>JALPQD010000102.1:4672970-5168216 GCA_023101885.1 Typhlomys cinereus
TATAATGAAACATTACTTTTGTTACTTATATCATTGCACACATGTGCGAACACACAGATGGCTATTACAATAAAACAGACAATAGATAATAAATGTAATTCACAGAAAAGTGAGGGAAAACAATCTCCAGCTTTTCACTGGAATGCCTAGAAAAGGGCCTTATCAATTAAAAGATGTAAGTTAATATGGTGAGAAGTTCACACTTTTAAAAGTTTAGACGTATTTTCAACAGCATATCACATCTATAATACATGCACAAAAGCAAGGGCTACAGAGACAAAATTCTGTGTGACTTATGTTCGTAAATATACCCATTCTTGGAAAAGTAGTGAATGAATAAACAAATAAAAACACCAATCCTAGATAAAAGAAGATGAGTTCATTCGGCATTATGAAATATGTAACTCTACCTTAAAAGTATTTTGGACAATTACAAGTGGGGGAAAAAACCTTTGTAAAAAAAGTTTTTTAAATACAATGAAAGGTAAAGATGTACACATTTTTAAAGATTTTTTTAAAAACTCATAATTCAGCATTTGCTACTCCTAAATATTTCTTGTACATTAATGAGGCAATTCAATCTGAAGTTTATTATCAAAACAGTTGAGTTTGCCATTTTTTATTTTGAATGTTCAATTGTGATACATATTCTACTTTTCTAATTAAAAATAGCTATTCCAAAGGTTTGGATACAAAAATAATTTAAGCATTCAACTTAAGACATGAAGTAATCATAGAAAGCAAAACTTATTTTTAAAACATCTGAAAATTAAGCTAACCTGACATTAAACAACACCTATACACATATACATTCAGTATCTTACTCATTAAAATGATATGTGATTGACTAAGATAAGCAAACAGAACACACTAGAATTTGTACTCCAGAATCCATAGGAGGCAATAATAACGGCAATGTCAAATCATCCAATTCAAACAAGGATAAGCATTCCTTTAAAAGTCGTGGAAGACACAAGCTGTACTATATAGACTACATTAACATTTCCTGCCACAATTTTTATCACTACCAAGCTGATGCCTCAAGCAGGCACTCTGTTTAACAACCTCAAGGGTGCCAAATAAACGCAGAGCCTTCTGTAATTACTTCAGAAGAGGAGAGGACTGAGGAGAATCTCAGCACAGAGCCAAGGCATCAACAGAGAGTCTTCAAGGCCTGATACCAAAACCTTGGCTCAGAAAACAGATACATGTTTACAGATTCTTCGTAAATCCAAAGAAAAGCACACTCACGGTGTCACAAATACATTCATCTTGGTGTTACTAAATATAGACAAGACTTTCAAAGTGAAAGAACACTTCATGTACTTCCCTCACCAAAATAAATTAGGCTATGTGCTAATTTATTAGGTCTGTCCCACAGACAGGCTCACAAGGCCGCACCAACTCCCAATACTCCCTGAGCTAGGTATTGTACTCACTAAATATGCACTTGCAACTAAATAATGAAAACCATCCCTGGTTCTCACTGTTTTCCAGAAACATGAACAACTGCTTTCAACCTGTGTTAATAAGCAGAACCTGCAAATAACAACCAGGCCACGGTGAGAAGTTGCCATATTGGCGCACTTTGGCCCATTTGTGGATCACAGTCAGGAGAACCCATGCAGAGATAAGTCTAGTCAAAGTCTTTATGAACACTATGCACTTTTGAGAGAAAGCACATCATCTTGAAATAGAACTTGTAATGAGAAAGTCTTTAAAAGCACACGGACCCAACATTTAACACCAGAATCTCTACGAATGAAATAAGTAGTCACATCTATGTTAGAAACACATATTTCTAGGACTTGGGTTATATATAGCTCAATGATCAAAGGCTTGCCTAATATGCATTAGGCCCTGGGTTGCTGCCTGTCATGGTTTGAAATGTGATTTGCTCCCCCACAGGCTCATGTGCTGAATCCTTAGCTGTCATATGTTACCATGACCCAGACATGTCAAAGACATTACAGGTCCCATACAATGTCAGGCTCTGGCAGGCCAACAGGTGTCTCCTTTTACTCTGTTCCCATCAGCCAAACTTTTACACTTTCTTACAATTCTCACCTTCCTTGGAGGAAGCTTGATTAAAAAAAAAAAAAAGAATGTAGGAAAGTCCTCCATAAAATCTGTCATTTTATATCTCACTCTTAGGCCTAAATGTTAAGATTATAATACCTCGCCAGTCAAAGATAAATTATCTCCCTAAAACAGGATAATAATCAAAATTATTTTTACATTACCAAAAGGTATATCTACTTGCAATATAAACATGTGTGACTAAGCTTATTAAGCTGAAGTACCTAATAGAAACTTGAATGAGTACAATAAGAAACACAGAGGCACAAGCCAGATATGATGGCTCACACTTATAATCCCAAAACTGGGAGATGGCAGCAAGAAGATCAAAGATCCACAGTCAGTATGGGCTTCGTAGGAGTTTTACAGGTCAGCCTGAGTTACAACATAAGGCCCTGCTGCCCCCTCTAGGCCTTCAAAAAAGAAAGAAAGTAACAACTAGAGAGACACATTACTCCTGGAAAGAAATACTCCATATTGTAAATACACCAAGCCTTTTCGTCAATAAAGGTTTCATGTAACCAATCAAAATCCCAACACTGCAAAATTGTCTGGAGTCCTTAGTAAACTTGAAACCTTTCTCTAAGTCAAGAATTAAATCTCTAAGATTTAGATCCAGGACTCTGTTCAGTAAAGAGCCCTGGATGGCTCGGGTCAGTTTGGAGATCTACTAAGGATCTGGCTGATGGCCATTCATTGCAAAGCAAGCCTGCAGGCATGTTCTTAGACTAGTAAGAAAAATGTGGCCTAGGATACTGGTGTCGCCTGAGCTGACCCTGAGGACCATCAGGCCCTACCCAGGCAATCTAATCAAGAGCTGACCTTTAATGATCTCCTGGTCACTAATCTACTTCACGGAATTTGAAAACTATTAAACACTAAGAATTCACAGTTTACGATATTTAAGAAACTTGACAAAATAAGCCAGCTACTCAAAAGATATACATAGTGTCTTGGATTTTCATGTGATATCCCACCATCTCTAGAGTTCCACCTCACAATTCCATTCAGCAACTTGAACGGGAACACTACATTTTACTTATCTCTCTTCTAGACACAGTTTTTCCTCCACCTTTATCTATAATTTCTTTCTAACAATGGAATTGGCAATCTGAGAATCAGTGCAAGTATTAGTCATCATGCCATAGCTATAACAAAATACTTGAGGAAATCAACGAGGAAGGTTTTTTTCTGCTCATGGTTTCAAAGGCTTCAGCCCATGGCCGTTTAGCCCTTTTATCTCTGAACCTGCAGGCAAACAGTACCTGGCACTGTGGGTACCACAGTGAGGAGGTACCTCACCTCACAGCAGGCAAGAAGCAAAGAAGAGAGGAAGAAGTCAGAGTCACGCAAGCCCTTCCACAGTACCTTTCTCTCTACCACTCTGAGCTTAATGTCTTCTTATAGGCCCTGATTCTTAAGGATTCCACCACCTCCCAACAGACGATGGCCTTTAGAATAACGTTCTTTAGAGGCATATAAGATCACACCATACCAATGCCTATACTTTTTCTCAAGATCTAGAGAGACTATATACTCATTTCAACTGACATTACTTTTCTTCTCTTTCTTACAGCTCAAAACTCCTCCATTCATAAACCCAAGCCCTAGGAACATGAATAGATGTAGCTTCCTTTCTCATGAGAATATCATGCTCCAAAAGACTCAAATTTAAGTCAATTTTTATTTAGTGCTACTTTTCATATTAAATTTTTCATACTAAAATTTAATAAAACCTTTTTATATTAAATTCAGTATCATATCAACTTTTAAGTGGACTTAAAACTATCACAGAGGATTTCTTACACCAGATTTTCCTAAACAGTACTTGTGCTCAGCAGCTAAAAAGAAAACCCCTCTTCCTTTTTAATTTTCAGGTCCCTTCAACCAGGGACCATACCCAATCACCTCACCTAAATAGCAATTAATCTTAACTAGCAGCTGAGAATTATCCCAGTGGTGACTTTTCCAACAACTTTAATACAGGTCTGTGCTTGTCTCTGGTACACATTTTAAGTACGTACAATGTCATGTGTGAGTTTACAGTCTATTGGAGAAGCACAAAATAAGTCAAGATACATTGTGTGAACTCTATAGGCTGCATACTAAAGCACAAAGGGCAGTAATAAAACTATACTTGAAGTAACCTCTAACCAGCTTCTGAATTTTCATTAATGGGATCCTTCTTAAGAACTACTCCACTGACCTGAGAATATACAACATTCACAGCATCATGGACCTAGAAGCTGAACATAAAATCATTTAAATGCACATATACCCTAACACAATGACTTATTTATGCAATGCTATTTATAAATAAAGATGAATACAAAGCAAGCATCCAGAAGTTCATTTTTGGAATGCTTCCCACCTTAAAATCTTTCAGACTCTACAAAAATGCCCAAGTTCACTCATTTATCAGACTCCTAACATGAAAGTACATGAAATCTCCAATTAAATAGTGAATTGCATTTTGCCACCTCCTTTGTCTACTTTTGGCATCAGATCATTCTGCCACAGAAATGATCCTACTTGTGAGAACTAACTTTTCAGGTCAACTTGTACTTAAGTACCAACAGCTATAATACAAAATGTTTATATAAAAACATTCTATAGGAATCTTACCAGAATCCAACTTGAGAAGCCAAGAATGCATCTCAATACAGTACCTCCACCCTCAGAAACTGATTCCTAATCCAATCCATCAGCAGTGCCCATTTAAAAAGACACCACAGCTCATACAAGGAGTCTACAAATTTTACACCAATTCCTAACTTCCCTTTGGTCCCATGACCATTTGAGAACACAAAGAAAACTATTAAGCCATCTTCTATAAAACACATGGATATTCGTTAATCCTATGTGAATAATCCTAAGTAGTCCATACAATTAATTACACATTACTCTAGGGAGCCAAGCTAGTGTAAAGTGATGTTTGGGTTGCCACTTGTTAGATAAGGAGATCTCATTTCTTGATAGAAAGCATCGAAGGCTGAGAAAAATAGTAATCATCGGCTTTCTGAGGAAAAATGGAAGTATAGAAACCCACTAGTGTCAAAACCACTAATGCTTCTGGAGCCTCTGTTGGGATAAGGCCTCTGCCTGAGATCACAGGGATTTCTGGTTGGACCTGGAATGTTTCATATATTAAATTACCTCTCTCTGGCCCATGCTACATATCTGGAAGGACTTGATTCTCTGGCTCTCAGGTTGGCAATCCAAGAATACACTAGAAGCTAGGAAAGTTTTCCCATAATCCTACCTTTCCTTCTTATCAATCAGAAGTCCCATGCCTGGATTTGCGTATAGACTCCCAACCCCCTGATTATAAATGAAGTCTGGCAGGATAGGACAGTGTCTTCTTATGACTCTCCCTGTTTTGGCCAACTGTTCTCTATTTCCATTTCTGTGTGTTCTTTTTCCTATCTTTCTATTTTCTGGCTTCAGGGCAGCTTCATGGACCATCATGTTGGACATGGCATATTTAATGTAATTTTAGTAAGAATAATGGTCGGATGTGAGCTTTAGCTAGCTCAGTAAACATTACAAGTCAGGACTAGACATATATGTCTCACATAATGTAAGTCATCTACAATTTTAAGTTTTCTTGCAGCTGCATTAAAAAGAGTAAAACTAATTTTAATAATACATTTTACCTGACCTAATATATACAAAATACTATCATTTCAACATTCAACCAAAGGTATAAAAAAATCAGAGATTAGACATGTAGTTTAGTAGTAGAGAGTAGCTTAGCATTGGTGAGGCCCTGAGTTAAATCTCAGCACACAATTTTATAAACCATACATCTCAAATCACACTAATCATATTTTGAGCCATCAAAGGAGTCATTAGGACAAGTTAACTACACATACAGTATTAGAACAAGAGACCTTCACAAGTCCTTTGCCCTCAGATTAGGATTCCTTTGTAGTCACAAAAATTGTATGTTTAAGAAAGCTTTTCTTGAGCTACACCATATTTACCATATTAGAAATAAAACTAGAAATTTGTCTTTATGGAGTTTGCCTTTATTTTGTTTTTATGAATTCACTTAAAATAGTAATAAATATTTTTGTGAAGTACATTGTATATAACACACAAATATGCACTCTTGTGTGTGCATAACACATCAGGTATGGAATCCCAGGTCTCACACATGATAGGCAAGTGCTCTAGCACTGAGCTACACTTCATGGCCCTTACAGGTTTTCGAAACAAAAAAAATTAGAAGAGGGACACTATTATTTACATTTTCACAAAGCTTTCTAATATTTGCTTAAGCAGTAATAGCTAGACTTCTTACTCCTACTTCTGCAGTAAATCTACGATGTATTGCTCTGGTTGCATTAAGTATATAAAGAAAATTTAGCCTCATACAGATAAGCAGAGGATAGGTAAAGGCCAATTGTAATAGTCTTTTCAGAGAACCACATATATTCTGTACTTTGCTACTCTAACAAAACATGGCATTTGGTACTTTCTTGAGGATTAGCTGCAACAGAGGATCTAAACACCATAGCAATTATACTTGATATCCATGAGGTAATCTAGTACTTTGTAAATCATACACTGGGAAACATCAAGTCAGAGTTACACAATTCTCCTGTTACACAATTACTTTTTAAACCACACTTGTTACTAGCACCTATCCCTTTTGAAAAGCTTTTAAAATAATGAAAGGCTGCCAAACTCACAATGGGGAGACAAGTTTTTCAAAATTGCAATTGTTTTTTAAAGTTCAAATTCCAACATATAGCAATATCTGTTTTCCTGGAAGTGACATTCAGTTTAGCCTTTGAGAAAGCGACTGCCAAATACCCAAGTCTAAATGAATAAGCATTCCACCAAATAAGAATGGTATTTTGTAGGATAGAATTCCACTACCATTTCTCAATTTTTCATCAAGCATCATTATGCAGTCAAAGCATCTCTTCACATATGAAAAAGATACAAATGGCCAATAAGTACATGAAAAGATATTCAAAATTACTAAGCATAAGGAAAATATGAAAACCGGAAGATAGCATTAGGACACCTGTTACTAAAAAACAAAACTCAGAAAACAGCTGAGATTGGTGAAACTGAGATAGCTAGAAGACCCTGTGCATTGGTTGGAATGTAAAATGGTTCAACTACTGTGGAAACAGTACAGCAGTGCCTCTAAAACATCAGCAGAGAATTATCATAAATCTAGCAATTTCACTGCTGGGCATATAACAAAAAGAAATGAAAACGGGAATTCAAGCATGTATTTATGCACCCAGCAGGATCAGATGAAAGAAGAAACAACCTAAATGCCCACTGAAAGATGAACAGGTTAGCAAAATGTGATATAAATACATAGTGAAACGGAATTAGTTGTAAAAGGAATGAGCTCAGCACTTTGGAAAACTGAGGCAATGATTTTTCAAGACAACCTGAGCTATAATTAATAAGACCTACCTTTAAAAAAATAATAAATAAATTCTGGTGCAAACAACAACCAAGATGAATCTTAAGGTTTGTTTTGGTTTGGTTTGGTTTTTGGGTTTGTGAGCATGTGTGTGTGTGTGTGTGTGTGTGTGTGTGTGTGTACAGGCTCACATGCCACAACATGTGAACAACCCTCGAAAGTTGCTTCTCTCCACTTTGTGGTTCTCTCCACTCAAGTGGTAAAGTTTATATGGCAAGCACTTTTATCCACTGAGCCATCTCACCAGCCCAACAGGGACAACTCTTGGTGTGCTTGATTAAATAAGCACAACAGGCACAACTAAATCTAATCCTAGGAGTGCCCAAGATAATAAGATACACTAATGCTTATCAGGGATAGAGGAAGGCCCTTTCCTTCCCTATCTTACAGGAAAAGTCCTAGGTATTGTTTTGCTAAATTCAACTGATACCACTAATACAATTTTATGCTATTTCCTAGCATTCATTCACAATACCTTACTTTAAGAGAGAACCTCTCTAAACTAAGGCAACAGATTAATCCAAAGAAAGTTGGGAATTTAAATTTTTCAAATTAATCTTGACTCAAAAGTTTTAACATCTGATTTGATGATATTCAATTTTAACGTTGAAACTCAGATAAAAACTATTTTGGAATAGCTCTACCACCTGATACTCAACAGGTACCCATTAATACTTCAGTCACTTCCAAAAGTCCCCTAGCCCATTTAAGTCTACTTGCAAGCCCCATCCCAGTCAATGTTAAATGTCTGAATGTTCACAATAACCAACTGTAAAGCCATACTGGTTACAAAGCATGGGAAATTAATTTTGTGGGACCTAAGATCAACCACATGGCAATGTAGCAGGAATTCAACATTTACTCAACTTTTCTGAAAGATCATCAAAGATTCAACAAAGCACTAACATTTTTTAAAGACTGCTACTTCCAACAATACTAATTCTAGATAATATTAAGGATATTTTTTGAGGAAGGTTACTAAATTCTTATCCTTAATTTGAGTTATTTCTATATATTTAATCTTCCGTACAACAAAACAATAGAATTGATTCACATTATCCACATGGCTCTTAAAGTTTGATTATGAAACGTATCCCACAAGCTCATGAGCAGAATGTTAGATCCCCAGCTATTAGCACTATTGTAGAAGGTGGTGCCTCTGAATCCATGAGTCAAAATAAGTCCTTCCTTCCTAAAGTTGCCTTCTTAGGTATTTTATCACATTTTTTAGATGTATACAGCATTTACTAAGAAACACCCAATACCATAATACAAAAACAAGTCTAAACTTTGAACCCATGAGTTTCTCATACTAGAAATTTATGGGACATATCCAGTTTTGAGCACTAAAGAGTCATATTACTTATATAAACTTGCTTCCAACATTTTCTTCAACTAAGCAAAAGATTGTGTTTACACTAACACATATGAAAAGAAATAAAATTCAAGGACTTGCAAGATTTCCTTCTCTTTTTGATTTTTTGAAACAAAAATCTCACACTGTAGCAGCAAGCTGGCCTGGAATTCAACATTATCCAAACTGGTTTCAAACTCATAGTGATCCTCCTGCTGCTGACTCCACTAGCCATCATACCCAGCCTTACTTGCAAGACTTCCATAATTCTCATTTCAGTGAGAAGAAAAAAAACTGTTCTAGTTTGGATATGAAGTGTTCCCCAAAGAGGTTCATGCAGCAAAGGCTTGACCCCAGATGGTGGATCTCAGAAGCGGTTGGAACACTTCAGCAACTGGTTAACCTACTATCAGACTGAAAATGAGATAACATTTCAGGGAGGTGATAAAGGAGGTAGGCCTTTACACTCAGATCACTGAGTGTAAGACCTCTAGCAGTATATCTGGTCTGCAAACACTTCCTCTTTACTGTCTCTGTGCTTCCTGGACACTATGAGAAGGACAACTCTTCTCCACCACAACCCCACCAACTTCTGACTCACCACAGACCCAGAAACAATGGAATAACTGACCATGGACTATAGGCTTGGAAACCATGAATCAAAACAAACCTTTCTTCCTTTTACATTATTTCCCTCAGGCTAATACAATAATAAGATCTGTAACACTACCTTCCTTGGTTTAAAATAAAAACTATCAATTTAAGTTAAGACTCCTAAAGAATGTCTCCTTTGAATTATAGAAATGTTTTTGCTAAAAGGGAAAAATTTACCAAATATTTAGCAACCTAGTTGGCTATTGATTGGGATATCAACCAGACTGGTTGGATGAATAATCAAAGATATTGTATGAATATGTTCAAAACCTATTCCAATCTTAATTTTGGTTCATCAGATATACCATATAAGAAAAATTCTGATATCCACATGACTGCACATTTGACTATCTAACAAATTTGTTATTAACCATGGAAAACACCACGAAAATTATATAAACATTTGAGCATATACACACACCATTTCTTAAAAAATATAATTCAAAACACACACCCAAATGATAATGAATCAGTAGCATCAGATTTTCTCTACACAAAGAATACAACATTAACATTCAGTAGCAGAGTCTGTGATACAGGTCTGAGACTGAAAAAGTGGGTCACAGCCAGTGATGCCCAATCACACTTCCTAGAAAAACAGTTCTGACAAGATTTGGTAAGCAGAATATTTCACTACTTTGTTTAATGACTTCAGGACTAATATCAGGATGAACACTAAAATTTAAACCAGCTAAAAACCTCATTCAAAAGTAAACACATAAGGATATAAAAAGTTCCAGTCCTAGCAATGGCCAAACCATGAAATCTTAAGTAAAAGAAGTAGACATGCATTTAGATAGAGAAGTGGTGTGTTAGAAGGCATTTTCCCAGGGAATCAAATTATAGAAAAATGTCAAGGTAATGATCACATGCTACTAATGAAATTGCATATTGGTGTGACATCTTACAACCTTTGTGCCAAACTTATAGTTTCTAATCTGAGAACAAAATCAACACCTAGCTTAAAAGCTTAAGTAGTTCAAATACTGTTAGGGTTCAAATACTGTTAAATACAATTAGAAGAGTCCCAAAATTTAACCCTCATTGGTTTTCTTCCCTCAGAGCCTTCAGGAGATGGGTTTCCCTTCTTCCTAATCCTCTCAGACACCTATCATTCCAGTAAGTCTTACTACTACCCATCACTTCAAAAAAAGTCATATGCAAGTGAACAGCCCATAAACAGTTTCTTCCTTAAAGTGAGTTATGCAGAAAACATATTTTAGATCACCCAGTCCCTTCCAGTATATCCCACAGTAATGACTTTCTTCCATGGAACTGCATGGCTCAAGGGAACTAGACCAAGAACATTTTAAAGGCCACACCCACTAAGAACTAGAAAACAAAGATGAACTATACATGTAATCATAAACAAATAAAACAGGTCAAAATTTCAAAACTAAACTTGGCAGCATTTTTTTCCTCCATCATGGTAATTCTACACCTACATTACGATCAAATATCTCTATCTCCTTGTTTTCTACACCTATGTTATGATTAAATATCTCTATATCCTTGTTTTGGCTAATATTAATGGACATAAAAAACAGGGCTAGGGCTGGGGTTCAGTGATACTGTGCTTAGCATTATGTGTTTCTCTGAGGGAGAGAGAGAGAGACAGGGAGGAAGGAAAAGGACAGATATCAACCCCTACATATGGACTGCAGCTTGATATGTCAAGCATAATTGATATATTAGAGTAATTTTAATATAATGTGACCACATTCTAAAAACAATACTTAATATTCTACACATATATTGAATATCTACCATGAGTATAGCACTGAGATAAAACATGATTACAAGTCCAATCTTAAGGGCCCAAATTTAAAAAAAAAATTATACTTTACCAGATCAGAACAATATATAATTTTATTAGAGTACGTAGAAGAAGCCAGACTTTTTTATTTTTTAATTAATTAATTTATTTTTCCACTCATACAAACTTAATAGGTACCTCCGTCCCCTCCCTCTTTCTACCCCTCCCCAGACCCCTTTGTTCCCTCCTCCTTTTTCCCTTTCCTTCCCCCCACTCCCTTTCTCTCATTGTCCTGCCCCTCCCCCAATCCCTGTAGCATCCTTTAGTGTGAATGTCAAGCTTCCCTCTGGGTCCTCCACTCTAATGAGGTGTAAGGACTCAGTAGCATTGCCTGGACCCCTTTCTTGTGTTCCCTTTTAGTACAGGAACACTATTGTGGCTGTTAATCCTTTGCTTCTAGGTATCCTAGTGCCTGTGATCCATGCTAGACTTTGGGAGGGTCAGTGCTATGTCGGTCACTGCACAGGTCATGCAAAGTCCTAGTATGGTTATTTCGGCCCTAACCTGTGTGGAGTATCTTGCATATCATTGCTCCTCCCCATCTTTAGGCTCTTTACAATCTTACCGCCCCCTCTTCTGCAAATTTCGCCAGGGCTTCTTAAACTTTGTCCCCTCTCAGTCCCTTTTACCTGAGAAAACTTTTATACAACCATAATCATAGGGAGATATAAAACCGATCTACAAATCAAACATATCAACAATAAATCTCTAAGAAATTTATTTTAAAATAATTCTTTGGTATACATATATTTTTATTATTTATTAAAGAGGAAAACTAATGAAATGGATGTTCTTTGATGTTTTTACACAAAGAACTAATTTTCAGCTGATATTTGATACTGCTAGACACAGAATATCTTCAATACAATTAATTACAATAATCATCTCAATACAATTCATCGAAATAATCAATGCTGAAAACACTACTTTATATAAATATTCAGTACAAAATGGAAGAAGCCTATTTAGAGCCATTTCAAAAACTGTTGGAAATTCTGCTCTAATCCCAAAATGAAACTCATTTAGCAATTTTTAAATAAAACTCAAGTCAGCATTCAATTTTTAAACATTCTAACACAACACAATCCAAATATAAACATTTACATACTGAGGAACAACAGTAGGAAATACTAAGTCTTTGTTTTCTGTAATTAAAGCATTTGTGTGTCTATAAAAGTAGAAAACTTGGTACATAGAGTAAAGCTCTACAACTCCTACAATTTAAGTCTGGAATCTGAGCCAAGATGTTTCAGGCAGCCTTTGTGCACAGCATGGCATGATGGCATGCACAGTGCAAAGCGTTGTTGTGAGGTGGAAGAAGACCGCCGTGAAGTCTCACCACTCAACACAGGCAAACATGGTCCAAAACACCTGGGGTTCCTGCACGTCTAGTTACAAATTCACTTTTGGTTCCCACCCTTTCAGGAATCTTTTAACTGTTACCATATTTTTCATGAACCCCACGCTCCAGTTCATGGGGGTGGCAACCCACAGTTTAAGAAGCTCAGATATAAACAACGAATTCATTTCTCACAGTTGAAGAGACTAAAGCTGCTCCAGATGAAGACGCTGACAGATGCAGTGCGGGGGTGCCCTTCCTCGTGGACTTCTTACTGTCATTTCAGATGGTGAGGTCATTTTCACAAGGGCAGAAACCATCACAAGGTGGTTACTCTCATGAGCCAGTCACTTCCTAACCCTAGCACCATCAGGGTAGGGTTTCAATACACATAACTATAGGACTGACACTAATGTTCAGACCACAGACTCAAGCATTAGAGAAGATTAAAGCCACAGTGTGGGGGTGGGATCACACTGTACAGGGCCTGAAATCTCACAAAAAGGCATTTCACTTCGCTTGGCTAGGCAAGCAAGATAGTGAGATGAGCAGAAGTTCACTTCAGAAACGGTAAGCTGGAAGGAATACAAGAACTGGTTTAGCAAGAAAAAGGCCTGAAAGAACAGCTTGAATGCTAATGTAATTTTCCAAGCCAGGGGTACAAAGGGTCCAAGCTAGGATGGACGGCACTACACACAGCATCAAAGTGGCACACATATCACGGGTAAAAACTTTCTAACCATAAACTTACTATTCTCACACATCTTCTTTATTCTTTTTAAATGAAAACCTGAAAGGCAAGAATTTCCTGTATTTCCTGATATCCACCAAGGATTTAGAAATCACAAATTAAGACAGAATTAGTAATTAACTTGGCAGACCTTTTGAAACTACTTAATATTCTGAAATGCAACAATTTTATGTGCGTTCTTTACCCCTTTACCCCTTTTAATCATTTTCCAATGATTAAAGAAAAGTTTTCTATTATGGAATTAGAATTTAAAAAATTCTAACCCACTATGAACTCAAATGTATGAAGATCAAACACAATCATTTCATTATGGTCTCGCAGCTACATTCCCCTGACCCATGCACCTCTCTTAGCAGACGGAACCATAAAAATAAGCTACAGACAAAAATCAGACAATGCTAAAATAGAAAAAAAAAAACTATATGCATTTTACTTTTACTTTTGAGGAAACATGCCAAACTATCGCTTTGCAAGTTAAAGGCTGAACTTGGATTAGAAGCTGACCTGACTCTAAATTTTGCCTTTTTCTTTTTTAACTTTTTGCTAGTTGCCTCCAAGGTTGTGCTGCTTCCAAGATAAGAAAGTTTAAAATAAGCAAAGATGTAATAATATTCATTTCATAATTTAAAATAATATCACATTGAAAAATGTCTCTCTAAAGACTGAAACAAAATATATCATTAATGTTACTGGAATGCTACAAAAAATATACTAAATATTATAAAAAGGGGTAGGGTCTTTTGTGGAACAAGCCCTACAACAACCACTGTCCCTGTGGAAACTGTGCTGATTGATCTCACTTCTGAAGATGATACACACAGAGAATCATCAAATTAAATACCTAAGAATTCAAAACAACCCAACCACTAAAAATCAGTGGGCTTGTAGTAAATGAACTGTTCACCAGATGTACACAAGATACCAGCAAGCAGCCAGTCCCAACATATGACTTGGAGATAAAACCTTATAGTCAGACCACAAAAAAAAAAAAAAAAAAAAAAAGACAACAACTTTGGGATTTCTATGCAGGACTATAGATTTCAGAACTCTAAACAAGTCAAAATACTAATCATTTTGATAGCTACCAAATACACTCTAATAGATACACATGGTCTGGCTAAATTACTGACGACAAAAAAAAAAAAAACTGGGTGGGAAAAGGAGAAAGCAAGCCAAGGTAATAAACCATATTCTATAAAACACTATAGGAAACCCAGAATCAATGTACAGACATCAATTCCACCTTCTAATATGTTCCCTGATATTAAAAGGAGTATTTCTATTTTTCCCTCCTACAAAATGATGTGATAGAAAATACTAATAAATATCAATTTATCCTCTTTGTTTTAAAATAACCAATGATAAAGCTTTTTCGATATGCTTACATTAAGAACATCACCATTAATCACAACCGTTGAGTACAGTTAAAAAGCAAAGAAATTTGACAGTATGCAATATAGTACCTTATTGGAAATACATAATGTTCCAATACTACAGATTCAAAATAATTATCTTAGCGTTACTAGCTTGTTCTTGAATAAAACTACCACCTCTGGAGAAAATAAATCAGTAGGCAATGAGAATTACATCACAGATACTATCCCTACAATAATATAAATAATCCAAAGGGGAAGCATGTATTATTAATTTTATGTAGTGTCCTTTGCTGTGAATCAATTTCATTTTTATTCTAAAAGCATATGCTTCTTTGAAAGTCAAATTTACATGGCTGATCAACACTTAAACACTGTATGTGACTATTTGTTTAATCAAAGCAGCTTACACATTATACAAACAAAAATGTGAAAACTTGCTCAGAATAAATGTGACATCTGACCTGAAAGTAAGTTAATACAAGTTCAGAATCAGTTAACTGAAAAAGCCTGAAACCAAATCAGAATCTGAGGTTCACCCACATTTGCTGAGAGACCTGGTGTGCACTATTAGGGGTTTTCACGTATTTCCTTCTTGCTCCACAATATATATTAAATCCATGTGTCAAAAGAGGAAAGAATGTTTCCTATGAGTTTCAATCACACAGAGAAAAAAAAAAAAATTTGCCAAGGACAGGAACCAGAGACACAGCAGTGCTGCAGAGCTAGCCCACACTATGTCCCGAAGCTCTTCATCCAAAACAAATGGCAAGAGGAAAAACCATTTCACAGACCATCCTTCCCTAAACCCACCTTTGTAGAATAAAGAAAACTATGTCAATAGAGTAAGATGACTATGAAGGATATCAAGTTATTCCTTCCTAAGTTAAAGTTCAGTGAAATTACACTTTAAGTTGACTTGTTCTCACAGAGGCTGAAATTTTAGGGTCCCCTAACCTCAGTAAACAATCTTTGATAATCCAATAAAGATCCATCCACTGGTTCTTTGCAATTTAAAAATTAAGTCTTTGATTCTATTAAAGAAAAATGTGTGCTATAAAAAAGGGGGGAAAAGTCAAGCATCATTTCCATTGGGAAGAATTTGAATTCAATCCCATGGTACTGCAGAGCAACTTGCAAATCCAACAGCAATTAAGAGAGTCCACTCCACCAAAAAATTTACTGTCTGTCAGCTAAGGGGAGAGAGGAACAGTAATTAACCATGTTTGTGCTTCTAAGTTTTTACATAATTATATCTGAAGGCAAAAGACTAAACACGATACAATAGGAAAAAGCAAATCACTACAAGTGTCCACAGGAAAAAGGAAGTGATTACAACCAGTAGTTAAGAAGCAGGAATTAGACAGGCAAGCAGAGTGACAAGCAAGTACAAGATTCAGTGGGATAGTGACAGGAAGTAGAGAGTATTCAAGGAGCACAAGATCAGAGAAGACTTCAAGGGGAGGTGAAGGACTACATGTGGGTAACTGAATGCCAGGTGAAGAAACGTGATCCAGTAAGATGATTCTGAGCATCACAACAGTTCACTCCCTTTTGAAACAGTCTGGATTTTTTCTGGGTCTCAGACATATACTTTTCTCATTCTTACTCTCTCATCAGTTCTGTAGGGTTTGGTTACAGATCCACTAGTGACAATGACACTGAAGAAACAAACAGGAGACCCTTGTAGACACAGGAATCCTACTTAGAGACTCAGGTTCAGCATTCTGGACTTTACCAATCCTCCAAATGATTCTGATGAATAGCAATGCTTTGAAACCAGTGCTCTACAGCAGTCCCTCCATGAACTCCTCATTCTAAACTGCCCCCCTACACATTACAGCCAAATGTGTGCTACCTGAGGTACCTAAGCCAAAGTCCATCTCTACTGATGAGTTTTAGACTATATACCAACTTCCCTCTGGCCATTACCTCTTGGGATACCTCAACTAAACAAATCTGGGATGTCAGTCCCCAAGCACCCTGAAAAAAAATAATCTGTCCATTATTTATGCTAGCAAATAGTACCTCCCTTCTAGAACTGCAAAAGTAATTCATTTTGACACAGGTCAAAACACTGTAACATCCCAACTCCCTTCCCACTGTGTGCACTTGAATCGTTCATTCCTAGTTGACAAACTTCTCAGTTTCTGTCTAGTAAACCACATGAAAATAAATAACAGAGAGTCAGTATCCAAGTTAAATCTTTCAGTAGCTCCCACTATAGTTCGGATAATATATAATCTCAACATGGCATGCAAAGGTGACCATGGTCACTTCCCAAAATCAATTCAGGTCCCTCTTAAACACGATTCACCACCATAGCCCAATAGCTCTGAGCATGTGCCAGCTCCTGAAACTCTTCTTCACAAAGGGACTTCCTTCACTATGACCTACTCCAAACTCTGCCAGACTTTTATCTAACTTTTCTCACTCACTGGGTTTCTGCTAACATGGAAAAGGTCATTCTTGTTCACTGAATCTAAATGGAATTGTCCTCTCACAAAACCCTAACCTTTCTCTTTGTTTTAGACACATCAACCAAGTAATTTGACACTTGTCTTCCATACCAGACGACAGTTCTATAAGGCTAGAGAAAAAAACATCATGTAGCTAGTAGTGCCTGGCACAAAAAAAAAATCATTTGATAAAGAAGTATGGAAGAGGATCATGTGTTAATGTTTTGATTAGATCATCCATCCCCTTGTCCTTTCTATCTTCTCTTGAAAAAATTAACTTAAAAGTTACTTGGCAGCACAGACAATCTTTGCAAGTGAGGTAATATGCTTAAATCCATCAGTCCCTATTGGTTTCTACTGCAAAATCAGGTAGACACATTTTACTATCCTCCTGTAAAATTAACAGTGAGAAGTAATTGCTATTTAGAGTGGATTCACTTCCTCTAGGCAGTTAACCCTGAGACAACTTCTTGAACTATTTTCACAACCTTAAACTCCTGCCTCCATTGAACAACAAAGCCAGAAACCTCCACACTACTGCTAGCATTCTCAGTACTATTCCTATCCAGCTTCTATAATATATGGCTAGATTATCCCAGCATAAAACCAACATATAGCTCAACTCAACATATAACACCTGTAAGTTTATTTTGTATCCTGAGCATTTAGGAAGAACTCTTCATCATCAGAACTAACTTCTCCATCAGGATGTAATTGCAAACCCAGAGGTGTAGAAAGGAATTCAAGGCCAGCTACAAGTTACAAAATAACTCGAAAGACAGGCTCCATAAGACCCTGTCTCAAAAAAAAAAATCTTCTTGCCAATCAATATTAAATCCCTCACACTGATGACAAAGGCCTTCTTTCAAGGGTACAGATGAAAAACCAATCATGCCTTTTAATAAAAACCCAAGGCTACACAAAAGTATATGCACATGCAGATGCTTGTGTGTAAGAGAGGCATGCCCACATCTGTGCAGGCATAGATGCCAGGGAAGAGCTTCAGTGTCCTTTCTGTCACTCTCAGCCTTATTCCCCTGAGATGGGTTTCTCACCAAACCCAGTGAATCTTCCATCTCCACCCTCACAGCAGTGGGTCACATACCACAACACTTTTTATGGAGCAGCTAAGAATGAGAACTAAGTGTTGTTTGCACAGCAGGTGCTTGTACTGGCTGAACCAACTCCCGCATCCTCTACCTCATTTCTAAAGCCCAAAGTTGAGATTTGTCTAACACTCACTCCTGAATCAGAATTTTTTTTGAGAAGACACATAAAGAAATGCCTTCTCATGGCAACAGTCCACTAAACTATGGCCAAAATCTAGAAAACATGCAAGTTGTCAGCATTTTCAAATATACGACATATTGGTTTGACCAGAAAGATAACATGATACAAAGTACTTGTTTCACAGAAGAAACTATTCCAACAATTTACTTAATACAAACTAAGTATATCCTGAAAATGTTTGATTATACATACACATGTGCACACACACACACACACACACACACACACACACACACACACAAAAGGTAACAGTTGATCATCATTTAGGCATTTCATATTTGTCAATTCACCTACTTGCTAAAATTTACTTAAATCCCCAAATCATTGTCATAGCAATTTGGTAGTGATTTAAAGACAGACACAATGGCAAAAAAGTACATCTCTACACTTGTGTACGTCTTCAGCTCTAGTATGATAAACAAGTGCTCCTTCAATTTACCATCAGATTTTCTCCCATGCGTGTTTTTTATTAGTAACCTCCATATTTTAAATGCCCCAAGTACAGTGCTAAAGAGGTGTCAAGAATTCACAAGTGCAAGAAAGACTGATGTTTATAAAGAAACATCAGTGTTAGATAATCATTACCCAGGCATGAGCTATAGGGATATTGGCATAATTTTGATGTTAATGAATCACTAGTGTATTTTAAATAAAGTGTCTTTAAATACAAACACAAATAGAACAAGGCATATTAGATTAGCTGATGAAAATGTTGTGAACGAAGGCTAAAAGGTCTCCAACCCTGTCATTTCTTCTAGAAGCAATGATTCAATATTTGCTAAGTCCGTGTTCATAGTGACTTGTGGAACATAACTAATTACACAGAGGAGGACAGACAATGGCAGACTGACTTACTGAAAAGACGGATGACTCTAAATCAGGTCACTGTGTTTGCAGCAGCATGACAATAAACCTCTCCATGGCCTCAGCCCTGTTTATTAAACTTCACCCACCCCCAAACGTACAATCTACCAAATATGGTTTCTGGTTCATATCAGCTTCTGCTGTTTTTTTCTATTTCCTGGCATATTTCTTCCCTGTTGAAGAACTTGTTAATGCCTTTTCCCTAACATTTACCTCAAAAGACAGGCAATATTGTCAAACACAGATTCATACTTAAATGTGCAAACTTGTGCTTAACACACCTCAATCTAACTTGCAGAATTATTAAGAAAGAAGAGGGGGCACTGTGTCTGACATAAAAATTAAATCCATCCAGATATTTTTAAAAAGTAAACTAAATGTGAATTATTTCAAATAAGCATGCTAGAAAAGAGAAGAGGGCACAGGCAAAAGCCTAAGTGGGCCCTGGCTTCTGGGAAAAACCTAAACCCTGACAGTAGCAGACAGGCGCGCAGGTGTGAGAACAGGAAATCCATCCTCCATAAGAAATTTCTTCAACCCTTGTTTCCTCCTATCACTTGATCGCTAAAAAAATAAATAAAAAATAAAGAAAAGTTGCAAAACATGGGGACCAGAATTCAGATACCTAGTACCCACAAGTAAAAGTTCAGTGCTGTGGCATGGATCTATAACTCCAGTGCTAGAGTAGGGTGGGGCTCACCAGCCAGGTGGCTACGCCTACCAGTGAGCTCTAGGTTCAGTGAGAGACCATGTCTCAAAACAAGGTGGAAAGGGATTGAAGCAGACACCTAACACTGACCTCTGACATACCCACACGTACTCTTACACACACGAACAGGAACACATGCAAACCTCACATTCACAAGGAAGAAATAACAATGGCAAAATTCAGCAGAGGCCAGACCTACTGAGGGAGGCCTATAATTCTCAGAGGGCTGGAAGCAAGAGGTTCAAAAGTTTGAATAAATAAAAATAAAAATAAAAACTTACAAAAGTTTAAGAACTGGCAACCTGGTTGGACCCTATCTCCAAAAAAACTTAAAAGAGGATTGGAATTATCACTCAAGTGGTACAGCACTAGCCTAACATCCAAGAGAACCTACCACCTCAATTCCTTCCCTCTCTCTCTCTTCTCCCTCTCCTTTCCCACTCTCTTCCCTTTCTCTCTCCTCTTCCTTTCTTCTCTCTCTCTCTCTTTCTCTTTCTCTCTCTCTCTCTCACATGAAGTGGAACACTCTCTAACAGTGACATATGTTTTTTAAAGATGGGATATGATATACTTAATTAGGGTTGTGATAAAAATCACAAATTCAAAATCCACTTGTGAAATGTCAGTATTTTTTTAGTATTAAATAGAAGACCTATATGGGATTCAGTAAGGAAAGACAACACTGTTGAAGCTATGTTTCAATTAATTAAGACAATTCATTACAACCCAACCTAAAACAATACATGACATTCATGTGGGATAAAGTAGTAGAAATCTTACAACACAGCATATCTATCAAAACCATACTCCATACTACTTCTTCAGAAAAGCTTAGGATTCCCTTCCTTCTACCTCATTATTCAGCATTCTGAGCAGTGTTTTATAAAACATCAACGCCCACTCTTTAGATGCAAGAGTTCCTTCACTTTACAGACAAAAATCCTCTGGGTTTTTTTTTTTTTCACATTAATTAAAGTTCATAGGATTTTTATAAAGTAGAATCTATGTTTTATTTTCAAACCATATAAACATCTAACAAGTCAGAAAACCAACACTACTCAATTCTACTTTTAAAATTACATCTTAAAGAGCCAAGCCAGCCAGATGGCTTAGCAGATAAAGAAGTTTGCTCCCAAACCTAAGGATTTGAGTTAAATCTCAAGAACCCTTAAGGCAGAGGAGAAGACTCCACCAAGTTGCCCGCTAACCTCCACAAGCATGCCAGGGCAATCGTGTGCCCACACACACAACAGAAGTAAATGAAATCGCACACTCACACACACACATAAAACACACACTTAAAAGAGCTAATTTATCAACAAAGTATTTATGAATTTTTAAAGATAGTTTTAATATTTTGCATTCAAAACCTCAAAGGTTTTTTCTACAAATCAGTTATACTTAAAATACTAAACTCCATAATCTTTCTAACATGGAGTAAACTTTTGTGTAACTACAGTTTCTATTGCTGTTACAACCTCTTTCAGACAATGAAAGATCCACGGAAAACATCATAAGTCAAACTTAATCTGCTGCATTTCACGTTTTGAAGCATTAACAAAGAGACAAACTGGGAGGAGACACCGTACCTGGCCCGACTCAGATCCTAGGCAATAAGAGATAATGCAGCTCAAGTTTATTTGCTTTCTCAAAGCAGTGATCGAACTGCATGGAGGGACAGCGTTAACCCGCACACACACCGCAGCAGGCGGGCATCCGCACGCAGAGCGGATGGGGAGTCCGGGTCGTTTGTTGCTGTTTGCTTGTTTGCTTTCGGCAGACACTAAAGCGAGCCGGACGCCAGGCCGTGGGGTCCAGCGCCCAGGTCGCGGGAAACCCGGGACTCCAGCCCAAGCCTGACGCCCGCCCGAGCCCGGCCGCCCAAGCAGAGCCTCGCTGCAGCTCATCTGACCCTCCGCGAGTCACGGGTCCAATCGCGACACTCATCGCTTGCCGGGACGTCTCCTACCTATTCCCTCGCCGCAGGAAACAGAAAACCACTGCAACTCGCCAAGGGACCACGGCGGGGCCCGGCCGCTCCATCAGCCCCGCCGGGTGAGGGGCAGAGCCCGCGCGGGGGGTCGTCGGGGCGCGGGGTGCTCGGGGCGAGGACCCGCAGCAGTCGCGTGCCACACCCCGGCCCCCCGTCACCTGCCCGTCCGCGCCACCCGTACCTTCGGCCAGGGACTCCTCGAGGGTGACTTGGTAACGGCCCACGGCGAACACTCGGACCCCCACGGACGAGCCCCCGAAGCCGCAGCCCACGCCGGCTCCCGCGGCCCCGCCAGCCGCCGCCCCGCCGCCGCCGCTGCCCTCCGACTTGGGCATCCGAGAGAACTTCTTCATGGTCCCGCCGGCGCGCCGGAGGGCGCGGGAGGGCACAAGGGCGCGCGAGAGGCCGAGGGCCGCCGGCTCGGCGCGGCACGGCGCGGCCGGGGCGTCCGCGAGGGGTGGCCGCCCTTCGCCCGCGTGAGCGTCCGTGCGCGCTGCGGCCCGCCGCGCCTCACATTCCGCGCGTCGCGAGCTCACAGCCCCGGCGGTCCCGCTGCAGCTGCCGGGCTCCCGCAGAGGGCGGTGGGAGGGCGGGGCCGGGGGCGGGGCCGGGGGCGGGCCCAACCTCGGAGCGGAGGCAGCGCGCGCCCGGGCGCGCCACCGGCTTGGCCGCGCTTGGGAGTGGGAGGGGCGCGCGCGCCCGCGAGGAGGCGGGGCAGGGGAGGTGGGCGTGGCCGGCCAGCCGGCTCTCCGGGGCTGCACACACCCGCGGGCCCGCAGCCCGCCGCGCCGCCGCCACCGCCGCCACCGCCGGGTCCGACGCGCGCCGCCGGTCGCTCGCGACAATTAGTGGCGAGGCGTCGGTGCCAACCGATGCTGGAGCCCAGCCGCCCCGCGCAGGCGCGCTGCCCGCACCGCCGGAAGTGACGGCTCCGGCTGGAGTCACGTGGAAGAGGAACTGGGGGACAGGCTGGCGGGGGTTGTGGGTACGGGCGAGGTCCAGGTCGGGCTGCGAGCTGTGGCGCCGGGGCTGGGGCGAGGAGGCGCCCTGGACGCCGCGCTGGCCGGGTCGCGGGGTCCGTCGTCCCTGCTGGGAGTGCGTGTGCCACTCTGGGAGCTTAAAAATGCCGCCAACAACTTCACCATTTCATTTCTGCTCTAGTTTTCCTGTCCTCCCGGGTGCATTTTCCGGGCGCGAGCTTCGCGAACCCCTCGATTCCTGCTAAGCGACTTCCTAAACCAAGGTGTCGCTCTGCCGCGGATGTTTGCTCCCCAAGCGTTCTGCGGGTCTCAAATGACCTAGGCTTTAAAAATCTGTGCAACGGAAGAGCCCTGTGCTAGGGTTCACACGACGCCTTTGGCTGGCGATGCTTAAGACAATTGTCCAAGGTCATGCAGCAAGGTTTGTAGGAGCCACGACCATCTTTTGATGCTCAGTTCCTTTGCTTTGGGTCATTCTGGAAAAAGTAGGTTAGGATCGGACCGCTGAAGTCTGGAGAGTTTAGAACTGTTTGGAAGCAAAAGCAGCAATCGTTGACCCCTTCTTCCTTAACGAAAAGATTTTCCGAGTTTATTAAAGAAGGGAAGGAACAAGAGGGCTGAATGCATCCCATAAACTGCAGAACTCGGCCTGCTGGATTGGGGTAGGGGAATATGGATAGAAGTATGAGTACAGTGGAGAACTACAAATTACAGAGAAAGTATTAAAAAAAAATCATGGCTCCAGCCTACTTTTTTTGTTTGCTGTTAGGAATTTGGTTTGGTATATATATATATATATATATATATATATACAACCTCTTTTAGCGGCCTAAAAGTCTATATGTACCTGAAGCCCCTGAACTCCTGAATTTGGTTTGGTATATATATATATATACAACCTCTTTTAGCGGCCTAAAAGTCTATATGTACCTGAAGCCCCTGAACTCCTGATCCTTCTGCTTCCATCTCTAAAGAGATGCATTGCAGGCACGTACCTCCACCAAACAACTTTTCTGTGTAGCAAGCAAGTCTATAGCCAGGTGCCATGGCCCAAGTGTGTGATCCCAGCCTCGAAGCCAGAAGATCTATGAGTCAGCCTGAACTACTGGTGCCTGCCTACTGCTGGTGCTCAAAAGAAAAAAAAAGTGAACAGATCCACTGTTCTCGGTTTTCTTAAATATAAGCTAAACATTTCAGAACTCTAGCAGTCTGTGAAAATAGATGAATGTATTCTCTTCCCACTTCTTTTTCTATCCTACTTTTTAAATGAGATACAGGCAGAACGGTAGAGAACATGCTTAAGAAAGACTTTCAGCTTAACATCGTTCTTCCCTTCCACTATTTGAAGAGAAGCTATTTCTACCAGCGCTTAAAACAGTGCTGCAGATTTAGGTCTTTGTGCTGCATATCCCACAAAACTAAACTTCTTCATTCAAAGACCTGACCTTTAAAGTACATTCCAGCTCCGTGGAAGACAACTTGCATGTCAGATGATTGATGCAGTGTGGCACTTGGGGATTTCCCTGTAGAAATAAGCTGAACATTGTCCTTACTGTAGGAATTCATGGTAGAGTCTCATTCCTACATTTGAGCTGTGTTGTACAGGCAGAATAACAGAGAAATGTAGTCGTTTCATGCAAATCTAAACTGGAGTCAGCCTAACATGCTTTTGGGGCCTAATACTAATCCTGACTAAAATCAGTAGAATACAATCTGCAAGTGTGGAAGTCAATTTGCCATAGTTGGTTAAAAAAAAAAAAATCGTCACTTCCTTGGACCCATATGACCCAACTTCTGATTTTGATGGTTAAGGTCTTGGGCCATGTTGACCACAGTAAGCAACACCAAGATATGTGCTACTTGATTTTTACCAAACCTATTAAAATATGAGTATCCTCTGGTCATTATATAGTATAAACTACAAACATTCTATGGTAATCCATAACAAATACTATTTTATTTTGAAAGTACATTCCTTTTACTAATAACAAAGATGCCAAATACTTAGAAACAGTCTTAATACCTCAAAGAACGCTATCTACTGCCGTACAGATCCCACTCCCCTAGTGAACTTGTGAGTGAAGAATGTGTGTCTTTAAAGCAATTTGTCTCTAAAATCAAAATCTTTCCCGCTCCAAAGCTTAGAGAACTTTGTAGAAGATAAGGCAGTAAGATCGTACAAGCCTGAAGGTGTGGTGGAGTATTTCTGACCAACACATTCCAGCTACAACAGGGCTACTGCACTGAGGGGTTCACTATAATGAGAACTTCAGCCACCAGATCTACACAATGACTAGCAAGAATCTCAGGAGAAAAACCTGCACTAGGAGAGTTCTGGGGCAGGTATTGCACAAGAGAAGAGAAATAGTCCCACTTATGACTCAACCCACTGAAGAGCCACATACTACAACAGAAATCTAACTTCCTCACCGACACCAGCACTCCCAAAGGAGCCCTGTGTTGGTGAGGGGCAAGAGGGTGGGAGGGAAATAGTAGGATTGAAGAGAGGAGGAAAAGGTGGTAGAGGAAGGGGGTGAGCAGGGAGGGGGTTGAGACGATGACAAGCATGTTTGTATATGAAACATTCTCAAAAAGAAAATGAAAAAATACAGAGCAATTTGTTGGCAGAAGTTGACATACTAAGATCAGAATATAATAAGGAAAGACTATATTGAGAATTCTAGACTTGGATTTTTCTGCAGAAAACTCTGTAAGCAAATTAATTTCTCAATCCTATACAGTCATTGGCTTTCAAGTTAAGTATTCACTTTTACCTCTTTTTCTGGGTGATGTGATTCTGAGATGTAATGTTATTTTATATCTCTGTATGTGTGCAATGTGTGTGTGCATATAAACATTCAAGTGTGTGAATGGAAGTGCATATCCCACTGAAATTGTGGCGAAAGGAGGACAAACTTAGGTACTGATCCTTCCTGTCCACCTCATTTTTTGAGGCAAGGTCTCCTGACACAGTTCAGAGAACCTACTCTAATAGATGAAATTGTGATTGGCCTCTCATTAGCCATTTGTTTAATTTACCAAATACTTGTTACATATCTTCAATGACTGAATGTGCCGAATAGGCTAAGTCAAGATTTAAGAGTTTCCATTCTTGGGGAGAATTATAAGTATGTACAGATTCATGTAATAGAAGCAGGGGCCAAATAATAGGAGACAGAATTGACCCTAAGCTTTAGAAATCATGAGTTCTAAGGCTGTATTATTACCAGGCTGATGGTGCACATTTAAAATACAAGCACCGAAAAGTCTCAGATAGGAGGGTGGATGAAGCATTCCAGCCTAGCCTAGCCTGAGCTACATAACATCCCATCCCAGAATCCCAGAAAGAAGTAGTAGCAAGAAAGAGAAGAAGAAAAGGAGAGAATGGAGAAAGGGAAGAAGAGAAGGAGAAAGGAAAAGAGAGGAGGAGGGAAAGAGAAAAGGAGGAAAGAAGGGAGGGAGAGAGAAAAGGAAAACAACTGGCATTATACTTAGTCCAGCACTGTGTCCTATACTCATCTAACAAGGGAAATGTCCCCCAACCCCCAACTTTTCAGCTTTCTTTCTCCAGCCAACCCTGAACTACTTTCATTTTTTACCAAGTTGTTTTCAACACCAAGTGCTCATTCAGGCAAACTATTTTGTTCACAATCAACCACCTCTCCTGTGAAAGCTTTCCTGGCCTCTGCCCCTGCCAGTCAGAGATTAGAATGAAATAGACTCTCATCTATTCTGTATACCACACATTTCAAAACTCCAGAAATACACTTGGGGTTTTCGTTCATGACTGACTCCTCTCACTCACTGTAAGACCTCCTTTAAAGGAGAGGAGCATGTCCCATGGTTCATGGTTCCCTCAGTACCTACAGACATACCATGCTTGCATGCAAAGGGGTGTGTGTATGTGTGTGTGTGTGTGTGTGTGTGTATGTGTGTGATCTTAACCAGAAATCTAGAAAATGATAGAGCTGAGGGATGGAGAGGGTCGAAAGCAGGCACAATTCTCAGCTGTTTCTCTAGAACCGCAAGCTTAGCCTTCTCCATACCTGAGGTTCAGTTATCTTTACAACAGGCAGAACCTCTCTATTATTATTTTATTTTCAGTGGTGGTATAAGATTCTTGAGTTTTGGGTTTTGAAGTGGAGTCATGGAGATCGTTTGCATTATGAGTATTAAATAGTAAATACTGATCACAGAGTTGCACACATAGTAAGTCATCAAAATATGCAGACCATCTTCTCTTTCCCATGTTATCTTGATTGGAATTCAGCCTGAAAATGACAGAGATAAGATGTCAGTCAGCCCTCCCTGGTTCCCTTCATCTAAGGACCTCGTAGATACAATGGACACATTCTTATTTTTTTAATCTTTTTTTATTCAATTGTGCGTGTGTGCGTGTATGTATGCGTGTGTATGTTTGTGTGTGTATGTGTAGAACCATGGACGAATTGGGGAACCACCATGAACGCCTCCACCTCCTTGTTTACACTGCCCTGGGATTCACAGGCTCCGCCCTACCAGGGCCAGAAACACAAGCCGCCCTCTGCTTCCGCCCGGCGTCTATATGTGGGGTCCAGGATCCGAACTCAGGACCCTCTGCCTACAAGGCAGAGGCTTAACTCCTGAGCCACCTCTCCAGCCCCACATTCTTATTTTTTATGAGTATTGGTTTTCTTAGCATTTGGCATTTTAGTTATTTAGTTTTCTATCTTGGTAAACTTTGCACTGCAATTATAGAATGTCTGAGAACAAAGACAACAGATTTAGGGCAGGAAAGAGCCTGGCTAAAAGCTTTCAAAACATAGGACCCTGTTTTTTTCCTGTTCCTATACCCGTATGCTATTGAGTATTTAATAAACATTTGCAAGCTAGATTGATCAGTGTACTAGGCAGTTCCCTGGGCCTTGGAAGGCAGCTCTAAGAAATACAAATAACTAAGAAATGGGACTGGTAAAGCACTTGATTTGTAAACACAAAGATTTGTGTTCAGTCCCCAGCATCCAGGTTGATGATGCATACCAGTCTAGCCTAACTGGTGAATACAGGCCAATGAGGAAGACCCTGTTGCAGAGGATATGGATGGTATTCCTGAGGATGACATCTTAAATTGTTCTCCAACCTCCATATGCATGGCCAAGGCATACCCGCATACTCGCATGTCCCCTCACACACACAAACATGCATAAAAAATCCAATTCTGGAGTGAGTGCAAATGTAAGCAAAAGGGTAAAATCAAGCAAAATGCTATAAGAATATAGTTTACAAGATAAAAGCAGGTGAAAAATTCTGAAACTTGAAGTAAAACTAAAAGTAAACCTCAGAGTGTAAGGCAAACCTGGTTCCCACAGCTTAAACCCAAAATCCACTCCATGAAACTCACAAATTTTCCACTGTCTAAAAATCTCACCATTATCATGCAATTTGTTCTTGCTTTCCCTAAACATGAAACATCATCTTTCCCTCTCTTCCATCCACCTGACATATTCAGCATTCCAACTTGATGCACCTCCTCCAAAAATTTTTCCTCAGTCTCTCCACTTCATAATAATATTTCATTGTTTAGAATTACCATAGCCCTATTTGCATGAAAGCCTGACATGCATTCTGTAATTTATCCATGTGTATAGTCTTGACCATCAAGCAAAGTCTGGGTTCTCTCTCTCTCTCTCTCTCTCTCTCTCTCTCTCTCTCTCTCTCTCTCTCTTATTCCTCCCCTTCTTGCCCCTCACTGTTAGATAACAAATTCAGGATCTTATGTGTATTGGGCAAAAACTCAACCATGTTTTATTTTTAAGCAACTTTATTCAGAACTAGATATATTACAGACATTAAATACTTATTTAATCAAACAAAATATCTGCATTTACAAATGCTGCTAATGTCGACAATTTTTTTAAAAAGACTTCTTTTACATCTTTGTGTGGTGTGTGTGTGTGTGTGTGTGTGTGTGTGTGTGTGTGTGTCCACTGAACCATCCCACCAGCCTCTAAACATTATGTTTTATATTTTGGAAGAAGAAGAAGAGAATGAGGAGGAAAAAAACCTCTGCCAAATAGTCTTAAGGACACAATTATTCTTGATTACAGCATAAATAAATATAAAATTCACCTTAGTGTTGGTTAAAGAAACAAGAATTCCAACTATAGTTGTTTCCTCAAAAAATCCTTTCAAAGTGTAACTAGAGATTATGTAAAAAGCATTTTTTTTTTGCCATTTCATACTGGTGAAAAATCAGACACTAGCTCAAATGTATATTCCAAGCTAAAATGTAAATTACATGCATGTATCCACTTCTTAAATTATACTGTATACAAATTCCTTTTATTGAATTCCTTCAATTGTGTTATTTGCATGTTACTCTAAAAATAGTATTCAAGATAATCATTCTGTAAAAAGTAAGGTGTAAATAGTTATAAGAGCTCAGTGTTTGGGAGGCTGAGGCAAAGGGGTTTCCTTGAGTTTAAAACCAACCTGGTTATAGATCAAGACCCTGTTTTAAAAAAATAGATTAAGTAAATAGCAGGAAACACTTTTTAAAAAAGCATTCCAGTTTAATCCTTTAATACTACACCTTGTTTCTGTTCTCTATGTTATCTGCTAAGCGCAGTCACCCTACTTATACTGACAGATAATATGGTTTCATTTGAACACCCGCCTAATGTTCACTGATAAACCCACAGCTAGTCAGAGACCCTAGAAGATAGAAGTGGAATCTTGCTCTCCTCAGTGCTTCAATTTGAGAAGAAACAAAATTTTACAGCTGAAACAAATGTTTATATTGTTCACAATTTATTAAACTACTTGTCATCTTCATGCAAATGAAATATTCTGTTGAGTTCCCATGTTGTATCCACATCATAGGTAAGCATGTTTATCGTGACTTCAAAATTTATAAATTTAATATGTATAAACAGACATGTCTGTATATTTAAAAAGGACATTTTAAATGCTCCTTATTTGCAAATTTTTACACATGTGCAATTACCTTCGACCTTTGAAAATGTTTAATGATATATTAAAATAAAATCATTATAGAAGACAGTAATGCCCATATTTTGTATACAAAACTCAGTTATACTTTTGACTCTCTTGATCTTAGAACTTTCAAGTTCATTGGTTCATTGGTTAAAAAGAACACTGTTTTATATATATATGTATATATATGTAAGCTTAGGGATTAGACCCAGGGCTTCACCCAAACTAAGCATGTGCTCTACCACTAAGTTACATCCTCAGCATCTCCACCCCCACAAGAAAAAAATTTGAACCTTTCTTATAGTAATATAACAACAGACAGGTGATCAAAACATAAAAATGTGAATGAACAGCATCTCAATTAATTTCACACAATTTTATTTTTATTGAACTTATCCCTTGCTTTGCTAGTATTTGCAGTCTTAAGGGCAATAAGTAACTTTGACTATCTGGCTGGTTCTAAGTAAGTTATTAAATCAATTAGCCAGGTACTTATTGCAGGCCTGGATACATACATATGCAATACTGTAGTAGTCACATTGGGAGACAGAAAGGTGACATCCACATTCTGCCTGCTGTGGAAGGTAGTCACCAAGTTTTCCTCTTGTTTGTGCTCTGTTCTCTTTTTCATTAGTTCTCACCAGCACATTCACTCTTAACCCAATGTGCCCTTTCTTAGTAAAGACCCACTTGTTAAGCTTTCCTATGATTATAGTTCCCTGATAATAACAAGTCCTGAATCATGTAACTTCTCTTGAATGAACACAGTAGTTCTCTGCACCTCAGAGAAATAGTCGGTTGTGAACTTTTGGATAAAAATAAAGACCTGTAAGCAAAACATAAATATTTTCATTTAATTAAGAAATATTAATAAGGGTTGGAAATATAGATCAGTAGCAGAACATTTGCCTAGTGTACATAAGACCTTGGGTTCAATTCTTAACACTGCAAACACAAACACACTTTCTTATTTTAAAGGCCAACTTAAAATTCGTCATTCAGTGGTCAGGAACAGTGATACGTACCTATCATCCTGCCTACTCAGGAGGCTGAGATGGGAGGATCACTGTCCAGGAGTTGGAGATGGCCCTGAGCAATATAACATCATACTATCCTTAGAGAAGGAAAAAAAATTGCATCAGAAGAATATGTCATTAGCAATTCCAACAGAACATGCATCAATATTCATGTTGTCATATCTCTATTCAAAGAATGCAATATTGTTCAACCAATCCAATCTATTCTATTAGTAATAATTTACAACATATTCTAATTGTGTATTCTTAACATTTTGAATTCTAAAAATGGATTTTTTAAAGAAAATCAAAATGTAAAATTGCATTGTATCTGCTCAGAAGTTTTTCATCATACCTGCCCATTAGCATAACTACAGCACATGTAATCAAAATCAGTTTCATCCATCTGCTTTGTTCATTCATCATGAATAGTAAATATCATTTGTAACAGCACTTTCAGGGTAGCATGCTATTATGTTGTTAAAAAAAAGAATTTATTAACCAACGAGTCTTACCAGTTCTTGAATATATGAAGCAATATATTTTATAAAAGAAATACAGATAGAACTTGATGATTTCTTTAGTTTTTACACACTGACAAAGACAATAATAAAGATGGGCCATCTTTATACACCATATTCTCTCAGATTAAAGCATGATATTACATAAAAGCAATAGCGTTGCCTAAGTTGCCTAAACTGTGACAAATGCCAGCTAATTTTGTAGGCTATTTGAATAATGCATTTCGGCTTGAAGTGAAACTCAAGTTTTTAATGATGCCATTATTTTGTTTGATTTGTTTGGTATGTTAATTGGTGTGTGTGTGTGTGTGTGTGTGTGTGTGTGTGTGTGTGTGTGTGTGTTTAGCTGGAAATCTAGAAAGCAATAAATGAAGACTTTCTCCTACAAAATATTTGTAGCCAGTATCTGCATGGTGAATATATATTTTAGAATTCTAATATCTGTATTATCTTCTATAAATACTCCAATTTTTTTTCAATTCATGTTCAATTTAGGATTCAACGAAGAGTCATTAAACCAACCATTCTGTGTGTGACTCTGCAAGGGATAACATGATTAATATGACACATTCTTCTTATTAAAGAGTCACAATCTAATGAAAAGACAGATGTATTCACATCTAATACAAGACAAAATGGTAAGTGTTTTAATAGAAATAGGAAGTGCTTGTGGAGCATAATAGAAAAGATTCATTCTAATGCAAGTATTGGCCAGAACTTTGAATGAGACTTGCGAGATGGATGTCACAGAGAAGCTGAGATTTCAACAGGTGTTGAGGATAAGTCCTACAGGAAGAACTTAATGTCATCCATACCTCCCATCTAATATTCCCTTAACATGTTCAGGCTAATTATCATCTTCTAACACATTTTACATTTGTCATATTTATTATCTGTTTGTCCCCTATAATAAGGTAAGTGCTCTGATTGTTTTGTTCATTGATGTGTGCATACTTTGGTGCCCAGAAACTCCTGTTTACTAGACTAGGGAGATAAGCTTACTCACTAATGTGCTAAGAACCTGAATTCAATCCCCAAATCTCCCAAATGAAGGCCAGATGTGATGTAATCCCAATGCCAGGAAGACAGAGACAGGTGGATCCTTGATGCCCTAGGAGAATGGGTGATGTCTAAGACCTACACCTGAGGTTGTCCTCTGGTTTCCACTTGCATGCTCATGCACTTTCAAATAGATGTGTATACACACCACACACACACACACACACACACGTATACATACAAGCACAAGAAATCTCTGCTCATTAAAAGTTCTTGGTAGACTCATGGCAAATGAATAAATGATGGAAAATGAAAATGCAGATGAGTTTTTGAATAGTAAGACATCAATGGTGGTTGTCATGGCTAGCAAAGATCTTTTTTGATAATCATACAGTATAGACAGGAGCCATTAAAAGTAGGAGGAAAAGTCATAAGTTTTTTCCATATTTTTCAAATAAATAGTTAAGCCAATTTCTCTTTAGCTCAGTTTCTCATCTGAGCAATTGATTGCAAGCAGTTAATTAATAGTGACTTGAAAAATTACATGACAAAATGCTCTAGTTCTGAAATACGAACTTCTAAAGTGATTTTTAGCAATATTCCATTTTATTTATTTACATATCATTTGCATGTGTGCTTTGCTGTTCTGAAATTTTGCTTTCTTGCTAAAATTACTCTGTATCACATCAATATATTTTTAATTGAATTCAATAGAGTGAGAGTCTCCTTTACCAAATAACATGATACTGAATCCAAAATCTACTGATATGCTATTAGAATATAAAAAAAATGCAGTGTCAGGATGGGGCCACACTGCTGCCAGCTGCCACATCAGTTAGGTTTTTCTGTTGCCTTTAACCTATAGAAAAAGGACAAACCCAAATGGATGAAAATTATGAGAAATCTAATTCTGGACACTCAGAGTCTTGCGAGTACAATAAGGAACTTGATATTTATTTTTTTCACTTTAAATAATCTTATATTGACTACAAAAGGGCCACATGAGGGATTCCTGTGGCAATTAGAATATTCCATGTAGTGACAGCATCCACATCAATATTCTGAGCTTGATATGGTTCTATAACTTTTCAAGATGTGTCTGTATTACAGAAAGCTAAATATAAAATAGTGTGTTATTTTGACTCCCCTTAAACCTGAATACTTAAAATACTGCTTTAAATTTACAGAAATTTAAGTTGCTTGCAATATTCAACTGATTTTTAGCATATTTGCATATTCTGTAACTAGCATTGAAAGTAAAAAGTGTTGCATGTATATAATAATCCTAATTCATAGCTCACATGCATTTGCACATATAGTCCTGGGGAATTAACAACGATAACATGAATGTTTTTCAGGAACTCTCACTATGTACCCCAGACAATCTCTCTACTTCATCCTCCACACTGCTGAGATTACAGGTAGGTGACAGCATGCCCAGTTGAGAATGGGGTGTGTGTGTGTGTGTGTGTGCGTGTGTGTGTGTGTTATGGTATGGACTGGTGTATGTATACAACATGGACATGGATTTCACATATGGAGAAGTTGAGACACAGGGCAAATGTAGATGTAGTTTTGGAGTAGCATCAAGTCAGCATTCTTGATACCTCAACAGGAGCTGGACTTTTAGCATTAATGTAAATAAATAGTCAGTGGACTGGATGGCCGAATTTTGCTACCTGAGTGTGCAAATTTTCATGGTTTAAAAATAAAAATCAATTTCTATTGCATTGCTGCTAGATATTACTTACTATTCGCTGGTTCAAAAACATTTCAAATGAGAAAATTCAAAGAGAATAATTGCATCAAGTCAAACAAAGTTCAAGGTAAAGCATTCCTCACCATAGGTGTCTTCATTTTTTTTTTCAGTGCAATACACAATGGATAAAATTCTTACTATAAACTAAACACTGAGCTATACACTGAATGCCAAAAAGAAAATTAAGGAGTCATCTTTGAGCTTCCTCCCCCCTCCCCTGATTTAAAATAGAATCAGTTTTTGGGCTGGAGAGGTGGCTCAGGGGTTAAGCCTCCGTCTTGCAGGCAGAAGGTCCTGAGTTCGGATCCCAGATCCCACGTATAGACGCCAGGCGGAAGCGGGGGCGGCCTGCGCTTCTGGTCCTGGTAGGGCGGAGCCTGTGAATCCCGGGGCAGAAGGAGGTGGAGGCATCCATGGTGGTTCGCGAATTCGTCGGTGGTTCTACACATACACAGACACACACACATACGCACACACACACGCACATACACACACACATGCACACAGTTGAATAAATAATAATAATAATAATTAAAAATTTAAAAAAAATAGAATCAGTTTTTATGGAGTAAACAGCCACAATTCTGGCTTTGTTATCTCTTATATGATAGAGTTATCATGAGATTATCTAATCACATATCATCAATAAAGTTTCAGGAAGTATGATATAGTACATGACCATTAGAATCCCTAAACCCATTCTCAGCACTGCCCATCTTCAGCAAGGCAAATCCTTCATAAATTGACCCTCAAAGGGCAGAGATCCTGATCTCTCTAGTGCCATAAGATTTTTGCTGGGAAAAAAATATGAAGGAATGATTTTAGCATCTCAGACAAAGGGTAGTCCTGAAAGATCCTTCACTACTTCTAGTAATGCAGCCTGCAGCAGGATTAAGAGCTGGAGGATAGCTAGAATTTCTGCAGATCACAGAGCTGCTTGGCAGGAACCAGTCCTAGTTGAATTGAGGGCAGGTCTGCTTAGAATAAAATGAAAGGGTCTAGGGGAACAGCTCAGTGGTAGAGCAAAGGCTCATCAGGTGCACGACCTTTGGGCTAAATTGCCTCCTTATATGTCATCGGAGAGGAGGACACAGTGGAGAGTTAGGCACACACAATAAAGGACTATCTGGGAATTGGGGGGGAGGCACTGGGGGAAGGGGAGGGGGAAGAGGGGGGAGGGAGGGAACTGGTAAAAAATTTTTAAAATGTATAATTAAATTTTTAATAAAAAAAAAAAATAAAAAAAATTAAAAAAAAAAAAAGAAAATATCAAAAAAAAAAAAAAAAAAGACAGGAAAATAGTGGTTACTGTGCTTCTTAGTAGGCTTAGGGATTCAGTTTTGTGGAAGAAATGGGTTGTGAGAGTAAGAAATCAGTTGTTGTCCTCAGAGCTGTCAGCTGCCCTTCAGGGTGAGGAAGTCAGACAATGATCTAGATCTCTAGTTATGAAGAAAATAGTTTGAAAGTTCCTGTTCTTTTCATCTCTGTCAATTATCATATTCAAGTTTATGTTTCTCCTGCAGACTCAAGTCATGGTAGGAACTCCTCTCTGGAGCTTCTGAGTGTTCTTTCCACTGTGATCAATTGTTTCTTGGTCTACAGAGTAGATGAAGGACCCCAGTCTCATAGTCATCTTGACACCTGTCTTTCAGAAATATTAGATAGGACACCTCCCTCTCTCTCTCTCTCTCTCTCTCTCTCTCTCTCTGTCTCTTTCTCTCCCCCTCTGTATGTGTGTGTGTGTGTGTGTGTTTGTGTGTGTGTGTGTGTGTGTGTGTGTGTGTGTGTGTGTGTGTATGTGTGACTTATAGACATGAGTTACAGCGAGATTTCCTGAAGTTTAGGGATGAAGCCACAAGTTACACTCTATTTCTGTCCTTTCCCCCAACTTTTTGAAAATAATTTGACTGTTTACTCATTGTTCTTTCAGTCAACAGAACATGCCAATTACGTGTAGTTGGGGATTTGGGAATGCTGGCCATATCCCTCAGTGTTTATTCTAATTCTTGGTTATGTGTTCCAGAGCAAGCCAGGAGAGCTTCTGCCAAGGTTTCTGTGGTGGTTGAGAATTCTTCCTCCCTCCCTTCACTGAGTTGTACTCCCGCGTAAGGAAGAGAGTCAATAATGGAAAATCTTTTCAGATGTTAATAGTTTGGATAAATGAAGAATGGCAGTCATTTTTAAGTCTTCATAGCTATATGCAAGATGTCTAACTTAACATGTTTTCCTTTCACATCTGTACAACATGAAATCAAAGTGGAGCCTTGGAAGAGTTATTCATAGTTAAGCATTTTCATGGGTCATTAATTCTTTATCTGGAGAACAAGAAAAGATATATGTTGCATATGTTATAGTATTATCATTTGCTCTTTCAGTAATCTTTTTTTTCTGAATGCTGACTGAGGACAAAGTGCAGAGTTGAAATTAACTGTATTTGGAAAGGACTTCCAGTTTATCTATTTATTTGCCATGGGTGGCTGAGTTAGCTAGACTACATGTTATTTAGCTGATCTAATCAGACTGTGTTTTCCTTTGTTATTTCCTTGCCCTACATTGCCAGTAATGGCAATGTTCTATCTTATGCTACAGATAAACATTTCTGAGTCCTGGTGCTATGCAAGCATGTAGAATTATAAATCAAACATGACCTCTAAATTTCCGTATTTATTAAAAAGAAGAATGAACTCAACACTTTTTTTTCCTTCCAAGATTTTACAATGTTCGCTTTAAAATGCTGACTTTGAGAGCTAATATTTTTTGCAAACAAAGGCTTAGGGAATCTTTGTTGAAATTAAGTAGATGGTATTTATGTTGTCTACTGACATTTCTGTATTCTGTTCTGAGCGTGGATCTCTTCTCATTGACTACCCAGTATCTCTCTCCCAAAAGGAAGAAATAAATAGGATAAATCACAACTATTTAACTGTGAGTAAATTAGTTATCCTCTAGGCCTGAGATAGCTCATCTATAAAATATAAATGATTTCAGAACATTCCTAACATACTTGCTGCAAAGATGAGCTATAAATATTTGCTTATATAAAGCAGTCAACACGTGTATGTACACATTAAAAATTAGCAAAGGGGACCAGGTGAGATGACTCGACATGTAAAGGCATCACTTGCATGCAAGTCTAACAACCTAAGATCTATCTGTGGAACCCAGGTAGAAGGAAAGAACTTACTCCAGAAAGCTGTTCTCTGACCACACACATGTGCATGGTATGCATGTACTCCCCCACATTGCACACATACACTAAGAATAAAGTTTTAATTTAAAAAGATTAACAAAAGAGTGCTAGCTTTTGATTTTGCCTCACAAAGATATTAAATACAAAGCATAATATCTATCATCAGAATCATTTAATAAAAGAATGACATGGAAGGCAAACATAATCTTTCTTTGGGGACTTCTTAAGAATTTACCATTTTATCAAAAATTTACTACATTGCTATTGCTGGTCATATTTTACAATAAGTTGAGAACTTACTTAATGTAGTAAGTTTTCTAATATTCATTTTCTATCTCAATTTACCTACCAAGTTCTCATGTCCTCAAAGCCCATTGTCTTTTCTAATGTTGTAACACACCAACTGGTAGTGAATATTGATGGCTTGATGAACTCATCTTTTCAAAAACATGCTCGTATCTAGTATAGGGGTTTCATTCAAATGGTGGAAAAGTGTCAGGAAAAGCTTCTGACAGGGGTAAACAAATCAGTGATGAGTGGCCTTTTCACCATCCTGATATCCACCTGCTTTGGTGGCACATATGACTGACCCTATGTGTTTCTTTTGGTTTAAGACACTGAGATCTAGACCAGATAGTCTGTGACTTTGAATGGCTTTCTTAACAGCACCGACAGCCTTCGCTGAACATTGAGCATCATTGCAAATGAAATCAAGATGGGAAGAATTGCTATATTTTGCTTAAATTTAGGCCACATATCCTGATTAATGCCACTATATCAAATAGAGGAAGATCATCTCTTCCTTAATAGATCTTTGTCCTGTAATGACTCAAAGGAAAAGAAACTTTAAGCGAGTTTCTTCTTAGGATTAGCATGGAAGAGGCACATCATTTCCTAAAGATTGGCCTGCAGAGATTGATGAGTTGGTCTAGGAGAAATGTACAAACAAATGAATGGACTGCATGTCAAATGTTTCAAAGGCAGGTTAAAGAGACTATGTTCAATCCACTGGAGCGTACAGTGGTAAGTATAGATTGGGGATTGGAAGATCTTAACTTAAATCTGAGTTCAGCACTTGTCACCTGTAGTCATTCTCTCTAAGCTTCAGTTTCCTGAAAACAAGGTTAAGAATAACACATACATCACAGGCTTGAGGTGAGGACCAATAGGTTAATTCATGCAAAACATTTTTGTACAGTGGTTAATCCCATGATTAATCTTGGCTCCACAACAGGATGCACCCACTTTGCTTCTGACTTCATAAACTACTTGCATTAAGGGTGGGGGCTGTTTTAGTCAGCACAGACTCTGAAATCACAAAATATGCAAACTCAGGTCTGGATCGGTGCACATGTGAGGCGAAGCTTGGAGTTCCCCTTCTCAGTAGGTTCCACAGAAATATCCCAGTATTGACTGAACTCTATTTTACTTCCTCAAATCACTTTCCACTTCTCTTTTGTTGCCAATGCCAGTCTTTCTCACTAGGCTTATTTCTAAGAGGGATTTTTTTTTTTTTTTTTTGGTATGGGGTATTGTGACTGGCCATGCATTCTTTAGCCATGAACACACTTTCTTCAGTTGTCTAGCAAGAGAAACATCTCAATTCACCTCGTTTCTGAAGACTGATGCTCGACAAGCATCAGTTGTTTTGAGATTAGTAGGTTTCATAGTTACAGTCAATTTTCAACTCCCCACATAAATAAAAGGCTGTCCGAACAGATAACAGAAAATTATAGATTTTAAAATTGTGGCTAGCCACACAGCAGACTTAAGCCAACCTTCTATATATGCTCGAGGCCAGACCAATTGGAGTAAGTAAATTTAGGTCCCCTGTAATCTCCTCATATTTTTTGATATGGATACTTGATATTTTCCCAGCTTCTACACAGTGCCAAGAAATAAAATCTTTAAACCAATCTTCCCACGCCATTGGGTTCCTGTGCTCCAAGATTCCAAGGTCGGATTCCAAGGCTGGATTTTCTGTAGGTCAGGCCTCTCTCAGGCATGAAACCACCATACGGTGTAGTCAGCATGCCTGATTACTTTGCAAAGGGGACGACTCAGACAATGGTGACTGTGTCCATGGCCAGCTTCATGTCCTTTAAAGCCAGCTTTAGTACAGAGGACCACAGCACACTTCAGGCAACATAGTCAGAAGCATCACACCAATTGCCAAGCTTGCTGCCTTTACAGCTTCCTCTAGCTTTTACCATGTGTTCTATCCCTTAGGACAAATCTTTTCTTCTCTGAATATTTAAAGAACGCTATTCAATCTGGCTATTAATATCCTGAAGACTGTAATCCCTCAAACTCTTTCTGAGAAATACCATGCCATGCCAGGATATGTTTGGAAATCATTTTTATAAAATTTTAAGAGTTAGCACCATAGACTATTCTTTTCCTTTATATTGAATAACATTTTCCCATGAGTTTGCTAGCAGATCTCATGAGATCATAAGCCAGATGTTGAGAGAAATTCAATAAACTTCTTGGCTCTGAACCGAGAGAATTAGAGTACTCTTGTAGAATTACATGTGTGGAAATACCAGATGGGGATACTAAGTGTATATAAACAAACACCATCTATTCTTATGGTGTGCAGTATACCTCCTGAAGGAGTTTGTATGTTTGGAAAGTACAATCTACCTCATCTACAAATTCCTACTACCTGACATGTTCTGTTTTTCTTCTAATAAGAATGATAGAAAGAAGGTCATTAGAAATACTATGAAGACAGAGCTATTGCTTGAACCCCTTTAAGAATTCTGGGGTGTTAAAAACTCAGGTGGAAATCTTTGAACAAGGTAAATTAATTTATTCTTGGTTAGGAAGATTAATTCTATTATTTGGCCCATTTTTTACTTTTTTAGTTTTCATTTCTTTTTATTGTACTTACAGTCTGTCTGCTAGTTCACATTGGTTCTGTGGCAGACTTTAAATATTTTTAAAGTGATGTTTTTAAAAATATTTATTTGAGAGAAGTGGGGGGGGGAGCACATGTGTGTCATGCTGCACAGGTGGAATCAGAGAATAACTTCTATCATGTGTGCTTCCAGAAGTTGAAGTCAGGTCACCAGGCTTGCAAGCATGCATCTTCCCTGCTAAGCAGTCTCACCATCTCCTAAAGTAATGTTTTAATTGGCAATCAGTCATAAGTCAATAGGCACTGATAAAAGTCATTGTTTAGGAAGTGAAAGCTCATGACTTTCAGATAATTGTACCTACAGAAGCACAAAAATGGGGACTATTTATTTTACCAAAAGTAGAAAACAAAAGTAATTACCAGCTATGCAATTCATGTAACATACTTCCTGCTATTTTCTTTCACACATGCTGTCCATATTATCCATCGATAATATTATAGAAATCACTGAAATTTGGTGGATCAGAACAATAAGACTTTTATTCTATCTGACAGTTTTGTGAGTTGGGAATTTGGGAAGGGAATGATTCTTCTGCTCAAGGAGCTGGTCATGGAGTTGTTCGTCTAAGAAGCTGCCATGATGGCTGCAAAGCTGAGTCTCAGATAGGCCTCTCCCCTCCCTCATATAGTCTTGAGACTATATAGTCCCTCCAGCAGAGCAGTTACACTTCTGATTGGGCAGCACAGGACAAATTTTAAAAGAGACAAGAGGATATAGATGCTTTCTCCAGGTTCAGGGCCGGAAGACTGTCACAGAGAACTTAAACTGTATTATATTAGCTTGAGAATCAAGGGAGCCTGAAGCCAACTCTCAGTGGACAATCAAAGTTCCATGGCCATCATTCACCTACCCCTTTGGTCAGAAAGGTTAGTGTTATGAAGGAAAATAACACGAAAGCTCTTCTGAACTCGAATTTGCCTTAAGTCCTTTTCGTCATAAAGCTGAGGTAACACTGCAGAATGTACATGTACACAGTATCACATCTGCATGAGTTTGCCTAAGAAAAGATCTCTGTGGCCTATGGATTCCCAGTTCTCTCGCTGTCTTATGTCTTCTCAACAGGCCGATTGTTGGGCAGCCGCTGAAGCCCTGTCTTTGCAGGAAGAACTTTGTTCTTGCTTTGGAGCATGCTTTGTTCTCTATGAGGATTTGGAGGGGTCACAAGCAGTGAGTACTGAAGTTTCAGTACTACATTTTATTTGGGTGAATAAAAATGAGCCCTTGAATTTTAATCTTTTGCCCCAGGCTGCTCCCACAAATATTTAAGCCAACACTGTTTTCTTAATTAATTCTCTTTTCTTCATTTTTAGTGTCTGAACTTTTTAATAATGGAATTTTTTATAGTGTTGGAGTTGAAGCTCCAGGGTTTGAGCATTACAGGCAGGCAGGCACTCTATCCCTGAGCTATACCCTAGCCCATCCATGCCCGGATGCTCGAGCTACTTCTTTCTAGATTTACACTCTTTAGAGTCTTAGTTCCATGTTCCTTCAGCAAAAGTAAAAATTCAGTTCCTTGGAAAGCCATTCTAGTTGATCACTCCAACAGAAGAGCTCCTTAACAGAAACCATGCCTAAGGTAAAGACTAATTTAAATTTATATTAACAATGATTTTGCTTTAGATTATGCAAACGTTCTTCAGTGTATTTTTTTCTGGATCATTAATCAAGCTATATGGGATAGCAGGAATTGACAAACTGTATCCTGTGGGTCAAATTCATTCAGTCTTTTAGTTTTAGTAAAGTTTTATTAGAAAGTACCCATATTCATCTGCTTCCATATTTTTGACTATTCTGCTCATGGTACAAGAGAAGAGTTGAATTCTTCTGACAGAGGCCATGTAGACTATAAAGCCTAAAATACTTATCATCTGTCCCTTTGTAGAAAACTTTTTGGGCTGGGGTAGTAGCTCAGAGCCCTTGCTTAGCTCATGTAAGGTCTTGGTTCCAATCTTTGGCACTGTGAGGAAGGAAGGTAGGGAAGGAGGGAAGAAAAGAGAGAGGGAGGAAAGGTTGATTTGTTTGTGATAACATATGAGATTCCTTTGGCATTTTCCAAGAGAATAAAATTGTTTTTATTGTTGTAAACATATGTATTTTGTTGTATGCAATAAAAGGCTGAGCAAATCAGTTTTTTATCTTACAGGTAGACAAATATACAGTGAAAAAATATCTAATTTGCATGCACCAAGGTGCACTCCACTGCACTCCCTTTAATTCATCTCTTTCCAGATCTTTTTGGTAATTCACTGCGTGACCTGAGATTAAAGCACCTCAGAGCTATGGACACTATACAAGGAACAAACTGAGTCAGATTGGGAAGGTTATGGGCCATGGGGTCATCCTTCTTGGGCTTACACTGGGCCTACATAAAAAATAAGCAGTTGAGCATTCCAACTATGAGTTGGCGTATGAGCCACTAGCCTTCTTAATGATAGCTGCAAGAATACACTTTTTTCCTAAGTTTCTAAAAGGTTAAATATGTCAATGTCTTTCAAATTCGCACTTAAACTCAGGACAGCACTACACTTCCCTTGCCAGAGGAATTGAGTCCCATTCATTTCAGTGGAATTTTGGTTTACAGACTTCACAGTGACTTGACCTTTTGGCCAACATTGCCAGAACAGAAGAGAAATGACATTATCTGAGACCAATAATACTTTCCTAACCTCTATGGCTAGAACCAAGATCTATTTATATATTGCAAGTCACTGAGCAGCCCTAGGATAAGTAAGATTTTTGACCAGTGACTGCTCAGGAGAAAGCTTTGGCATCCATTTCGTGTGTGTGTGTGTGTGTGTGTGTGTGTGTGTGTGTGTGTGTGTGTACGCACGCTCAGTCTTCAACTTCAGATGTCATTCTTCTTAAGCTATACACCTTGGATTTACTTTTGTTTTGTGTTTGTCCTCCCGTTTAAACCACCCTTCCTGTTTGCCTACATCTCACCTATTAGTTGTGGTTGACGAACACAATCCAGGAATCTGTCTGTCTCCGCCTCCCTAGGGCTGGAATTACAAGCACATAACCACCTTGTCCAGCTTTCTGTGGGTTCTGGGAACTGAACTCAGGTCCTCATGCTTACACAGCAGACACATTACTGAACTAAGCTGTCTCACCAGCCATCATTTCCTTCTTTTGAATCATTCAACCCATCTTTTAATCACTACTGACTATTAGAATTTAAGCAAATATTTTCTATAATTTAGCTACAGAATTGAGTGCTTTCTAATGAAATGCTCATAGACGTTATATGTAATCAGAATGTAAACAGAATAATCCTCTAGCAACTGGGAAGAAAGATTATTTTCAACAACAGGTGGCAAAGCAGATTGCATGACAGGAAATATTAATATTCATCAAGACAGGGATAATCTTAGCTTTGGTGAAGAGTAACCAGGAACATTGTACATTGATGCAAAACTGTAGCTATATTTCCATCATGTACATACATTGTTTTAGGCTTTTTAATAAAACTTGCAAATATTTTATTTGCAATCATGAGAATGTCAAAATTTGATGTATGTGACTTTAATGGAGCTCTTTTTTTTTTCATTTATGTTGAGAAAAGTAAATCAGCAATAGTAACAGGTGTTGATGTGAACTGGAAACCATTTGAAATGCTGTAAAATGGACTGAATACAAAGAACTTGGGTGTTTTAAATGGTTTTCCCCAAATGTTAATTGGTCTTGGCAGATTCGCTCATATTTCAAGACATTTTTATGTTCACATATATTACTTGCCTTATGAATCTCAGAGAGGAAAGATAATATCATGTAAATGTTGAAGGTGACAGTGAAGGGATTTAACATTTTATGCAGATATATACAGTTTTTTTTAACTAATTCAGTGCTTTTATCACAACTTACATTTTGTATAAATCCTTATTAATAACACATATCATTTCCAATGCATGAAAACAGAACAGAAAAATGTCTTTGACACAGATCCTCATCTTGATTGTTGCATGCTAATATTCTGTTCAGCTAATCATGTTAACTCGATCTTGATCTTTGGAGTAACAAGCTGAATGCTTCAGTAGCATAAGCTAATTCCTTAAATATATCAGATTTGAAATACCATCCACTGGGCCCTCCAGTGAGAACTCTTTGGTGGTGATAATGGTGGAGATGCTGTTCCTCCCGCCACATGTGCAATCACTTGGTATAATCTGTGTTTCATAGCATCTGAATCCTTATTAATGTGACCTCCACTTTTTGATGAACCACAAAAAATTTTAGGGGGACTATGAGAAGCAGAAGCAGATTGTGTAAATACTTAACAACCATCTGTTATGAGAGTTCTCCCAGCCTTGACAATGTCGAGCTGCCTTGAACACATCTGTTCAAGTTGCTAGCTAGCAAATTGTCCAGTTGGCTCATGACCAAACTGTCTCCACTTTACATCTGCAAGGCCCTGCTCACCAACTCGGCAGGATATTTCCTGACCCAAGTTTCCAAGAAGCCCAAGGAAGAAATTACATCAGCATATGACCTTTGAACTTGACATCTCAAATGTTCTACCATTCTAATGAATTTTTACAGTGTGTCTGCATGCTGGGCCATTAAGATAAGGAGAGCCACAGCCAGCTTTTTAAAGGCAATTGTCAGCATTACCTTATGTTTCCCAGAGGGTGAGAGTATGCCTTTTTATAATTCTGAGAGAGAGAATACTTCCCCTTTTTTATGGAGTTCCGTTTGTGAAGACTGTGAGAATATTAACTTGTTAGTCTTCCAGGAATTTCTTTTTACAGTAGTGAATAGGTGAAAACCATTGATCCTCTAGCTAAATGACTGATGTTTGATGTTTTGAGGGGAAGAAAATCTGTAATAATTTGTGCGTGCGTATGTATTATGTGTTTGTACCAGAGGACACTTAATGTACCTGTGCCTGTGGAGACCTAAGGGTGACTGAGAATCATCTTGAATTGCTCTACCTCCTTATTGCTTTACTCTGGGGTTTCCCAGACTCTGCCTTATAAGCCTCTGCCATTTCTGCCAGGCATTTTTTACGTGGGATCTGAGAATCTGAACTCAGGACCTTTTGCAGTTTCGATCCCTGAGCCATCTTTGCAGTCCTGCAATAATTATTTTTAAAATTTTTAGACCACGATATAATTGCATGCTTACAGAAAAACCTATGAGTAGACCCACTACCTAGTGCTGAAGGTTTTTGTTTGTTTGTTTGATTCTTTGTTTCTATTTTTTCAGTTATAAAACTTTTAAGAATGAAAGGAAAAATTTGGATATGAGAACATACTTTCTAGCCATACAGATTTTGAAGTTACCAAATTATTGAAAATGCTATATAAAATTCCCTAGAACATTCAAGTATATGAAACATAAACTAATTTCATATTTAGACTTGTATTTATCCTGAAGATAGCTTTTCAGATATATACAAATATTCCAAATCTGCAAACCTAAAACCAAAACACTAATGGGCTTTGTTTCAGATGAAGGATATTCACGCTGTGTTAACAATCATTTCATCTGTTTCCTTGAACTGTAAATGTAGCTATGAGAAAGTTTAAAGTTGTATGTAAGTCTACGTTACATTTTGTATTGGTTTCATTTTCCCAGTGCTGAATAAATACAGAACCCAAATAGCTTAGGAGAACCAGGGGTTTGTTACAGTGTATGATTCTCAGTTGCATTCATCAGCACATAGAACTCATTCCAACATCAGGAGCCAAGAGAATTGATTGCACCACATTCACAGGAAGAACAAGAGAGGATTACATTTTAACTCTTGCCAGAATTCCAGAATACTAACCAACTACCTTCATCTTATCCCCCTGCCTCGGGAATGGTCCCACCCACCACAGGCTGAATCCTTCCACATCAGTTAAATAATTTTCCACAGGCTTGCCTAGAGTTTGTCTTAAATAAACAATTCTTCACTAAAAGATTAGTTTCCATTGTAAAGTTGGCATCTATAACTAACTGCTACACATTTCTATTGGGAAATACTGTCCTAGCTAATCAATAATAAAACTTAGACAATATTTAAACTATTATTTAAACACTATTTAAAATATTGTTTTATAATATTGTTTTATAATATTAAACAATAATTAAAATATTAAAACAAATTCCAGTAAGATAGCAGAACAAAAACACACCATATACAAAAATCCATATTTTTGACACATACACAAATAAAAATCTGATGTTGTTATCTCTTTTAATGTCCATTTTTGGGAGCAATAAAAAAGATGAAATATATAAAAAACAGACTTTACAAAAATGTCCACTTTCAAAGCTGGGTATGATAGTATCCACTTTTATAATCTTGAATTATAGAGACTGAGGGAGGCAAATGAGAATTCAAGACCAGTGTCGGCTGCAGAAGTTGTTTGAGGCCAACTTAAGCTGAATAGTAAAAGACTGGAAACAAAACAACAGCAATAAAAACCAAAACGAAACAGTACAAAAGTATGAAACATTCCTGAAAGGCACAAGAGTGGAAATATGTGCCTTGTTTCATCTCAAAATCATTATCAGCTCTCCATCTAACCCAGAGTTTCATGCAATCTCAATTAAAAATACAATTTTCCGTGGAGCTAGAAAAAGTTGATATGAAATAAATTCCTGGGAAAAAAGAAATATACCAGAATGTCTGGGAAAACATGGCAAAAAGATACAAGGAGAGCCTAGCTGAATGACTTTATAAAAATATACTGCAGGACCTCTACGATTAAAATTATACACGATTTTCTGCATGCATAGATCAAACAGAAATAGACTCAATTCTTATGAACCTCATATGAAATCTCAAACAGAAAACTGCACATAATGTTTCATATATGATAATGGTAGGACCTCAGATCCCTCAGGGAAACATAGACTTTTTAATAAATAGTGTCAAGACACATGGGTAGTTATTTGGAAAATGATGAAATTAAGATTCATTCCTTACATTGTGCATAAAATTGAACTCTAAGTGCTGAAGGCACACACAGTGATAGAGCAAACCAAAAGAAGACAGAGACAAATAGAGTAACTCCAGATAACCAGACATTAAAATGGGGGGAGTGGGGAGCAAAGTAATGGAAGTATGCAAGTACTAGGCAAAATATGAGGAAATTCAACTTTACCTTCTACATAGGAGAAAGCTTCTTTGTGTGTAACAAAAACCCAGAGCAAATGTCATACATACTTAAATCAAGGACCCAGGATTCTTCTATATTTGTTCTTCTATTCCAGTGGCATTGTCTTATCTTTCTGGTCCATAATAACTCACATTTTTATTGATATTTCAGACTGCAAGAGGAGGGAAAGCCAGCTAGATCTGTGTTCTCTGTTTAATGGCATTGCTTAGAAATTGCACAACTCATACACTGTGGCCTATTTGTTACTAGCTAATATGTAGTCATGAAGCTACTTAACTGAAACAAAGGTACAAAATGCAGTAGCTAGGCTTCAAGGGTACCCATCACACATGCCAATTTCTTTTCATCCTCTCATCATGATAGAGAGACAACAAAAATGTCATTCTTAGGGGTCTCCTCTTCTAAGGGCACTAATTCTATCCATGGAAGTCCCATTCCTACAATCTAATGATCTCCCAAAGATCCTCTTCATATGCCACAGCAGGGGGGAGGGGGAGAAATCATGTTTCAACATCTAATTAAGTGGGGGAAGGGGAGGTAGGATCACAGACACTCTATCCACAACGACAGTACTTTTTCTTCAAATTGACAACAGTTCTTTCTAGATCTGTAGAATTCTTCTTAGGATACTTGCTAATAGCAGATGGAAATTCACAGCAGATGTATAGATGTAAATATCCATTAAGGACAAAATGAGAGGCCTAACTGCTGTCAGTCAAGGGGATGGAGAGGAGGGGGTTGGCAGGGTAGCAGATGATAATCAATTAAGGGTTTAAAGGTGGAAGATGGATTTCATGGATTTAAGCCATTGAAAGGCTTTCTTTCCTTCTTTTAGTCTTTCTGGGTGTTCTCGTTTTCACTCACCACTGATGCATTCGGCGACATGAAGTATGGAAAATAGGCCAGGGCACACCTTGGACACGCACAGAATCTAGACTAAGAGACTCTATCATTCCGACTTTTTTACTTGCACCGTCTTAATTCCATTTCACTTTTCAGCATTTATTGGTGTCTTGTGCCTTTAAAAAAATGTGTTTGCAATATTAAAACTCCTTAGAAGCAGTGGGGTGCCTCATTACATTTTATTTTCCACAGTTCCTAACCCAATTCTTGGCTTTTAATAGGCTCCAGTATGTATTTGCTGCTTCGGTCGATTTCTTTTTAATCATTTTGATGATTGTGAATGAGAAATGTACGCAGTTCTTTCACATAACGCCCCCACCGACATTAACTATGCTAAGTCAAGCGATTCGAGAATCTTCCGGGTACTACTGGAAACTGGGACTCAGAAGGGAGGCCCTGGACAGGATGAAACCTGCTGGATGAGCGCGTGGCCCCCAGGGCATGGGGAGAACCAGCCATCGCCCTGGCCGAGGAGCGCCCAACTGCAAGTCCTGGCTTGCGCGCTGCAGAGAGGAGCGCATGACACAAGTGCGTGCATGCGCGGGATTCATCGCTGCCTCTGCGTTTTCCCTGTTTCTGCTTTCTTGATTTCTTGCAGTTCCCAGGAACTCTTGTTCCCTAGCCTGCCTCACACAGCCAGGCTCCTTCCCACATGTTAGCGGAGAAACCCGTACTTGGATTTATCCTTAATACGTTAGATGTTTTTCTTCTTCTTCTTTTTCTTCTTCTTGGATTGACTTCGTTTATTATTTTTGCATCTGTTAATGAGGTCCCAGTTGACTATCATCCTGTCGTTTGTTAAAGAGTTTTACTTCTTTAGACTGTGGTATAAGGCACGTCTATGTGAAATGGAGCTTGAGAGATGGCTCAGGGGTTAAGACTTTGTCTTGCAAACAAGGTCCTGAGTTAGGATCCCAGGTCCCATATAAAAATGCTAACAGAAGCTGAGGTGGCATTCATTTTTCGGCCCTGATGGGTGGAGCCTGGAAAATTTCAGAGAGAAGCAAAAAGGAGATAGAAGCAATTGAGGATGATTCCCGAAGTCACTGTTGGACCTCCACAGTGCCCTCTAACACACACACATACACACACACACACACACACACACACACACACACACACACACTAAAGTTTAAAAAAAGAAAAGAAAACTGTAAAATCGACATGTGAGGTAAGTCTTGGTCTCTGTGAGAGAAGAATTATGAGGAGTTACTAGACATTTCCTCTTCCTGGGGCTCTACTGTCCAGTGGGGCTGCAGGAAGACTAAAGGGAATCCACATGGCCTGGGGACAGTGGCCAGAACTGCAGACCAAAGGAACAGAGATCTGCATTCTAACCAGAACCCCAAGGCACCTGCCCTTCCTGAAGTGTGAGAAACTGATGCTATCAGGGTTGATTGGAATCATAAAAACTTCAAAGAAGGGCCTTGTACTTTGTCCTAAGGAACCCCCCCTCTCTCTTCATTTTTTGAAATATTAAGAATTGTTTTAGACTAACTCAGCAATTATCCTAGATCAATGTCCAAAATGACTGTAAGTTTCTTAGCCTGGAAAGAAAAAAATATGTATCTGACATTTCACTTTAGCAGGGAAAAACGGTTATTCCATTTTACAGGTAAGGAGATTGGGGTTCATAGAGGATAAGTAATGGGTCTAAGTCGAGACTACCAACCACCCATTCCACCTCCCAGCAGTTTTCCGTGCAAGTTTCTGCAACTGCCAAGAAATAGAAAGACAGTGTGACAGGCACTCTGAACTGACTAGAAGGAGTTAGGGCTGTGGGGGAAAGAAGAGGAAGAGGAAATGGGACTCAGACTAGAAAGTCATCTGTAAACAGATGGTCCTGTCCCTCTAGTAATTTCACTCCTGACAACATCATACCTCACATAGGGGGAAGGAGACCTGACATGTAAATGCCACAGTACAGAAAGACTGTGGGTTACTGCCATAAGCCACAAGTCATAATTTTATAATACTCTTGTACTTTGTGAATTCCACCCTCCCTCCTATATCTTGGGAAGAAAGAGAAAAAAAGGAGGATCAAAGATGTAGCAAGCAGAAGTTAAAAGTAATACATGTTGATCCCAGACTTCAAAAAGTTTTAAGACAAAGAAACAAACAAAAAGAGCACTGTAGATGGAGTACCACAATATGCATTTGTTTCGAATTGTAATATTCATGGAAAAAACTGAAAACCTGTGTACCAAGCCAGGCTTAGAGGTTCACACCTGTCATCCAAGCCCTTGGGAGGTTGAAGCCAGAGGATTGCTATAAATTTAAGACCAGCCTGGTCTACATACTGAGTTCTACACACTGGACTACAGGAGGAAGCCCTGTCTGGAAACTAAAAACAAACAAAAAAGGCTCATGTGAAGTATCACCTAGATTTAAGAGTTGTTCAGATTTTGCCTTTCTTCCTTGTTCTGCTTATTAAACCATGATCTTCTAAACACATAACTATAACACTGTAATCACATCTTAGAAATAAAACATTGCTATATTATCTAATATACAGATCATACTCAAGTGTCCCTGGTTTTCTTTTGTATAGTGTTACAAAGAAGAAGAAGATGAGGAGGAGAAAAAGAAGGAGGAGGGAGAGGAGGAAGAGGAGGAGGAGGAGAAGGAGGAGGAGGATGAGGAGGAAGAGAAGAAGAAGAAGAAGAAGAAGAAGAAGAAGAAGAAATGGAGAAAGGAAAGGAAACAGTACACAAACCCAAGCTTCATCCACTAAGACTGAAGTTTATTCGGGAAGCTCCTCCAAAACTCCACTGAGAGAGCAGCAATTTCTCCATCAGATGGAAATCACTACTACTTTGGAGTCAGAGATACATGTTTGTAACAGTTGAAGTGCAAGGGGAAGGGATTTTGCTTTGACTGGTTGGTTCAGTCCTGAATAGCTAAGAGATTGTCCAGTTGTCTGTTTTCCTTATCAGATCCTATTAACATTCTTAGTGGAGTCTCTGTTCTGAAGCTTGGTTCCCAATCTATCAAAATCAGACTCTTGAGGAATAAAAAGAAAAAATATGGATAAGATTAAGAGAAATTGGGAAATTGAGAGATGGGGAAACAGAGTGAGTAATCTCTCTAAATTGCTTCTTGGGGGTGAGGGGCATTTGGAAGGAGATGATGTGAGGATTAGTTGATTGTTCTAGTTATGATGTCTCCCATTCAGTCCTAGGTACAGTGGAGTAGTCAGAGGGCTAGGAGGACAAAACAGATACCACTGGTGAGCCAGAGGTGGTAGAATAGCTTCATTTTTCCTGGTGGGCTGGTGAGTGTGGAACTTGTAGATTCAACGTAGGCTTCAAGTCGGTTTTCTCAGTGCATGTACCGTCTTCCGTGTAGGTTTCTGACCTCGATTTCCACTGCTCCCCCTCTCTGTTCTCACTGCCTTTGGAAATCTACCTATATTTCTGTCTTTTGAGGATCTTCATTGCTGGGCAGAGAGGGATGGAATCCATTCTGTGACTTCCTGCTGAAGACGGATGTAGTAGGGGATTATAGTCAAATGTCCTCAAAATAAGGATCAAGAGGACCATGTGGACCATCATTGTGGACTTGATGGAACTTAACCTAAAAGAGACAAAAACAACTGACAAGGTTATTTTTCTAAACTGTTTCATTATAAGGGTTATTAATGAGGCAATGAGGTAAGAATTAGTTGGTTGATGTTTTGAATGTGATGTACTTTATCTAAGCTAGCTGTTAGTGGACCTAGAGATCTAGGAAAGGAAGAAGAGAAGGCCCTGTATCATTGGTGAGGCTCCACATTCAGCTGGAAAAAGAGGAACCATATATTTCTGCCTGTTCTCTTATTTCTTTTATATTATTTAATATTGTACCAGACTAATTTACAAAATAGCAACACTTTTCAAGGTCTAAACAGGCTTCCTATGTTATATTTAGTGATAAAGTCTCTTAAAGTTATTTTACTGTAGACCAAAACATTCTCTCTGCTTTCTACAACTCTCCCATTTCTTGCCAGATTTTAAGTGTTTTGAAAAATGATCTGATACACTGTGTAAGATCATGATTCCTTTTTTTCCCATCATTTGCTTCATATTTATATTTATTTAGAACTGAAGTCACTAGGCATGCATCTTGGTAGGAAATGCTATTGACAGAAGGGCTGGGGGCATTGAGAACAGAGAGGGAAACCAGAGGGAATTAAGAAAGGCCACAAGCCTATGTGAAAGGCACCATATACACCGGGAGAGCTGACCTGAAGCCTTCACAACATTCAGCACATAGGCACCCCACCAGGGGGTCCACTACAAAGATAGCTAGCAGGACTCGCTAACCTGGCTCCACCAGGGACAACCAACCAAAAATCATAGAGGAAACCAATAGAATCCATCTATGATCTCCTTAAAGTTCATAAAAGGGACACCAACAGTCCAGAGCTTTGGAGCAAGACTTGGAACTTTCTGACTCTGTGTACAACCAGAGATGACATTTTGCTCGCCTGATTCTCCTTAGCAATCAGATGTCCCTTTTCCTGCTTTTCAATACATTTTGCTTAAATCATTCAATCATGCCTTGGCTTCAATCTTGAGTCTGAGATGCAAGAACCTGGACAGAAATCCCATAATATTGTCATGAACCAATCTTCCTGAAGTTAAACCTTACTTTGCAAGCTTCTCACTAAGCTAAGTGAAATTATCTCAGACTAAGGTGGGAAAATTACCGCTTCGCACAGGCCAAATCTGCAAGTGTTGCTTGTTGGAACTCAGCCATGTTCATTCATTTACATATTTTAGGGTAACTTTCTGTTTCATGCTCTGAAGGCAGATTTGAGTAGGCGTAACAGAGACTGTGTGGTCTCCAAAGTCGAAAATATTTACTATTTGGCTTGTCAAAAGACAAAATTATAACTTCAAAGATCTAATTGGCTTTTATGTGTGATTCTAGAATCTGGCAATACCTCATTCTGTAAAATAGAAAAAGTGTGGAGCCAAATAAAGAAGTTTGACTCTATCAGCAGAGAAGAACTGAAGAAAGGAAACAGAAAGAGAACAAAGGGCATTTGCATTTTCAGCTCTCTTTCCTCATTTATCCAGAAGGAACTTCCTTATCATGTTGGCTAAATTGGCTTTCCTGTCTCTCTTTGCTCTTCCTTCCCCCAACTGCTCCAACACACAGTCTGTTTCATAATAGATCAGATAATTCAGATGGTGGAACAGAACTTCAGTATGAATGACTCTATTTTGGTTTGCTCTGTTGGATATGATGTGATAGCTTGGTCCAAACTAGTGGGTCTTGCAATTTTATTTAACAGGCACTTTTTAAGTATGTTTTCTGACTCCCTAATCTAGAACAGGAAACAAAAATTACTTTTTGCTTTGAATTTTAGTTAGTTTTTATATTAAGTCTCCTGAATGGTCTCAACGGCTGGGAGATAGAAAGAGCTATGTTTATCAAAACCACTTATCTTCAATTTTTAATTGTCTTCCCTTTAATGACTTCTTTAATGGCTTTACTTCACGCACTTGGATTTAATCCAAACTTTTGGGTTTGAAATCCAAGGAAAAGTTCCCAGGCACTATATCCTTTGTCCTAGAATATTGGTTCCCTACATTCTAGTTCAAGGGTGAACTAGAATAAAAAAATTAATTAAATTTAAAAATTAAAATAAAAATGAAATCCAAACCAATTAATCAAAACAAAATCCAGAAACTCAGGTGGAAAATTTTAAATGGAGATTATCATCTGGGGGAAGGAAGGCAACCAGTTGAGAAAGGGAGAGGGAACAGAGGAGGGTAATAAGGGAAGAAGAGAACAAAGAGAACCAAGTATAGTGACATAGATGCATAAAGACTCTGTAATGAACTCCATTACTTTGAATGTTAACTGCTGTGGTTTGAATGTGAAAAGTGCCCCCTCTGGCTCAGGTGTTGGAAAACTTGGTCCCCGGCTGCTGGTGTTGTTCAGGAAAGTAGAGGTGGAAAGTTCTAGAGGGAATATTCACTTGAGGTAGGTCTTGAGGCTTGATAGCCCAACTCCACTTCCTGGTTTCTCTCTGCTTTCTGAGTGTGAGTGCAACGTGACCCAGCCGCCATGCCTTCCCCACCAAGATGGACTCTCCCTCTCTTTGGCACCATGAACAAAGTAATTCTTTTATCCTTGAATTGTTTGGGGCAGATTATTTTATCAAAACAGTTGAAGAGTAATTGAAGCAATATCCTAAATAATTAATATATAAAAATAAAATGCAGGTGATTAAGTCATACCCGCAAAGATTTCAATTCATAAAGCATGTAGTGAGAGGTAGGAGTCTGTGTCTCTCCCAAGAATTCGAGGTCAGTCTGGTCCAAATTATTTGAAACTGCATTTTGGAAATGATGGCCTTAGTGAGAGCAAAATAGTTACCTTTGACTTCTCCATGTCTTATTCCAAGTTTGAGTTCCTTCTTCTTTGTGCCAAGTTAGGTATGGAGGATGTGATGGTACATACCTGTAAACTTAGCGCTTGACAGACTGAGGCAGCTGTTGTAAGCTCAAGGTGAGTCTTGACTATTTAGCAAGTTCTGAGCCAAACTCGGCTGCACAGTGAGACCCAGTTTTGAAAATAATTGGTCTATGCAAATCTGAGGCAAGTTTGGACTATATAGCAAGACCCAATCAATCAATATGAAAATATGAAAAAATACTTATATCAGTACTGTTCATAATAACTAAAAATCTTGAAGTCAATCAAGAGGAAAATGGATAAATAATCGTGGAATATTTCATAAATGGGACAGTGTAGCAATAAGAAGAGTGAATTATTAATATAAAAATACAGATACATCTCATAGACATTAATACTGACTCAAAGGGGCAAGAAATGAATGCACATCATTTGATTCCATTTTAAAAAGTTTGGAACCATGTAATTAATCAGTGATAACGGAAATCAGAAAAACACTTACCTTATGGAAAGAGTTGGCTAAGAAGGGGCTAAAAGAAACCTTTTGGGATGCTGGAAATACATTTTGATCTTGGTGGCAATTTCTCAGTGGATACATATGTAAAAGTTCATTAAGCTTCATAAGTAAGACTGATGTTCTCTGCACCTTATTATAGATATCTTAATTTTCAATTAAAAAGTTAAGAAAAAGAATCTGGGACAAGCTTCAATTGTCTCTGCAGTATGACTGCCACAGGCTTCATTTGGCCTATTCCCAGACTTCATTAATTCCTTAAATCCCTCACTCTTTCCCAAGCTACGCCTGGTCATCCCTAAATGGACATTCATATTACTTTTCTCACCCAGTTGTTGTGAAAATGAAATATATGAGCACAGAACAACAGCAACAACAACAACAAAAATGAACCATTCCTGGGGTGTCATGGTTTGAAATGTGAGTTGTCCCCCACAGACTCATGTATTTAAATGAATCTTCAGTTGTTTGGGGAGGTCATGGCACTTTTAGAAGATGAAGTTTTGCTGGAGGAAGACAGTCACAGGGGGTGGGCCTTGAGGTTGGTTAGGTCCTCCCTCCTTTCAAAAGGAGTTGGTCTTGCAGTTTTGTAGCTTTCAATTTCCATGATAGACATGACCCAAGCCTGCCTGTATCTCCACTCTAGAACCGTAAGCTCAATAAATCTCCCTTTTCCCCCTTAAGTTGAATATGAGTATTTTCTCAAGCTGCAGAAAAGAGTAACCAGTACATGGAGAGACAGTAAAATATATTTGTTATTCTTAGCACACATCAGTGCATATATATAAATATGGTGGTTATAATTTAAACCAAAGTGACTAACTTTTAACCTCAACAATATGATTTCTTAAAAATACATGTTGATCAAAACTCTCAAGGGTTGGAGGTACAGCTTGGTGGCAGAGGTCTTACATAGTAGGCACAAGGCCCTAAGTTCAATTCCTGGCATTGAAATAAATAAAGAATAGCAAAAAAATAAGTGGAGAAAAGGTCATCAACATTCTTTTTAACTACCCCTTTTTTATTTGACAACATTTTTTAAAATATTAAACAGAGTAACAAAGACAAAAAAGCAAATGAATGAATTCAGCACTTGGGTAGACTTTATTAAATAAAAAGTGTCCCTTGCTTTCCCCTTCACTCTTCAGAGGCTGTCACCAATTTGAAAGCAACTGTGCCTGAGTTCTGTTTTTTGGGGGATGGGGGGCAGTTCTCTGTATGTACTGTTGGTCTGAAGCAGATTATTAGCAGCAATCAGTGCATGCAAGCCAAGGACCAATTAAGTACAGTTCCCTGAAGAAGAAGATGCTTTGGAACACAGCCTTGTCTCTGACAGAGTCGACATTGCTCCTTTGTCCTTTGCCTAACCCAGCCCCTTCAGCTTCACTCCTGCCAGCACCAAGACATTTGGTAAAATAAGTACTAGGAGGTACCCAACCACAGCCACACAGCTGAGGCTTTGTCTCCTCTCAGATAAACACAGTCTGAACAATGAGACACTGTCTGAGGAGACACGTGCGGTAGGAAGGGTGCTTAGTTAGATTCTCTCTTTTGACTAGTTACTAGATCTGCAAAGCTTAGTTTGTCCTTACTGGGTTCCCATTTTCTTGAGTTGATTCCCTAGTGACAGCTGATATTCCCTCCAGTGTGGCGCTGCCTAGAAGTTCCAATGATGCTCCTAGGCATGGGAACTCTTCCACAAAGTCTCTCTCTGCAGTTGGGGATGGGAAAAACTAGAGGATTTCTGGAGCCTGGGTCCTTAAACGTGGAATTAAGTTACCAGTGTTTCTCTTTGAGAATTACTAGATTCTTGTATTATGGTGCTCATAAATATTTTACAGTATTTCTGGGCTATTTCAATTGGAGTTTGAGTGCATATAAAATCTCGTGTATTTTCTTAGTCTGTTTGCTTTCTGTTATAACAGAATACCTGGGACTAGGTAAGTTATTCAGAAGATGTTTATTTTAACTCACTGTTCCAGAGGTGGGCAAGTCCAAGATTAAAGGATGGCATCTACTGGTGAGGGCCTCAAGCTGCCTCAAATTGTGGTGACAATTTGTGGGGGCAGTGCTAAGTATTGAGCCGGGGCCTTTTGCTTTCTAGTCAGGATTTCTACTGTGCTTCATGTTCAGCTTCTGGCTCTACTTATAACAGCTTGCTCTTACACTATTAATCCATTGCAGAAACTCATCTAGTCTCACAAGAGAGAAAGTAATTCATCTTATATAATCAACATTATAAAGGCCATGGCAACTCTTAACACCACCTTACTTGAGACCAAGCCCCAGTATGGGCCCCAACATGGGGACCAACCACATACAAACAAATGTCAGCTTACATCTTGGGTCATGAAATGCATTTTGTTTTTAACGGCCATTTTGCTTGCTATGCCTCTAGTTGAATCACTGGTTCTATTGATCTGGAGAATGATCTACACCAGCCATGCATTCAGTTTTGAATGAGCGAGTGTACTAAGTATATAGCAAGAAAAAGCAAGATAAGCAGCAATAGCACTGAGAGAAGCAGCGAACAGAGAAAGAAATGTCATCAAGTCAGCAACTCACGACATCCTGCAGAGATGACAACATTAGCCCAACTGAGAGCAAACAGAAGCTAACAGGGTCAAATGGTCGTGATGGGGTGGCAGAGGGGGTACTTAGGAACATCCAGCAGAAATCCAATGGGGAAGCTCTGTTGAGACAGCCAGCCAGGTAGAGTTCCAGATTGTAACTCTCAGGAGATTTCCAAGCTAAAAAAAAAAGATAGCACATAGATAATATCATCAGATTGAGCTTTGAGCTTTTATGATCACCCAACAGAAATGACTGGGAAAGCCCTGCTGAAACACACATGTTGGAGTTCCCAAGTGAGAGAACCAGACAGAGCAAAGCACTCTACGGATGAACTTCCAGAGCTTTTCATTCCTAAGGTGATCATTTTTATATTTATTTATCTATTGAACTTGATTTTATTTCTTTCTTTCTTTATTCATTTATTTATTTATATTTTCGACAGTTTCCTATACAAACGCAATGATTTTATGACATTTCCACTCCTTGTTAACTGATCCCGCCCCCTCTCCTTTCCCAATATAAATCTTCTTTCCAACCAGTGTCCTTCCTGCTTTCCTGTCTTTCTGCGCGTGCAGTCCCTTGAGTTCCTCTGGGTTTTCTGTACTGACATGTACCTGCGTACTTGCTGGTGTTAGGATGGTATATAGTCTGTGGGTACACCACTGAGGAAAGTAGCTCCCTCCTCCCCATCTTCTTTCAATAGTCTTCAGGACGGTGTGGTGCCTCTTGAGATGTTCCCCCTTCCATGATAAAATGTGGCTAGGCCAGATCTTGTGCTGGTCTTGTGTGGAAGTAGACACAGCCAGAGTGAGTTTGTGGTGTAATAACCCTATCATATTCAGAAGATCATGTCTGGCAGCACCCTTCCCAAGTTTCTGGCTCTTGCATTCTTATCACTCCCTCTTGTTTGATGTTCCTTGAGCCTTGGGGTGGGGTGATTTAGATGTTGCAGCCTTTTATATCATGGAATAAACTATCATAACGTCAGTGGGACTCTTACTTTCCAGCTGTTCTCAAGGCTTCAATGCCTAAAGTACCCTTTGCTGTTTGCAGTCTTTCCCTCTCCCTGTTACAGAGTCAGAGAGGGTCAGCCTCTAAAGGACACTTGACAGAAATATGCTTAAGTTTGAGGCACAGGAGGGGTCCCTTAATCCCAGAGTCCCCTTCGAGCATTTTTTATTCACTTCATTTATTAATTTATTCAATACCTATTTTGTTGTGCTTTACTGTAGTCAGGCATCTCTCTGTAGCTAGGCAGTATATCAATGAACATGAACAGGTTCCTAGCATCATGGCCTGATATTCTAATTGAAAAATGAAAGATAGGAACTTACATACATTCATGTCATGCAAAGTTAGGTCATGAGCTGGAAACATGGCTCGGCATGCTCAGTATGTAAATCTAGCAACCTGCGCTCAATCCCTGTAGCCTACATGGTGGAAGATGAGAAATGACTTCTGAACGTTGTCTGACCTTCACACAGGTGCCATTGCAGGAATATACCTGGTCTCTCTCTCTCTCTCTCTCTCTCTCTCTCTCTCTCTCTCTCTCTCTCTCTCTCTCTCCCTTCTCTCCCTCCCTCCCTCTCAAGTAAATAAGTAGAATATTAAACAACAAAATTAGGTCACAGAGTAAACCTCATGAAAAAGGTAGTGGTACAAATGGATAGAGAAAGACATACTCATAGTTACTTTAGGTACTCTGATCTGGTAAGAATTTTCTCAGGCGATAACTTTGCTCCTGCTGCTTTGCCTTTCTTCTCAAATCTTTCCAGGACTTGCCACCCGTTTGAGAATCCTTCTCCTAAGCCGCACTTCCCTACCTGCTCCTTATCTCGACATAGCCCCCTCCGCTCTTCCCCCTCTGTCCTACTTCCCTAGGCTTGCCTGATTTTGGATTCCTTCCTGCCTGTCTCATGTTCTCTCCTAAACACTGCCAGGAGTTCTTAAAAACAGCTCAGCCTCATTGCTAAGAATTTATATGAGTGCTTACCACATACTTTTAGTATCATCCATAGGCTTTGGAAATTGCTACTTCAGAAGTAATTTTAATATAAACCAGTGGCTTTTTAAATGTTTGGTTTGATGCGCTCTTGTACATAAAGACTGAAAAGCTCTGAAATTCTCCCATCACCTTTACCCTAGAAATGCTGCTTACACTTTAGGGAAATATCAATTCGATATAGTTCTGCCTTAATATATAGCCAGTGTGGTAGCTATTCAAAACCTACTTTTTTTTTTCTTTTCAAAACCTACTTTGTACTAAGCAGAGTACTTTGAAATCTGGAGTGGAAATGACTCTTAAAAAAAAACCCACATCCATTTTTAGTGTGACTCACATTTTGAATGGAGCCCAGACCACCTGTTGTTTATTTCTTACCATTTGGAAAGCTACCTTCATTTCTGGGTTTCCTCCAGAGAACTCAGAACAGGGATTTGCACATAGTCCTCCATTAAATAAGTAAAGCCAACAATGGATTGGGTCCTGAGATTTTGATTAGATGTTATGCAGAGGCTGTTTCTGAGTTTCTGAGAAAGGCCCTGGGGACCATCTGCTGTTTGTAACATGTGCTGACACTTAGCATAATACCTGAGCAGTAATGACAATTGACTGCATCCTTGAATGGAAAGGGAAGGGCCAAGTCTAGCAATTAAATATTCTCAGGTTCTTCAGAATAATTTCATCCTGTGGCATTTGGAATATCTGTCTATGTCAGCGTTCTTAGACACTTTCATTTTCATAATGCAGAGTAGTTTTTATTAGAACCATAAACACGAAAGTATATTATCTGCACAGATTTAACGGCCTAGGAAAAAGAGTGCTTTACACTCTAATTAAGAACAAAGCACCTAATTACATGAGCTTGAACTTCAGAATCACCTCTTTGTTTTGCTTCATCTTAAAATGCTGAAGGAGGAATCAGACGGACTAGGTCAGGCAAAGGAGCTATTTGAGGACTTAATAAATGGATTGGGTCTCCCAGCTGCTTAAGAGTGGCGTAGGTTAAGCCAGAAGGATGGTAACAGGCTGGCAGTCAAGAAGCTTAGCTGTTGCTTTTGCAGCCTCTGAGACTGCATTGTCAGTTTGCCAAGGAATGAGTAGCAGGCACGGTTGGCTCCCAGCTTCCCTTTCTGATCCCGCCTTCCAATGCCAGCTTCAGGCTCAGCCTCACCCAGATATCATGACTCCCCTAGAGTCACATTTCGGAACATCTGAGAAATTCAGCAATTTCAAGCTGTGCCTTAAACCCTCAGAGCCAGAATCTTTAGTAGGGTCACAGGTCTGCAGATGGGGCCAGCAATCTGCATTTTCTTATAAATGTAATTCAGGTCTTGTCTTGAACTCAAGCTTAGTACTGACGGTTGACTTTCTAGATAGTTTCGTCTTTATCCCAGATGCTTACTGTGCCTCAATCTGTGCCTTAAAAAATGGTTTCCTGTGTTGGATTCACAACATCTCTGCTGTAAGTTCTTAGCATGATAATACAGTTGAAGAAAGGAAGGTCACGATGGTTTGGATTTAGCGTTCTATATAAAGTTGTTAGAATGAAGCTGATGAAGATTTTTTTTTTGCGTGTGTGTGTGTGTGTGTGTGTGTGCGCGCGCGTGTGTGTAAGACGAGAGAGAGAGAGAGAGAGAGAGAGAGAGAGAGAGAGAGAGAGAGAAAGAAAGAGAGAGAGAGAGAGAGTGTGTGTGTGTGCTTGTGGAGGATCAAGGGTATCTTCCAGAATCATTCTGGATTGCTCCACCTCCTTAAAATTTTGCTCTGGTGTTTCCCTGTCTGTGTCCTCCAGGGCTGGAAGTGTAGGCTGCTGCCATTTTTATTCAGTCTTCTTACATAAGATCTGGGATCAAACGCAGTTCCTTTTTCTTGCCAGCAACAGGTTTTAACCCCTGAGCTATCTCTCAGCTCTGCTGCTGATGAGTTATTTATTATTATTATTATTATTACTCATTATTATGAGTCACCATTGTCAGTTAATCAGCACTCACCAGTCTTTCCCCGAATGCAGAGTCCCTCCCCCAACCACGTCCAGATGATTTGCCATGAGAGTCCTCTCATTACAAGCATCAAAGCCAGTCTCTGCCTAGTTTAATGAAGGAATTTACTAGAACACTATCAGATGGCCTACAAAATCAACAAGAAATTGATAGAGCAAGGTTTATAAATAGACTGAAAACAGGCCAGGGATAGAAGTCTGTGTACCAGGAACTCCTCAATAGCTTTATATGGGAGTCACCCCTGGAACACGAAAAAAGCTTCAACAAGTTTCAGTTCTTCGCTACTATTCTGAAGGGTCAGTTCCCATAGTAAGGGCATTTGGTCAGACTTGGCTAGTTACTTTCAGTAACAGTCTCCTATGTCTCTTATCTAATAGATGGATAATTTTCTGGTGTCAGTGGGTATGTTCCATTTGATGGCTGGCGGCCAAGAAAATAATCAATGTCACCAGACCATATGGGTGGGTGGAGTCTTATTACTATCAGACCATATGGGTGGGCGGAGTCTTACACCTAATAGTGCACTTGTGTAGATTTTCAGACTTCATTATAATGCACGCTATGAGACAGAAGTTTTTCATATACTTTGGTCTCTGGCATACTCTGTGGGTATGGACCAGTGCTTAGAGTAAGGCAGGTCCCCACAATTGTTGAGCAAACAAATGAGTGACTAGCAAATAAGTATTTGACAAATGTGACTGTTAATGTTCCCTGGGGGTAAAAATCTACCACCCCCCATCCCCAGTTGAAAACCACTGGATCATTGCAAATGAGGTCCAACTCAGATTCTAAGAAGGAGGGATTTGCGAAGGTGTTAGATCTCAGGACACTTGGTTTGTTGAAGACCATCAGTGTAACTGACCTCTATGGTTATTGCTTTCTCTGAACTTATTTGCCTAAGGAATCCCTGTTTCTGAGTTCTCCTTATATGACGAACTATCTGTCTTTCCTAAATGGGCTTTTAATTGTAACTACTTGTCCCACACTCCTGAGTTCTGAAGTTTTCATGTCTCTTTGCTCTTGGCTTCCTTTTCTGCTCCACCCTAGTGGCCAGACTACTGTCGATTCTCTTCAGCTTGCACTTCCGTGCTCCTAGAGCTATGCTGAATGCTCACATCATAGCACATGACCAGCATCTGGGCACAGATAAGGCTGATCACGTGGCTTCTGAATCAGATTCTGCATCCCACATGAACATGTTCTAAGCAACATTTGACTTATCATCCCTTCCTTCCTCTCCCTTAACTTAGTTTTTTTCTTTAAGAATCAACACACGGGCCCCTTCTTCTAGGAAACCTTCCAGGAAAGCTTGGTCTCCAATCTGATGTAACGGTTTCTTGAGGGACAGGCCATTTTATATTCATGTTCCCTCTGCAGCCTCTACTTCATGGAAGATCAAGAGAGCAACGTTGTGAAACCAAGAGTTTAAAATTTGAAGACTGACTGAGACAGGAGGGAATCATGCCAGTGTCTGGAGGAGAGCAAGGAGTAACCAATTCATAGGTTGCAGCTACAGTTCACTGGAGCTGGAGTTGCTGTGTGTGTGTGTGTGTGTGCATGTGTGTGTGTGTGTGTGTGCATGAACGTGTAGCAGCAAGGATGCTGGGATGGCTAGTGAGGGAGAGAGTTGTGCGGTGGGCAGAGTTGGAGAGGTAACAAAAAAAGTCTTCTGGCATTGTAGTCGAGGTAAGAATTCTGGGATTTATTTTGAACAAGAAGAAAAGTCTCCAGAAGAGGTTTCATGGTGGTGAATAACTAACTTTGACTTCTATTTGTAGATTATTCTGGCTTCTATGGTGAGACGCTTCTAAACCATAGGCTTCTATGGCTATAGTGCAAGACCAGTTAGAAATTTAATACAGCAGGAACATTGATAACCTTTCCTGGTCAGAATGGATGGGATATGTTAGGGTGAGTTAGGTGGGACCACTCCAGAGCCTGAAAAATATGAAGACACGAGGGCTGCATCTTAGGGATGGAAACCAAAAGTTTGCTACTGAATGCTAATGTTGAGGTTTCTTACTGTTTATTCAACTAGTTGTACACTAGATGTTTAAATACAGAAAGATAAATTGCAGGAGAGGTATACAAGCTCAACATGTGGAAGTTATTAGCATCATTGCATAAGTTGGAACAAATTTCTGCTATTAAAAAACCAAAAGAATAGAATGGCTCAACACAATAGAAGTATGTTTCTCAACACAATAGAAGTATATTCAACAGTCTGAGAAAGTTCCAGATCTTTGGCAAATGGTGACTGGTCTTTTTTCTATGAAGACTTGAAGACAAAAACTTAGTTGAAGTAGTCCAAAAAGACCATGGGAAGGGGGAAGATTGAAACTATGCATGAACAATTAATTTGAGAAGTTTTGTTTTAAGGGAAGTCAAGAAATGGGATGGTAGCTTGAGGGAAATGTAGGTTTGCATTTTTGTTGGTGGTGGTTATTTACTTGTTTACTGATCTGAGGACCAAACCTTATGCTAGATAAGCACCAGCTGCTGAGTTATGCTGTCAGCCTCTACAGTTGGTGTTTACCTTTTTTAAGTTGGTAAAAAGTATTGAATATTAATGGAGAGAGCAGACCCCACCCCCTGTCTTTCACTTCCTCCCATTAATACTACCCCACCACAAGTCACCAAGAGTTTTGGCCACTGATGATGTCAGAGCCGTCCTGTTCTGATCCTGTGTAGGAAAGCAGGGGCTTGTTTTGAGTATATGGTTGTGATGCTGAGCAGGAGGACCTGACTTTAGGTGGGAACAGGATGGCTCATCTATGACAACATCCAGGTGTCTGAGTATGTGGATGCACCTACAGGCAGGGTGACCATTGGTCCTCTTAGAGTGAGGTGCTCTGCAGATGATGAGACTTTCAATGCCAAAACTAGGACAGTCCTGAGAACATTGGAATAATTGATCACTCCAGAGATGAGAACACTGTAGTGGAGGTTCATTTATGATTGCTTTGAGCACTATCAAATGAAAAAAAATCCCAAGTGGATTCAACCCATTCAAAAGCATTTATGCAATTCAAACCTCTGCCTTGTATAATATGCGGGATATCAAAATAAATACACTGTAGCTCTTAGTTTGGGGATATAGGTCAATGATAGAATATTTTTCCTAGCATATATGATGCCTTGAGTTTGATTACCAGAACCTCACTGGGTAAGTCAGTGTTCTCTGGAAGAACAGAATTGATTGAATATATATGTAGCTTTATTAAATTAACTTATAATAAAGGTAGTATCCTTCAAAGTAGCCACCTGTAGCTGCTTTGTTCTTGACCAGAATGCCTCAAAAAGCTGAATAATCCCAAGAAGATCTCTAGCCTCTATCTCACTTGAAGATGCTGGGCTTCAAGGTCTGCAATGCACAGCAGCAAGGCCTACAAGATCAGGCTCTAAAGGCAGCAGGAACAGCAGCAAGGTAGAAAGACCCGAGCTATGAGTCAGCCAAGGCTGCAGCCAGCAGCAACAAAGAAGGCAATGATGCTCAAAGAATGAATTCAACAGCAAGTTGACACAGGATAAGGGAAGAACAAGTCCCTTCTCCTTGCATTTCCTTCTATCCAGTCCACTGCTGGAAAGCACCACCCACTATGCGCTAGGTTTTCCACATCAATTAAGCAAGTACCTGTAGACTTGTTCAGGGGCTTGGTCCAACTATTGATTTTTCACAGCTTTAACAGCCTCCAACTATCAAGTTGACACCTGAATCTAGCCATAACACTCACTACCTCTAAAAATAAACAAACAAATGAAAATGAAAGTTGTGGTTCGTGTTTTAGAGGAACATAAGGTAATGGAAGAAAGAAATGAACATGACTTAGAAGAATGAAATGAACATGACTACATACAAGGCATGCCATGTCAGTTGTATATAAGACATCTAAGTCTCATTCCACACCCTGAGATCTTACTGATGTCTGGCACATGTACATCTGCTACCATCTCCTCCAGACTTAAGGAAATGATGTATAGTAGTTATACAATTTCAGGTCACCCGAGAAATGGTAAAGGAAGGTTCTGAAGCTTGGTTAATTCCACAGTTCAAGCATTTAGTACTGCATTGGATTGCCTTCTAGAAACCAATGTTGTGCCTGGTGTCATAGTTAGGCACAGGTGTTAACTGGATATTTGATTCTGGGCACATTCGTAGAGAATTAGTGGTTGAGTTAAGCCCAGAGCAAATCTGCAGGAGATTGTCTAGTTGATGGGGAAGGCCCAGCTCATGGTTGGTGGGAGTAGGCCCTAGAATAAAATACAGAGAACTGGTTGAGAAAGTTGGCATCCTTGTATACACTTGGCCAGGCATGCTGATATGGCAAATAAGGATTCTCCCTCTGTCAGCTGCTATGTGGAGATGGTGTGGCCAGTTCCCTTGGCCTTGGTGTTGGTGTGAGCTCTCCTGCAAAGTTGGACGAAGAACTGTAACCAGTTATCATAGGAGAATAAACCCTTTGTTCCCTTAAGCTATTTGATGGTGATTTATCAGCATCCATGCAGGTGAACTGCAACACCTGGGAATATATTATGAGTAGAACAGAACTACCCTTCAGCTTTAGAATAAAGGGAAATAAGTTTTGCTTGAGGAAATCAAAGAAGTCTTCAGAAGTCTTCTTTGATAAACAAAACATGAAGAAGATTTCATTAGGCAGAGGTGAGAGAAGAGGCCATGCATAAGAATTACTGACCTCTCTTTTGCTTATCTATGATCCTTTTGGAATCTCAGATTCTTTAATCTGGTTGGCTTTTCTTCATTTGCCTCTGTATTAATTTTTCACTGCCACAATAAAATGCCTGAAGCCAGGTAGCTTTTAGCTTAGTTTCAGAAGTTGAAAAATCTAAGATCTCTCTTGTGTTTGATCTCTGTTGAGGGTCTTATGGCAGATGACATCATAGCAGGAAATCACAGGGTGACAGAGGAGGTCAGAGAAGCTGGAGAGGGGATATACTTGTTCCTTAAGAGCATCCTCTTTCATGGGAAGTAACTGTTGTCCTGGGAGAACTGCTTAGATTTCTTTGAGGATAATGCCCTCAGTGTACCACTTCAAGTTGAAGAGATGGTTTTGTACTCATTGTCTCCCTGCTTTGGCCTCCTGAATGCTGAGAATGCTCTTAATTTTCAGTTTCACTTTTCAGTAGACAGTACATTTCCTATGATTATTTCTACATGTGTAAGAACTCACCTCTTGCTTGTTTCTCATCCATCCAACCTTAAGCACAACACTATCACACCTCATCTCCTTTATAATGTCCCTTCAGAATTGCCTAATGTGAATATAAGCAATTATTTCTCCAACCTTTTACTATATTATGTAGCACTATATATATATCAATGACCTATCTTTGAAATCTTTCCTTATATGCACATAAAGTACTTCTTCATATTATTAACAACTGATCAACATCTATGTGGATTTATCATAAATTATTTAATTAGTTTCTTATTGATGAGCTTTTGGAGTGTTACCAGTGTTTGATATATGAACAGCTGAATGATGTCTTCTACCTGTTTAAGCATATATTTATAGCTTCAAAAGTTGTTGCCAAATTGCCTTCAATGGGAGTTATGTGAAAATGTTTCTAAGCAGTTATATTTAACAAAACTAACCATAAAGCCAGAGAAGCAAATACAATGAATTATGGTTTTAATGACACTATTAATATTTTTCTTAATTTCCAATAAGACACTGGGTATAACTAAAAATTAGAAATGGACAATTATATATTGGATCAAGTACAGATATACATTTTATGAGTCCTAAAGCTTATGGACTATGGGAGGCTTTCTTTAAGAAAAGTAATCAAAAATTGTCAAAAGTAAAACTGGTGGGTTGGTGAGATAGTTCCGCAGGTAAGACTCCTACTCACAGATCTGACAACCTGAGATTGATTCTCAAAGCCCACATGGGACACGTATGTGCCTAGAGTTATCTCTTCTCTCCTTCTCTCTTGTAAATAACTGAATACATAAATAAATGAAATATTTTTAAAATTAAATAAAATAAATAAAGTGGCAATATAGAGCTTTTGGAAGGGATTCGTGTAATAGAGGATGTCCTAAAGTGTAAACTTCTTAGCTTTGTGGCAGATCTGATTTGTATAAGCCCTAAATACACATATACAAGAGACAAGAATTATTTGTACGCTCACAAGTTTGGGACATCCCACAGTCTGTCACCATTATGATATCTTTTCAGAAAGAAGACAAGCACAGATCCTGGAATAACAGAAGAGGAACCGTAGCAAAAAAAGAGAGGAAAGAAGAGAGGGTTTCAGAGTCAGGGTCGAGAGACAGCACAATTTGTTACACCATTCTAAAGCCAAATCAAACCCAAAAGAATACAGAGGATGGAAAAGATATTTAGAAGTTTAGGGTGACTGCCAAACAGGACTAGAGTTTCAGAACTGACTACATCTACATCAGAAAGACACATATCTGACATTTAAAATGTAGGCATTATCCAATTAAGAGAGATTTGAAAGGAGTCCGTGTACAGCCACCTGCATCACTAATTTACTTTAACTCACACTAACCTTTAGTCAAATATACCTCATAAACTGCTTCATATTCCTTGCTACTGTTTAAATGTCCATGCTTGAGTTCTCTAGTCCATGGTAAACAGGTTTGGTAAGTGCTTGAAAGGGAGTTTTTCCTGTTGGTCTTGTTTTTTCTTTTTATCTTGCTTAATTAATGACATATCAAATTAGAAAGAGAAAGTCAATGAAGTCCACATATAAGAACACTAGTTTGCAACTACAAACTGACATGCAAAAAATAAAGTTGTCTGCCAGTTCCTGTTTTGTTACTTAAATGCACGTGCGATTTATTATTAATGTTATTGATTTATTAAAATTCATCTTAGTCCCATGATGTCTTGCTAGGTTGTGGACATTGAATCTATTACTGTTGTTAATCACCTACATAGTACCCAGAAAGTTTGGTGTATGTGGATGTCACAACCTCTCCTACAAGTTAGGTTTTTACAAATGAATGGAATGTCTTTCTAGAAGTTTCTGCTTTCTGCTCAACTACAAAACAACTCAGACCAGGGGAAAAATTATGCTATTTGCGTCAAACATAGGCTGACAAATCTGTGAGAGAAATATGCATGCTAATGTCTTAATAAATTATGTTGCTACACCTACCAGTCTAGCAATGTACTATGGTGAGTGCCACTGTGGAAATCTTGACCACTGATTAACTAGGATGGCTTTTGAGCTCTGTGCCAACTCGCTTGGCATGGTTCTGCATTTGCTAGGCAGATTTTTTAGTGTCCCTACATCACAGGGTTGCTTTTTCACACATAAGCAACAGGAGAACTTACTAGGATGAGGTGTGGGAGGAGTTGGAATGGGAGGAGGAGAGCAAAGAAAAGAAGGCTATCTAACTCTTCATCTGGGACTGGCCACTTCCAAGCCCCTTGCATTTCGAGCATGACTTTATGCTTAATAAGTCAGAGCTTTCATTTAAGTGTTTTCTTTTTATTTCTGGAATTCTTTGTGCTTAAAAGTCTGCCTTGTTTGAAAATGCACTTGTTTAGAAAGGTAATTGTATCATTCAGGACTCTTTAGCTGAAGAGAACCAATATGCATGTGTGTATCTATATATGTATTCAGTCAGCTTACACAATCCGTGATGAAAGACTGAATAGTTCTACAGTCTCTGTCTTCAGATTGGAAAATCTCTCTTCAGAGAGAAAGGTATTTGGTCAACCAAAAAGTCAGAAGTCCCATCAGGAACAGAAGGCCTGGAAGTCCCGTGGGTAGTGACCAGTGTGAGGCTGTGTTCCAAAGCTGAAGAACTCATATGCCCATGTCTATAAGCAACTGTGGTAACCAAACAAGAACAGAAAGAAAGAAACACTACAAAACAAGTCACAGTTGCACAGCTGGAGGTATCAGCAACCTGCTGCATACATTTAAAAGCTCCTTTCACTTTTGTTCTCTCGGGACATCCAAATGATTGGACAGTACCAATCACATTCTGGGCAGGACTTCCCTATTTGGTTCACTTCCCATATGCCAGTCTTGTCGGAAATACCCTAGCAGGCATATCAAGAAGTGCGATTAACTAACTTTATGAGCATCTCTCAATGCAGTCAAGTTGACAACCACCATTAATCATCATGGTATCTGTTTATCACATGACTGTTGTGTTAGAGAGCAACTGGAGTTGGTCTAAATATCATCAGTGGGAATCTGATCAGAAAGCATATTTGTTAATAAATATCAAGGTAGGGGAACAGCAAGAGAGTACTTTCCTCAGTGTTATACACAGATCTATCACCATACTCCAGCAAGTGTAAGATACACACAAGTACAGGCAACCTAGATGAAACTTGGTGGGCCACACAAGCAAGAGGACAGGAGAGCAGGAGGGAGACTGATTGGAAAGAAGAAGGTGTGCAGGGAAAAGGAAGGGACACGAGATTGCATAATAAGATTGGATAATAAAATAAAAATTACAGGGCTGGAGAGGTGGCTCAGGGGTTAAGCCTCCGCCTTGTAGGCGGAAGGTCCTGAGTTCGGATTCCAGATCCCAGGTATAGACGCCGGGCGGAAGCAGGGGCGGCCTGCGCTTCTGGTTCTGGTAGGGCGGAGCCTGTGAATCCCGGGGCAGAAGGAGCTGGAGGCGTCCATGGTGGTTCCCGAATTCGTCCGTGGTTCTACACACATACACACACACACACACACACACACACATGCACATACATATGCACACGCGCACAGTTGAATAAATAATAATAATAAAAAATTTAAAAAAATAAAATAAAATAAAAATTACAAATTCATTGTGTTCATTCATGAAGTCCTCAAATAATGAAAATAAGCATAAAAAACAAAATAAATATAAAAAGCAGGGTATTCTCTATACTCTGTTTTCCCTTAATGAACCTTTCTTTTCCATATTAGAAAAGTGCATTAATGTTTGCTTCATGTGAGCCTGTACATTCTTTACTATGTTTATTCCTAGATATTACATTGTTTTGTTGCTTATATTTTATTTGTTTTCTGAGAGAGAGTTGTGAGGGGGAGAGAGGGGAAGAGAGAGGAGGAGTGCACGTGACGCAGTGCACATGTGGAGGTCACAGGACCTCCTTCTACCACGTGGGCTCTGGGGATCAAAATCACAAGTGCCTTTCCCTGCTGAGCCATCTCTCCAGCCCCAATTCTGGTTTTAATTTATTTATGGTTTAATTTCCTTTGGTAATTTTTGATTTTTCTCTTGAGTTTCAACATTTTCACTAGCTCTCAAGTTTTACAAGTCCTGGTCTTTTGGCTCAGGTTTCTCTCCATATGAAAATACAAATATAGCTACAAAATAGCTACAAAACTGTTCTTTTCAGATGCACAACATAGCTAACATACATCTTTCATGGATAGTTTGTCGGTTCAACTGTAGTTTGTTTTTCTTTGGTACTCACAGTTGACTAAACCCACATATCTGGGAATCCAGAGGAAACAATTCCTATGTATCTAGTTTGCAGCTAGCTCAGCACCTATGAGCCCATCTATCAGCAAGATCTTCCTGCACAATCATCTGAACTGCTTGCTATTGTAAGGACATGCAATTTTAATGCAATATGATTACAATGCACGCTTTCCATTCCTGTATTGCATGTAGGCGGTCATAATTGGCCAGAGGGGACAAATAGAATCAGATTGCTATACAATGCCTGCTACATGAAGCAGTAAGTGGGAGGCTTTTAAATAGGACAACCTTGCATAGTTAGTTTCTAAACAACTTCTATTCAAAAGGTCATTCAGTTAAAACCCAAACATTTGTGACCAAGTATTCTCTTTCAATAAAAGACTTTTATTTTCATAATAGTCTATGAAACTCCCAAATCATAGCAAAAATATTTTTCTAAGTTAGACTGCCATTATTCAGGGGAAAATCATAAGGTTTGTGGCTCTTTTGGGCCACGTGTCTCTCTGAATGCCTGTTTTCCAGTTATTTCGGGTTTTACTGGCGACTTTAGCTCAACCCAGTTGGGAGATGTGGAAATTGCGAGCTTTGGAGAATTGGTTAAAGAATTACAGTGTTCAAACTCATGTAATCCAACCTCCTCACCTCTTAGGTAAAGAAAGCAAGGAAGACAATGGTTAAATGACTTCTTTAACAGTGGCTTCCAAAGAGGTGAGACTAGACACCACACCCCTCCTCTTCCCACTCTGCCATCCCTCTGCCACATCATCACATGTCTTCCCAAGCATGAACGAAAACACAGCCACCAACAATTACTGCTAAAGATAAAACTTCAAAACCTTATCTGTAACTTTTCAGGCATGTTCTTTTGTCATTGTGCTATCTTATTTGCATCACAGTTATTATTACCTGCGATGATGATTTAAGTTAATATATCCAGTTTTGACCCCTATTTCCAGCTTATACTACAACTCTATCCACCCATTTCACAAACCACTGTAACACTATCTTGCTGAAGCTGGGCTTATTTTTAATTTGCAACCCACTTCCTTCTGTCTTTTCATTTTGCTTCTAGGCTCCATAATCATTTCAATTATCCAAGTCCTTACCTTATCCTTTATGTTTAACTCATCCTCAATTTCTGTGATTCCATCTACTAGACAGTTTGCACATATCTTCATTTTTTATTTGTATTGATACATGTCGCATTTGCATCTCATTAGGACACTGTATTTGTCTGTCATCTAAATTACGTCTGCACTAGCTTCCCTGTCTTTTTCCCAATGGATAAGTATTGCCATATTATTATCTCATCAGAAACTTTACTTTGTTTACTTTGTCTCCTGTAACTCAAGTTCGTATATGACCTTGATATAGGCCTCATAACCACAAAAATGCTTCTAATTCTTGTTAAGCTTGTGTGTGTGTGTGTGTGTGTGTGTGTGTGTGTGTGTGTCTGTCTGTCTGTCTGTCTGTCTGTCTGTCTTTCTGTCTTTGTCTTTGTAATACTATCTGCTAACTTTTCTCACATATTGTCAATATTTTCTCAGATACATCAAGTTCCATGCAGGGGGCCTCAATGTCAGAGTGCTTGCTTAGAGTATTAGTTACTCTTTTCTGCTGCTGTGAGAAAACACCCAAAGTCAAGTGATTTATAGAGAGAAAGGGAGATTTATTCAACTTATGGTTCCAGAGGGGAGATAAAGTCTTTCATGGCAGAGCTAGAGGAGGGAGGCCTAGGTCTTGGAGGCTGAGAGCTATGAAACTCCTTGCTGCAAAGCCAACTTCTCCAGGAGATAGGGTGGGACTAATTCATCTCAAGGTCCACCCCCTGTGACTGCCTTCCTCCAGCTAGACTCCACCTTTTAAAGGTATCATGACCTTCCCAAACAGATGAGACGGAGGGGGGGACACATTTCAAACCATCACACCTAGCATACACAAAGCCCTAACTCTTATTCCCTAGCACTGGAAAAAAAATCCAATAGAAGAATCAACTCCTATATATAAAGCTTATTGTTTTTTCTTATACTGTACCATGTATATACATCCATTATTATATATCACATCATGTTATCACTACTTATTTACATGATACTATGGTTTTCATCTTTGTCTCAAGGTGTCTGAACAAATAGCAAAATAAATAAATATCATGCATAATAGAAATCTAGAGATGCATTTACTTTTTGGGCAACTATAGCCTGGTATATTTACAACATTGTAAAAATAATACCACTTGGTCAGTGCTGCTCAGGATAGACTCATTGCACAAGCTATTGAGTTGAAATGCTTTGGATTTATAGAATTGAATAACTATAATTTAGACTGGCTACCCTTTAATCAGATCATGACTTTGTTTCCTTACTATGAAATCACTGCACATGAATCTCACCAGATGACAAAGTAGTCATTCAATAGAGACAAATGACATCCAATCCCTTTTTCAGTCGGTATTTAACAGAGTGTTTTAAGTATCTTCATGACATTAGTGAGCATCCGTACCACTACGCTCTTTAGTCAAATGCATCTGATTATGTATTTAATAAGGTTTTCTGGATTTCTGGTCTTTAAGAACATAAATAGACATTACTGCATATATGCTTATAGATCAGATATCAGAGGTTAAATATGATAATTTTAATTAAATGAGGACATTTAACAAATTGTAACAATAGCCTAGGGACTGGCTAATTTTTATTCCAAGACTTCCTATACAGTATAGTAAAATCAACTCTCCAGAGAATGACTTGATATCCCTGGGCATTCTAGGTACTCATCTCCTACAAAGATAAAAATTTCTTTGAATTGCCAATTATATCTATATTTTTCATGTTATTCCACTAAAATAGAATTCCAAATGATCTTGCTTTTTTTCTCCTTCATCCTTTCCTTCATTTTTCTTCCCTCCCTTTTTCCCTCTCTCCTTCCTTCATTCCTTCATTCTTTCCTTCCTTCCTTCCTTCCTTCCTTCCTTCCTTCCTTCCTCCTTCCTCTCTTTCTTCTTTCTTTCTTTCTTTCTTTCTTTTCTTTCTTCTTATTCTGTCGTTCTTTCTTTCGTCTACTCTTTCCCTTCCTCTTTCTCCTTCCCTCCTTTCTTCCTTCTCTTTCTTCCTTCCCTCCCTCCTCCCTCTTTCCCTCCCTTCTTTCCTTCCTTCCTTCCTTCTTTCCTTTCTTCCTTCTTTCTTCCATCCTTTCCTTCTTTCTGCTGGTAACCAAACTGAGGACATTTCACATTAGGTCACTGCTCTACCACTGACAAATATATGCCTCTAGCGGTATATCATTACATTTTTAATAAGGCTTTTGCATAACCTTGAAAATCAGTGCCATGTCTATGATATGATTTCTAGCACTTCCTTTCATTTGTCTATACGCATCAGGAATTGTTTGGGACCATGTTTCATAAGCAAATATAAAGTGTCACAAAATATGAATCCAACCTTGTGTGTGCCATTCACTAACTTTTTATTTTAAACAAATAAACTTACTTTTTCATAATTTCATTTTCTTCCCTAATGAGAATAATACTTCGTCTGAGGATTATTTTTAAAGGTCAAATGAAAATTACTCAGAGATCAGAAGATTCAAGTTCGCACAATGGTCAGGGACAAAGGGAATTCAGGCAGCCAGAACCACAGCCAAAATGCCAACTGAACAACAGCTTCAAAGACTGTTGCTGCTGCTGCTGCTGCTGCTGCTGCTGCAGTGTCTCGTCACAGTTCTGATATGCTTGCTGGCTCTGAATCAAGCTTGCAAAGGATTTATAATACTGCTTCCAGAAGCAAGAGAATGAAATGCCATCTGTCTTTTAACTGTTTGTTGGTGTATTATTTTTTAGCAAATGTGTGTGTGTGTGTGTGTGTATGTGTGTGTGTGTGTGTCTCCAGAGACCACTGTATATGCCTGTGGAGGCCCAAGGGTAACTTCAAGAATCATCTTGGATTGTTCTATCTCCTTTTTGCTTTGATCTGGATTTTCTCCCAGGCTCTATCTTCCTGAGCCAGAAGTGTAGGCCATGTGTTTTTATATGGAATCTGGGATCTCAACTCAGATCCTTCTTATAACACTTGAGAAACAATTGCAGCCAGTTACTACAATACTCTATGCTGCAAGACAACTCTTGTGGTTTTTCATGGAACTAAGATGAGAATACTAGTTTCCTGACCGTGTGTGACATTTTCTGTATTTCTACTAAGCTTCTTCATCTCATTGTATGCTTAATAAGAGAAAAATTCTTATATATGTCCTGCATTTAATTACAAAGAGTTGGAAGGAAAAAGAGACAAGGGGAAGTTGATTAGTAATAAGTGTATGTTAAAACCTTAAATCTTTCCATAATTTCCTAGATGCTAGTGTATCCTGCTTGCAGCTCCAGCCATTCAGAAACAGTAAAAAGTTTCCCTGTGGACTTCCCTATCCCAAAGCTTTCCCTGTTTTGCATGATCCAGGGAGAGAATGTAAGATCAGTGTAACTGACTTATGCACCCTTCTCCAAGTATTAACTACAAAATACCTTGGATTTTTCTGGCAAACTTTTGTTTTGTTTCAATTTGGTTTGGTTTAGTTTGGTTTGGACTTTGAGGCAGTCATTCTGTTACACAGCTTGGCCTGGAACTTACTAAGTGCCCATCCAGGTTAGCCTGAATCCCATACTAGCTCTCCTGTCTCAGCCTCTGAAATGCAGGGATCATAGGTCAAAACTGCCATACTTGACTTTTCTTGCTTGGTGCCTCCAGAACTTGTTTTGTGATCTCTAGAGTTTTGGTTTACCATGTCAGGTTGGAACAATCCACGTACTCCATTCTCTGCACTAGTTTTCTTTTTCTATCTTCACCATATAGGTTTCCAGGGATTGAACTTAGGGCACCAGGTTTGCATGCAGGTGCCTTACATGCTGAGCTATCTCACTGGCCCCTCTGAAATATTATTCTAATGACATCTTATATCCCTTGAATATTTTCTTAATACTCTACTGTTTTTCCTTTATAACACTGAGGTATGTGTATTTTTATTTGCATGTGTGTACATGTGTAAAAGGGTACTTCAGAGAATGCCTGTGGATGTCTAAGAGTGACACTGGGAGCCATCTTGGATTGTTTTACCTCCTTATTGCTTGTTCTGGGGTTTCCAAATCTCCACTTCCGGGTCAGGAAGTATAGAGAGATGCCATTTGCTTGCCTCAACCTCTGGAGTGCTGGGATTAGATGCATGCCACACAACCAACCCAAACCAGAACTCTTGAGATCTATGGATTTTTTTATGTAAAAGACGTTTTGAATAATTATAGATATATTGAATAATTATAGAATATATAATATTCTATAACCCCCAATTGCAGGATTGTGCAGTAGTTGGAAGATATCTATTGGACCAGAGCTTTGGGCACTTTTTTTCCATACAGGATGGGAGGGGGGGTGTTTCAGAATGGCTAGGGTGGACCACCTTGAAACTCTATATATAAACTGGACAGGATGACTCTGGTGATCTGTAGTGATGCGATGCAATTTGAATCAGTTTTAACATAAACAGTATTTTGGATGTTCTCACAGCAGTTGTTCATTGGTTTATACCTCATATTTTTACCTACTATATTCTTTGGTCCTTGCATTATATTCAGGCAATCTTGAGATTCTTCCTTTTATCAAGGGCATGACTAAACACTCCCATACTGTATGTAGCACCTGGCATATTGTAGGTATACATACTGCTGACTTTGGCATAGCTGTGGCCAAATGACCTGACAAACAACTGAAGGAAAAAGGATTAGTTAGCTACGACTCATGTTTTCAAGGGTTCAGTGCTTAGTTGCTTGACCCCATGAGTATCATGGCAGCAAGAACGTGTGGGAGAATAAGTTATCCTCCTGTGATAGACAAGAATCAGAGAGCGAGGAAGTACCAGGAGACCAATATAACCTTTAATTCTTCCTTCCTTCCTTCTTCCTTCCTTCCTTCCTTCCTTCCTTCCTTCCTTCCTTCCTTCCTTCCTTCCTTCCTTCCTTCTTTCCTTCCTTCTTTCCTTCCTTCCTTCCTCCTTTTCTCTTTCTTTCTTTCTCTTTCTTTCTTTCTCTTTCTTTCTTTCTTTCTTTCTTTCTTTCTTTCTTTCTTTCTTTCTTTCTTTCTTTCTTTCTTTCTTTCTTTCTTTCTTTCTTTCTTTCTTTCTTTCTTTCTTTCTTTCTTTCTTGTGTGTGTATGTGAGGGTACTATGTGTGCCTATGGAGGCCCACAAGTGACTTCATGAATCATCCTGGACTGTCTTTATCTCCTTTTTGCTTTGCTCCAGAGCTGGAAGTGCAAGCTGTCACTGCTTCTGCCTGGTACGGAATTCAGGATTCAAATTCAGGTCCTTCTGTTTCAAGGGAGAGTCTTAACCCATGAGCCATCTCTGTAGCCCCCAATCTAACCTTCGAAGACACATTTCAGAGACACACCTAATACCTCCAGTTAGATCCAATCATCTAAAATTTCTAGAACATCTGGAAACAGAACAACCAGTTGAGGGCCGGAAAGACCTAGAAAGGAAGCATGGAACCAAAGCAAGACTGTAAAATTAAAACCCAGCAGGGCAGATGCTAAGTTTGTAGCTCCATGTCTAGCATGGGGAGTACAGAGAGTCATATTGTACATAGGAATCGGACTGGAAAGCCTCAGATGGCTTGTGTCTTAGGCTGGTTTCATCCCTTGCCTTGGCTTTCCTTGGCAGATACTTCACATTCCTAGAATCTCCAACAATCTGGGGCCTCCCAGGCAGCTTAGGCCGCGTCTTGGCATCTCCAAGGGACACCAACGGGGACTCTGACCTTGACTCACGACGTCTGGCCTCCCAGATTTCCTTTGCAATCCGAGTGGAAATCTGAATGACCCTACAACTCTTTCCATCTGCATGTCTGCAAAGCCAGCGACGCCTGGATAATGTCACGTTCTGCTGCCAAACTTGAGCAGTAGGTCAACCTCCTTGGTTTATGTTTGCAGTGGACTTTTAGTGCCTAGGTGGCTCAACCTGGGAAAATATTTCCCCTGGTGTTTCCATGGTATAGGACACTCTTGACCTCTCTTCTCAAGCGGACTTTCAAGTGAGTTAAAATCTTCATACCTTTGATCCTACAGTGAAGAGTGGGATCCGCCAAACTCCAGAGGCACCCTCAAGACATCCTTCATCCTGTTCTGAAATAAAGCATGTGGCCTCTTTTTAAGGATGCCAGTTTCTTTTTTGAAATTTGTTTGTTTGTTTGTTTAGCACACTTGTCTCTCTCTCTCTCCCTCTCCCTCTCTCTGTGCACATGCGTGTGCGTGTGCGTGTGCGTGTTTGTGTGTGTGTGTGTGTGTGTGTCCATGTGGAGGACCAAGGGTGACTTCGGGAATCATCCTGGATTGTTCTTACCTCAAAAGGTGCAAGTTTCTTAAACAATCACATTCCAGAACATTAAGCATAATTCTTTTTCTGGCCAAAGTGCATATATTGCTAAACAATATCCATGCTCTTCTCTAAAACTTCCCTTGTAAATTAATTAGCCTATTACTTTTATTTCAGAGTTATTCAAAGTCTCAGGACAGAGATAAATTGTGGATAAGTTCCATGAGGATGTAACAGGAAGGGCCTCTAGTCTAATTTCTGATCCGTACTCAGACACGTCATCCATTGCGCCACTAGTGTGTAGTCTCTAGTTCAATTTCTAAGAGTCTTCCCTTGCATCTGAGACCTTTTGCACAGACCTTTCTACTGTGCACATCAGTTTAGTATTGTGAACATTTCTGTCTGCATTCTGGTCATTCTGGTCTTTTCAGCTCCCACTAAAATTGCTCTACTTACACCATCCCGGGTTTTCTCTAGCCCACTTTTCAAGATTTTTCAAATCCTTTCTACAAACCCATTCCAAAGCCAATGAACTGTACGATCATTTAATCACAACAGTGACCCCACTTCTTTGGTACCAATTTTATGTGCATATGTGTAGAATGTATATGTTTTACATGTATGGGTACATATGTGTTCACATGCACAGATGTGTACATAGATGTGAAGGTCAAAGGTTGATATCAAATATCTTTCTCAGTAATTCTCTATTTACCTAAACAGGGTTTATTGGCCGAACCTGGAATTTGCTGATTTGTCTAGTCTAGTTGGCCATTTTGTCCAGGGGATCCCCTGTCTTTGCCTCCTAACTGCTGGGATTACTGATGGGCTGCCACAACTACTCAGTTTTATGTGGGTGGTAAGGATGTGCATATATTGCTAAACAATATCCATGCTCTTCTCTAAAACTTCCCTTGTAAATTAATTAGCCTATTACTTTTATTTCAGTTATTCAAAGTCTCAGGACAGAGATAAATTGTGGATAAGTTCCATGAGGAACTTATTTTCTAACAGGAAATGTGACTATAGTTGTCACATTTGCTTAGCGAGCATTTTACCCACTGAGCCATCCCCCTAGCTCTACCCTCGGTTTTCTGTTTGACTTAGCTTTCTGCAGTTCTGACCAAAATACTTAAGAGAATGCGTTAAGGGAAGAGGATTTATTTGGATTTATGATTTTAGAAGATTCAGTCTATGATCGTTTGGCCCCATCTGCTAGTTCAGAACATCATGATGGTAAAAACACACAGTGAAGGGAACTGTATTCATCTCATAGCACACACAGGAAGTAGAAAAAGAGACAAGGAGGAGCATAGGTCAAAATATCACCAAGATCTGCCTTCTTCTTTCAGGTACATACCACCTCCTGAATGCTTCCTCACTTCCAAAAATAGTACCAACAGCTGGGACCAAGTATTCAACACAGAAGCCTGAGGGAGACCTTTCCCATTGAAACCATAAGGCTCTGTGGTTAAATATCTGTTAAGACAACAAATAAATGAACAGCTACTTTATTGGTTAGTCTCCTCTGGCTTGCAGATTGCTCAGACAGAAGGAAAGTGGATGACTCAAGTGTTATATAAAACTTAGAGCGGGCTAATGTTTTTGCAGTGAACTCTCAATAATTAACTCTAACAGACCTGACTAATAATGAAAATCAAGTCACTCAACCCGAAACTGAAGTTATTGCTCTGGCTTTCTGAGAAATCAGGATAAGAGAGAAGTTAACACCAAATTTTCCAGCAGGATAATGAAGTTCACACACACACAAAATTCTGAAGCAACAACCAGTTACTTTCCTATTATTTGCTCTGTCTCCTTGTCCTGCTTTATAAGGAAAACCACTGAAATGACTAATTCACTTTTTGCTCCTTTGTTTCGGCTTTCTTCAAAGCTTTCCTCTGTCTATAAAACCAACCTCTTCTGCCCAATCTGTGGGAGCAATTATTCTAGTATACAATGAAGTGTTGCCCAATCCTAGAATTGAAAATAAAGTCAACTAAGACGGTTAAAGAAAATCGTTGTAATTTTGGTCTTTGACATAAGTATCTAGGAAGTCCAAGAATCAACTGTCTGCAGTCATGACTCCATTTAGTTAGATTCAGTTGCTTGTCTTTCCCCCATCTCCTGATGTTCTTGACCTCCTTCCCCCAAGGTCTGTTCTCTCCTCCTCCTCCTCCTCCTCTTCCTCCTACTTCTGTTCCTCCTCCTCCTCTTCCTCCTCTTCCTGTTCCTCCTCCTCCTCTTTCTCCTCCTCTTGTTCCTCTTCCTCCTCTTTCTCCTCTTCCTGTTCCTCTTCCTCCTCCTCCTGTCACTATCATTCTGCCCTGCAGCTGTACCTCCTGTACCTCCTCTGTGTGTGAAGATGGCCTCTGACTGCTCTGGGATCTTCTGTATCCCAGGGGAAAGAAAGCATGTCAATCTCCATGGCAACATTTTAAAGACAGGGAAAGAAGCGTTTTATGATTGGTCAGACCTAGGTCCAGGCTACCAGTGTGGGAGGGTAGTAGTGGGAAAAGTAGGAATAGGGGCTTCCCAAAGGGATGCTCGGCAGATAAAAGCAACCTATGTGTGTCCTAAATATTTCCTAGGAAATTTTATGAAGTCAAAGCGAAGCTGCTTTGGACATGAAGCAACTTCCTGCCTCTTGCATGGAAGTGTCTGGGACAGAGCTGAATTATGATCTTTTAACTCCTTGATTGACATGATAAACTTTCACAAAAGATGGACTAACTACATTGCATTCTTTAAGTCAAAGACATTAGTAAGGAAGAGAAATCCACCCCCAATCTGCCACTGCTATCTGAACAAAGCAGAGGGCAGCCCAGGTTCTGTGCATATGGGAAAACACTGGACGCTGTCTCCTCACGTGAATGCTAAGACGCTGCTGGGGCTGATATTTTACAGCTTTGGCTCTTAAAGGGGTAGTAGTTCTTCATTTCTGGCCATTTGTTGATTTGCCCATGTTTCTGTGTCGAAAGCTGACTTTTGGAAAACATGTAATAATCAGAATTTGAGAAAATAAAATTATCTGCTGCTACCTTAAAGTGCCTTAGTTTTCTATCCTTTTATATTGGCATGAAATGCCTGAGAATATGACAGTTTTATAAGTGAACGAGCATGACTGTAGCAAGTATCCTTTTCAGGGGCTCAGTGAGGTCTGATCAGACTTCTGCGTGACTAGGAAACATACAACAGAAAGTCTTCAGCTGGTTCTTTCTTTGGCCATTTTTTTTAAAAAAATTATAAGCTAGATTGGATTGTAAGGAAAGGAAAGAGTGAAATTTTCTACCTCTTGGAGTTATAAATATATATGATTAATAAGGGAAATGCTGAACTAAATGAAAACAACCTCACATCCTGTACTTCCTGACATCCTCTTTTGATTTTGTGAAGCTTCCTGTCATTATCTTTTCGGTGTATTTATTTTTAAGGAAGTCTCTTTATAAGAGGAGAGAGAATTAGAACTGCTCGTTTTGCAATTTTTCCACATCTTCACCACATGGCTTACGACATACATTTATAAATGGGCACATGGGCTTAACAGGCAATGAGGAGAAGCCCCACTAAAGAAAAAGCAGGAAATGTCCAATGTCTACCTTGCTCTCAGTGAAGGATCAAAGACATAAGTAAGTCATGATCATCATCAGTTCCAGTTTCTTGAGCTGTTTCTAGATATCTCACCATGCCTAGGACTTTATGCTTACCTGCATATTATAACTTTGTCACATGCCAATGATTCTTGATTTAAAAATTGTTATTTGGGACATGATCTCACTGTGTAGCTCAAGTTGGTTTCAAACTACTATGTGACCCAGGCTGGCTTCACTCTCTAGATCCTTCTGCTCAGCATCTTAAATAATTATATGTGTGAGCCACTGTGTCCAGCTCACCATTCTTAATATCAGGGATAGGACTGTGGTTTTGGTGATAATGACTCATTCAGTGAATCATGAAATTATGTTTAATTGGTAGAGATAAACTCAAGGCTATAAGATTCCTGTGAGGTAAATATCATCCCCATTTTATAGATGAAGAATATCAGACCTTAGGAGACTAAGTAACTCACTTGAGTACATAGAGCTAGTGTGACATAAAACTGCATTTGGAATCTTCTAATCTCATAAAAGCTCTTAGCTATGAAAGATACATTTAATCATTGCTGCTGGTAATTCAGAATATGCCATTTTATAAATACAATTGAATATCCCTAATATATCCTACAAGAAAAGGCTGGGCTTACAACTAATTAGCTAGTTTGTATTATATTGAAAGCAAGCTTATATGCTAGCTTGTACCACAAAAGAGTTCACACCTAAAAATTTCATACTGTTTAAGGATCAATGTAATATCTAGAAAAGTTTGCACATAAGCTGTAAAGTACTATACAAAATATGTACGTGAATGTCTTGGAGTTATAGGAAAATTGTAGGTTCTAAGATATTATAATATGATATAATGAAATATTTCAATGGAAATATTAAAATTCATCCTGATCTTCAAATTTATGAGTAGATCTCAGGCAAGACAGAGTTTCATATTTTTTAAAATGAAAAATAATGATATTTTATAGAGTACTTGCGGTTTATGTGGGAGCTTTCCTAGATATCACATGATTTTCAAACAGTATGGAATTTATAGGTATAGAAGGTACAAGCTGTAAGACTGGTTACAGCTGATAAGCACTAGGTATCAACATGAAAGTCAACACATCCCACCACAGTCCAAAAGTGTTCATAGATAATCCACTGTTGAAGAAATAGTAGAGTTAGTGCATGATCTAGTGAGTGTGGGTATTCAGGAGTCTCTGAAGAGTTAAACATAAAACATCTGTATCTTTCAAAGATAGTCACGATAGTGTGCCTCAGATGCATTCATGGTTTAAAGATCTTTTAAAATTACTATGGTCACTTCATGTGTCAACATTCATATGTTCTCACTCATTCTTCATTTTTTAGGAAAATAAAAAGTATATGAACTCACACATACAGAGCCTCTTCCTGTTTGTCCTGACTACCACTGTATGTGGTTTGATAAGATTTGCATGGTTGTCACACATTCCCATTAAAGGTTCTATGAGGTGAGGGAGTGTTTCTTAGTTGTTCCAACCATCCATTAAATCAATTTCATAAACAGACAAACATTTTTAAAGGAATGTAATCAAATGGAATAAAAACAGGTCTGAATAAAGCAGGTTTTATGAATTTTTTTGCATTCAATGTTGATGTGTACATTATGTGCAGAGAGTGACTCATAATTCATTACTCAGAATGATAAGCAATATAGATTATAGCAAAAAAAGTAAAAAATACTTGAATATGGCATTTCAGTGGAATACAAGGCTATTTTTGTTTTATTTTCAAGCCAGTGTCTTACAATGTATTCAAGCTGGCCTTAAACTCTTAGGCTTCAGTGATCAACCTGCATCACCTCCATGCAAAGTATAGATGTGCACCCTATCTGTGGCCTAAAAATAGAGTTTTGAGGTGTGCACCTCCAGCCACACAAGGCTCTTTATTGCATGTGCTGGTACAGTGGAGGAAGCTGCTAGCAGGTAAGGGCTGTGATATTGTAAGTACAAAGGAGGGATAAGGAACAAACACCATCTACTCAAGCTGCGCTTGATGATATTTGTTGTTGAGTTTTTTGTTTGCTGTGTGTTTTGCTTTGCTTCACCTGTTTTCTTTTTCATGGTAGAGACTGAATACAGATGCTCCACCACTCAGCTATATTGTCAACCAGATCTTCTGTTCTCATTCTCGTCAAGATATTCCTATGGGCAGCCTGTTAAGAAGAAGGGCAGGAACAGAGAGAAGTGGGAGGGAAGCCGAGGGGAGTGTCAGAGTGTGAGCTATGAGAGACGGATCCAAGATTTGGTTTCATATATGGAAAAGACAAGAAAAGCAGAGGACATGTATAGGGTGAGGACTGGCAGAGTGCTCTATGTTGATTGGTTACCCTCAAGCTGTCAGCAATGTAGGCTGAATTTGACCTTGTAGGTTATATGGCGAGGACCCACAGTCCTGTTCCCAGTTGTTTTCTTTCTGAATACAGGAAGCCTGTGTGATGTCTTGAGATAGAGTCTGAACCCCTGAGCCATCTCTCCAGCCTAGACATTGAACATTTGTATCATGAAGCCAGTCACTTTGGAAACTTATTAAGTCGTTTTCCTTTCTGCAGAAGACTACCTCTGGAAGTATTTAAGTAAAAGCAAAGAAGTCCAGCCTCAGATTGCCTCCCCCACTCCAAGGTTTCACTTCAGTCCTATCCCAGTGTGTCCTTGGCAACTTTCTGCATCATGCACAAAGACATTGCTGGTTAGGATTATTCTAAGCCCCAAGAACGGCGAGGGCAAAGGCAAAGTCGGCAGTGTTTGCTGAATGGCCACCGTGTTTTGAGGATCCCCATTATGAAAGGTTAGCGGAAAGTCAACAGCCCACAGTTGCTTGAATCTGTGCTTTGGTTTCATTGCCATGACCTGTTACTTCCCTACCCAGGAGAATTATGGCTAAGTGGTGTTTTAACTATGTCCCCAGGGGAGTGTTGAGTAAGATGAAAAGCATTCTAGGTCACCGATAAATCATTTCTGGAAAATGGGACATTCAGGAAAATTAAACAAAGTGTAGAAACCCTTAGCTTGCAGTCTGTTGTTGCAGAATTTGAACGATGGCTTTCCTCCCTGCTTAGACAAACACTAACCAGGAAGCTCTGAGCAGGGAAAAAAATCCTGTGCAGAGCCAGGGAAGAAAATAATAAACGATGACGGCCATTGTTACTTCATTGCCCATTTAAGCAAAATTATGGTGCTAGTCCATTAACTCTTTCCAATTGATCTGATCATTTTAAGATCTCCAACCATAACTTGATCACCTCCCCCCAAATCCCACAAGCATGCAACACAAATTTTCAAAGGTATTTCAAAGCTCAGCTCATTTTCAAAATAGCAGATGTTCCCTTGTGCATTGGCTACACTGTGCTAGTAAATTGCTCCCCTTGGGAACTTCCATGAAGGTAGGATGTATGGGAGAACAGCATTCATTGTTCAGTCACTGGCATTTGGAAATACCTCCTGAAGGTTGAACATCACACTTACCCTATGTAGCCCCTGTGACTTTAGAAATGGAAAATGTTATTGTGATCCTTCTGTTTTAATTTCCTCTGTTGCAAAATTCCAACACCCAGTTGTCTACTAATTGGTTCTGTCGTCCATCCCATAACAATGTCAGCCCAAATTTATTAGCTGAGCTCTTTGCTGGCTGCCTCCATAGCAACCAACCAAAGATATTATAGGACTTTCCCCAGGAGCCCATCAATGAACAAAAGTACATTGCCACTTGTTTCATTTTTTATATTTGTCTGCCCCAAAAGGAACTGGGTGGAATTCAGAAAACATATTTTCATCTGAGAACAGAAACAATCATCCAGGTCAAACACTGGACCTTATTTCCTTAGATGTCTTAATAATACCACCTCACTTTGAAGAATGATTCGTGTCACTTGCCTTAAATAAGTCATCATGCTATTTCCATTTCTATTTTATATTTTCTAAAATTGACATTGTTGTGCTGGGGAGATGACTGAGGGATAAACCTTTTATTTCACAAGCAAAAGGACCTGAGTTTGGATCTCCAAAGCCCACATAAAAATGGTGAGCAGAAATGGCAGCAACCTGTGCTTCCAGCCTTGAAAGATGGAGCCTGGGAAACCTCACAGTAAAGCAATAAGGAGGTAAAACAATCCAAGATGATTCCCAATGTCACATAGGTTTCTATAGGCAAACATACTCAAGTGTTCTCTCCTACACACACACACACACACACACACACACACATACACGTTAAAAAAAATAAAATTGACATTGTTATGAAGAGTACATTCTTATGTTGAGGGGGGATTCAGTGAACATGGATGTGCTTGACTAAATGATTTCTTTGATATGATGATTTTAAAATAATTTCAAATTTCACTATCATCTTAAGAAAAGCCTAGGGAAGTGTGTTCATTAATCTTCTGAGAGCCCTGCTAGCTATAAAATCTATGACTTTATGAATATGCATTGTTATAGTTCCAGCAGGACATTCTGATAGTTTTTTTCATGAAGCTTCTTAAAATCAGCTTTACATGACTAGGGGGACACAAATTTATACGTGTAGTAACAGACTTGCATGATCCTGCCAAACCGTATGATACTACTTTTTAAAGATGTCTTAAAGAACTTTCTTGGCAACTTCACATTTTCCAATCTCGACATTTCAAACAGATAGGTCATCTCATAGCAATGTATTCTATAATTCATCTAACAATAGCATGTTTAGAAGGGGATCTGCTGCCTTTGTGCCATGATACAAGTACATGGTAGAGGTTTGTCATTCCTGCCATCCTTCACTGGATTTTCGTGTTTAATCATATCTGTGCATGGTTTCAAAGAGAATTACTAGAATGTGATTTTTCCTTGTATTATGAAGAACTCAATATTAAAGGAGTGAAAACCACAAGTTCCTTCCCAGAAATATTAGGAACCAGACAATAAACAAACAAAAAAGCTGTGCTCCAGATAACAATTAAAGATCATGGTTAGGCTCCATGTTTTCTCTACTAAGAACCAGGCTCTGGTCTAATTGGATCCAAACCAGGAAATGTCTTCTTTGTTCCAGTAGAAGAAAGTGGACATTCTTATTCCTGCTGTTTTCATAGGCATTTCCTTGTATTTTTCTCTGTGTGCCTTCTTATTTCTTTGTTTGTGTGTCTGTGTCTGTGTCTGTGTCTGTGTATCTGTGTGTATCAGAGGGCACTGTGTATGCTTGTGGAGGCTCAAGGATCATCTTTCAGGAGTCATCCTGGATTCTTCTACCTCCTTTTTGCTTCCAAGACTGCCTGGTGTTTTTATGTGAGATCTGGGGATCCAAACCCAGGTCAAGGCAGAAGCTTAACTGAATCATCTCCAGTCTTGAATGTGTGTTTATGTGGGAGGAATGTGTATGTGTGTGTGTGTGTGTGTGTGTGTGTGTGTGTGTGTGTGTCTGTGTCTGTGTCTGTGTCTGTGTCTGTGTCTGTGTCTGTGAATGTAGAGGCCAGAAGTCGATGCTGGATATCTTCCTGGATCACTCCATCTTATTTTTTGAAAGTCTCACTGGGCCTGATGCTCAGGAATCCAAGATTAGCAATTCAGGAATTCCCGCCCATCCCCTACCAGCACTAGACTTGTAAATATGTGCTGCTGTTCCCCTTCAGTTTTTGGTTTTATTTATACAAGAGTACTGGGGATCTGAATTCAGGTCCTTGAGTTTGTGCAGCAATCTTTATTGAACCATCTCTCCAGTCCCTGCCCTGTATCCTTCTTAATGGTCCTTGCCAACCAGCCCTGTTAGTTCTTAACCACCTTTTGAGATAGGTTTTAGATTTCTGACTCCTTTCAGCCACCTCCTTTTCTCCCCTTAAGTTGTGCATGAGTATTGTCTCACAGCAGAAAGAAAGAGTGACTACAACATCTTCTCCTATGAGCTAGTTAGCATACTTTAGATAGATTTTCATGTAAACCTCTCAACAACTCTGGGGCCAGTGCTGTTATTCATTTTGGGGGGGTACTGAGAAATTATGTAATAAGTATAACAAGTAGAACTTGAACTCAAGAAAGTCTCTCAATTGTTATTCCTATCCCCTTCAGACTCATCCAAAAAGAGAATGAATATGACACCTTTGTGAGGAGTTAGGTCCCCTCAACACTCGGTGGGTGCTGTTTCCATGCTGGGAGAAGGTATGGACCCAGTCAATGGAAGGAAGTTCCTTCCTATAGTTTCCTTAGAACTCTTTTAGTGTCAAGAAGCTTCATCCATTTCCTTTATGATCAAAGTTAGCTTTTTATTTTTATCCACAGGAGTCACCAGAGACAGACCAGATTACATTCATGGTGGGCCACTGTGTCCCTTCTTAGCTCTTTAACAGAAGGCTTCTGGCTTAACTTTAGTTACTTTTAGGTGGAGTTGTCTTAGAAAAAGTTAGGAGTCATAGAAATAGACCTTAAAAAATGACAAACACTGCAAATTTTCATTTTATAGCCATGCAATCTTTATTTGCCAGTTGGTGCTGTTTGAAGAGAAGAATAGTAAGAAATGCATCTATCTATAAATAAAATTCAAGAATGCCCACTCAGACAATCTTACTTCATACAAACTAAGTGTTTTGTTTTGTTTTTCCTGGGATGAAACCCAGGGCCAAGCATGTTATTTCTGAACTGTACCTCCAGTCCACAAACTGTTTTATGTTATACAGACTTGAGGAGAATTTTCTATCTGTATGTAGACTAGTTGTACACAAATGAATGGGATCTGCAACTATGAGATCCTGGGCTTATTTAACATCTGAATCAAAGGGATAGAAAGACTACAGTTTTGATTCAGTTAGCACTGTAATGGTGGTAGTGGTGGTGATGGTGTTTGTGTGTGTGTGTGTGTGTGTGTGTGTGTGTGTGTGTGTGTGTGTGTTCACATTTACTTGTGTGTATGGACAACAGATGTCAATGTCATGTCTTTCTCACTGCTCTCTACATTAGTTTTTGCGACAGTCTCTTGACAAAGTTGGAGCTTGCTGATTCAACTAGACTGGCTTGCTGGTAAGCTCCAGAGATTCTCCTGTCTCTACCTTCCCAGCACTGGAATGTTACAGGTACATGTTACTATTCCTGACTCTCCCCACAACCCCCATCTCTGCTGGGAATCAAAACTCAGGTCTTCACACTCATGTGGCAAGTACTTTACCAACAAAACCATCTGCACAGTCCTTTAATGGTGACTATTACAGCATTGAGTTTTTCAGTAAACATCTCTGGCAGACTAAACAATAACACTGCAGAGCAACTGAGAATTCCTCTGGAAAAAGCAAGGCAAGCAAAGAGCTAGAAGCAGAGTTGTGGCTGACCAGGATGCAGGACAGAAGTGTAGTTAGGTAAGGGGAAAGTTCTCATTGGTGAGAATAAGAAGAACCCAAGGGCAAGCGTTAACTCAGTAGGAGTTGAAAAACCTAGCTCCCAAAGTGTGACTATGCTCTGAGCAAGAGCAACAGGAAGGAAGGGTGAGTAATACCCAGACCAGTGTTGCATTTGTCTTATCAGGAAACCACGAGGGTTGAGCATGTAATGATCCTGAGCTGTTGATCTGTTTCTGTCTCACATTCTCCTCTTGGAATTTTGAAACACACTGGGTTTTTCTAGAAATAACAGATTGTCTGATTCCAAAAAAAATCACCACTCACCTGAATAGAAAGTTCTAGGTAATGGAGATCCAGCTGATCTGGTTTGTACACAACTGTATTGTGAGCACTTGAGGCATAATGGGTGTTTACTGAAAGTTTTAAACAGATGGCCACAATGCTGAACAATTGAGAGCAGCCAGAAAATATCTGGTATCTTTCTGCTCTTCATATAAATAATGATGGCAGAGCAGAAAGATGGAAGAAGAGGAGGAAGAGGAGGAGGAGGAGGAGGAGGAGGAGGAGGTCATTCCTCATCTGTAATGACAACTGAGTTATTTTGTTCATATCTATTTTCTATTTGTGACTTTCTACAGAAAAGATGCCAGAGATTGTAATAAAGTAGCTATGTGTTGTGGCAAGTGTGCAACACACATGTGTATGTATATAATCTTACTAATATAGTCTATCACCTCATGCAGCTGTATGCCCACATCTGAGGTCAACTTTAATAAATACTTTAACGCTGTTGAAATGACTTTCCCACTTTGCCTGATTCAGCAGTAAGTAGTTAGAGTTATAAGAAGCAGGATTAGCTCATAAACAAAACAACCCGTCCTTGCTTAATAACAGAGCTTAGTGATAATAAGAGAACAGCAATCTGGGAAGGCTACTCCCCTCCAGAAATGTCAGGACATCTAAATTGGGAGTTGCTGATCATGTAAACAAATTCAAGTGATCTTCCAGTGAAAACCTCAAACTACTTGTTTGAGATGGTTTCTGGCTAGAAGACATGAATCCAGATCAAAATCAAAAGCCACATAAATACTGAAATAGCGGAGACAGAGACATGGTCATTCCAGGAAGCTCAGGAAGGTTCAAAGGAGGGTTTTTGTTTTTTGTTTTTTAAAAAAGGAAAAGAAAGCAAAGGAAAAGCTGCAGGCTGAGGAACTAATGGCATTGCTGAACCTACTGGAAATGTTGACGACCTCCTCCAAAGGGGAAGAGGAAGGAGACAGAGGTGGCAAACCTCTGCCAGACAGTAACAAAACAGGAAACAGGAGCGCTGATGACACTTGGGCCTCAAACTGGGAAGAGCAAAGCTTTAAAGCCATAGAGCTGTGGGTGTCATTCAGACAGAGCAGCCCACCCATCCGCCATGTTCCTTGGTTTAGGCAATGAGCCCCCCAGGAACAGCTGCTTAGACTTAAGGAAAGAACCCCGAAACACCAACAGCAGTTCACTCAGCACATAGTCTCCTCATGAGGGACGTGGGGATGAAGAACACCCAGGTGTGAGGACATTTATGCTTTTTTGAGGAAAATTCAGAGAGATCTTAACATTTTTATGTTTTATGTTATAAATATGCTTTATAAAAGAATGCTTCTGGGGGCTGGCTAGGTGGCTCAACAAGTAAGATAACTGCTGACAAATCTTGTTGGACAGAGTTCAAACCCTAGAAGCCCATTTCCAGATGGTATCCTCTGACCTTTACCCCTTCATCATGTGCTTTCTCTCAGTCTCTCTCTCTCTCTCTCTCTCTCTCTCTCTCTCTAATAAATAAGTAAAATATTACTAAGCAAATAAACAACATTTTAAAAAAGTGTTTCTGGAATAAAACTCCAGGAGGACTGAAAAGCTGGTAGGTAGGAGTCATGTATCTATATGTCCATAATTTTATTTGATTTGAATTAAGGGGATTCAAATATAGTCATGCAATTAAAACATCTGAATTCAGGTTCTGATTGATAAATAAAATGAATTATAAATATTTAAATTGTAAAAAAGAAAAAACATACACTCCCAACATATTTTTTAATTATTTTTTTATTATTATTATTACTTACTCAACTGTGCGCATGTGCGTGTGTATGTGCGCGTGCACGCGTGTGTGTCTGTGTGTGTGTGTGTGTGTGTGTGTGTGTGTGTGTGTGTGTGTGTAGAACCACGGACGAACTCGCGAATCACCATGGACGCCTCCACCTCCTTCTGCCCTGGGATTCACAGGCTCCGCCCTACCAGGACCAGAAGCGCAGGCCGCCCCCGCTTCTGCCTGGCGTCTATACGTGGGATCTGGGATCCGAACTCAGGATAACCCCTGAGCCACCTCTCCAGCCCCCCAACATATTTTTTAATTGAATTGGATATTACTCTGTTTTCATAAGAGAAAGGTAATTTTTTTTCTTTATTCAGTACTGGGAATTGAACTCAGGTCTTAGCACATAACTGTCAATCACTCTACCACTGACCTACCCCCCGATTCTTAAAATCTAAGAAATATAAAAAAGTTTTAGGAAAACACTATTTTTTAAGCCAGCTTTTTAATTTTTTTTTTCTTTTTTAAAAATTTTTATTATATTTTTGCCTAGTTATACAAGCTTATAACTACCATCTTCTTCTCCCTCCACCCTCCATTCACCCTGTGGTACCCCCATTGAACTCAACCCTCCCTCTTCCAACTCTCCCTTCCTCCCTCTCCTCTTTTCCTTCCCTACTCCTCTCTTGGTGTTAAGCCAGCTTTAAAAAATATTTTATTTATTTTATGTGTGTGTGTGTGTGCATCAGAGGGCATTGTGTGTCCCTGTGGAAGGCCAAGGATGACTTAGGGAATTATCCTGGATTGCTTCTACCTCCTTCTTGCTTTGCTCTGAGATTTCTCAGGCTCCACCCACCAGTTCAGGAAGTGCAGGACTGACACTGCTTCTGCCTGGCGTTTTTACCTGGGAATTAGGATCCAAACTCAGGACCTTCTGTTTGCAAGACAGAGCTTAACCCCTGAGCTATCTCTCCAGGCGTGACAAACACAATTTTTAATGGAACATAATGTCTCTCGAGACAAAAACTCCTTTTTCCCGTCTCCCTTGTGACTCTCTTGTCAAAGATATGAAAAAATAATTTCCAGCAAGCGTGGTGTCTCATGGGTAAAGGCACTTGCCCCGAGACCCTGAAGACATGTGTTTGATCCCTGGATCTTACCAGATAGCAGAAGTCTCCCAGACTTCTGCATGTATATCTTGCCATATGTGGCCCCCATAAGTAAACACATAATTTGAAAGCACAATTTTAAGCAAAATGCTTAGAATGTCTACTTTAAAAATTCCACCCACTGAAGATGTCTCCTTTGTACTGACTTGTGATGTACATGTAATAGCCGGGGCATTAGTAGCTTAGGATGCCTTTGACAATAAAAACCACAAGGTAAGGTAATAATTGGGGCGGAGGGGGAAGAAGAAAGGGCAGAGAAGGAACTCAATCCTAACTGTTAATATTAGAAACAACCTCCTCTGCCCCAGGGCTGATGGATTTCAGAGTCCAAACTAACAATAATCAGCATAACTAATACAGGAATATAGTTTGAAAGCCATAGATTTGGTTATTAACAGTGGGTCATCTAAAAACTACAGAGATAATTATTTACACAGACTACTATTTTCAGCTTTGAAACTCTTACTTTTGAAGAGAAAGAGACTGAAATTGATCCAAGATATCTTTACTTCCTTCATCTATTTCTCCCTTGCTCCTCTTCTCGTTCCCCTTCCCACTCCTTCCAAAGTAATATCCAACTACGATATGTTTCAACTTAGCTGAAGTATCTATTTTCCCATAATTTTTACAATACTTTAAAGTTCATTGCATATACCCATATAATTATCTCATATGATTCTCATAATACCTCCACGAAGTAAGCAAGACAAACATAGTTATTTCCATTTCTTCCAAGCACAAACTGGGGTTTCAACCTCATTATATCACTTTAAATTAGATGGGACCATTATTATCCCTAATGTACGTGAATTGGAATCATGGAATGCCTACACTATTTGATCCAGTCCCTTGAATACAAACTGCTTTTCAATAAAACCTCATTGGCTTCCTGGCTGGGGTCCAGAGCAAGTGTGTGAATAAGGAAAGGAGAATCACAAGAGGTATCAGAGTCACAACACTGGAATTAAAATTAGGGTTCTCTCATTCACAGTTTAATTCTTTTTCCATTACACCACCTTGCCTCTCCCTAGAAATTCATTCTCCAATTTGCTGAGTCGTCCATGTGGGTGGATTGTCGGTGAAAAGCAGCTTTCAGAGGGTCATCTAAAGTGAACTTCAACAGCCTCCTGGCGATGCTGTACACATCACAAAAGGCTCTGCCTCCCTGGTGGCTCCCCAGATCCATGGCCTGCTGACGCCCTACCAACCACTATTGTTGTGACAAGTGACTGTGCTCAAAGGATCAGATTTCCTTAAACAAAGTCTTCCAACACAGCCAGCCAGCAAGAAGCTTCATTTCTGCCTTTGTTCAATGCCCTTGCAAGGCTGGAGTGTTGTCTCAGGAAAAGTCTTCAGAGGCTTCATGCTGTGGTTTATCACTTAAAGGTCTTCATTAGGAAGCCACCATGAATACTTAGACCATGTACAGCCTTTTCTTTCCTCTGAAAGAGCTGAGAAATGAAATCACCACCCTGGCTCACTTTAAGCATGTCTAATTGTGTATGTGTGTGTGTGCCTGCTGTTGTTTTTCTGCTGGACTGAGATAAATATTAAGTCATTTCTTGGAACATAGGTCCTATAGTATTCAGTAAGGTAGTGGATAAGATTCTAAGCCTATCGTTTACTAGATGTATGACTTCAGAGAAATTAATTATACTCTCTGAACCTTCGATTTTTTATTAGTGCATATTAACTATACAAAATAGTGGGCTCATTATGAAATTTTCATATGTGTATATGAGACACATTGATCATAATCACCCCTCTTATTACTCACATTTATTTTTTCACTTGCTGGTCCCTTTTCTGTTTGCCAAGTCTGTCTCTCCGTCTCTCTCATCTTTCTTCTCTGATGCTACATATGAGAAAAAGCATGCAGTACTTGTCTTTCTGAGTCTAACATCAATTTCTCCGTGAGCAAAATGATTTCATTTTTTAATGACTGAATAGTACTCCATTGTGTATAGGTGCCATATTTTCTTTATGCATTCATTCATTGATGGACAATTGAATTGATCCCATAATTTAGTTGTTGTGATAGTATTACAATAAGCATCAGTATGAAACTATCTCTGTCTTATGATTTATTCAAGTATGCTGTGTGATTTTTCCTGGGGAGATGTGAACAAACATATGTTAACCTATAAGGGTACTAATGACAGCCTGAAGAAATGATTCAACTCATTCATTCACAATGAGTTTAATGGGGCTGCTCACAGACACATGGCTGACTCACGGACAGCTGAATCATTGAAAGGCAAGCCTACCTTAGGATAGGTGACAATTTATGAAAATTGTGTGCATTGAGCTTCCTGCCCAACTTGTCAGCCTCTTCACTGAAGAGTCTCCTCTTCCTTACAAACATTTGCAACCTTGGGAGGGACCTCAATGAGTCATTTTCATGAGCATCTTGAACCTTGGAACTTTCTTTCACTTCCTCAGTCTTTTTTTTATTTTTTTTAACATTTTTTATTATTATATCCGCTCATACAAACTTAATAGGTACACCGGTTCCCTCCCTCCCTCCTCCCCCCCAACCTCCTGCTCCCCCTCCCCTCACCTCTCCCTCCCCATCCCCCAGTGCCTCCCACCCCAATTCCCAGAGACTCCTTTATTGTGCATGCCTGACTCTCCTCTGGGCCCTCCTCTCCGATGACTTACAAGGACCCAGTGGCATTTCCCTGAACCCTTTCTCGTGCTCCCCTTAAGCATAGGAACACTACTGTGGCTGCCAATCCCTTGCCTCCAAGGATCTTGGTGCCTTTAGCAGATGCTAGACTTTGTGAGGTCAATAGTGTGTTGGACATTGCGCAGGGCATGCAAAGTCCAATTATGATTGCTTCGGCCCTAACTTGTGTGGAGTATCTTGCAAATCATTGCTCCTCCCATCCTTTTGCTCTTACACTCTTACCGCCCCTCTTCCTGCAAATTTCCTTGAGCTTCAAGATGGGGAGAGATTAGTCTGGCCTAGTTCTACACTTCCTCAGTCTTAATGTGTCTTGTCTCTTCTCAAGAAGGTGTGTCTTGATTTGGGGAAAGCAGCTATACAACAACAATATATCCAGAAATGGTACAGCTGAATGAAATGGAAATTCTATTTTTAGTTTTTTTGAGGAATCTCCATACCAATTTCAAAGCGTCTATACTAATTTACTTTCTTTTTTTATTAGGTAAAAATATCCCTTTATTTAGACTTGATAATTTGCATTTCAGTTTTAGTCACTCATTTCTAGGAGTTTATAGACATTAATTGGCAATTTAAAAGTGTAGGTAGATTTCTTTGATGGAATTAGTATTATAAGAATAGAAACATCAAATGAGCTTCGGGGAAACTAATCATTCAAACGGACAAGTGGAACATGGGATGAAAGTTCCATTAAGTTTTGTCTGAGTTTTAATATTCTTACTAACATTCTACTTAAAAGATAAAACATAGTCAAATGCATTAAAATAATAGAATAGCTTGTAATTCAAAACAGCAAAGAAATGAAAACAACTCCCCCAAAAAACCATTGAGTTTTTAAGAGATCAAACCCAGAGCCTTCCACATGCTAAGCAAGCTTTCTCCCATTTTGAGTTATATTGCAGAACCAAATCTGTTTTTTAAAAATCTGAACAGAAACCACAAAAGCATATTCTGTACTGTATTTCAATGCACTGTTCTTCTATCTCGTGTGAACTACCAGTATTACACAACCGTCATAGCCTATACCATATAATGGAATATTGCATTGATTCCATCTAAGAAGGAATCAGCTAAGACTTGGACAATATTTGAGCATACCAACCATGAGTTTTTATGAACCTATAAAACAAAATCTCCAAGGATACATGTACCTGTGTATAAAAACTCAAAATTCTCCTCCTTGAATGGTCCAAATCCAAAATTAAAAACCACTCTATTATAAGATTTTTTAATTCCTTCAGCACTGCTCTAACCACTTCATCTTTTCAACTTAGCTTTTTATCTTTTTTGACTCCAGGATAAGAAAGCGAATCTTTGAAGTACTCAAGTCATATCCAACATGTACCAGTTCTTTGTTTCGAGTTCTCAAATTACTTATGCTTCAGTCCAGAATTCTAGGATTTTCAATTATTTGTGAAATGCTAAATTTTATTATTATGAGACAGTGGATTTTGTCATTAAAACTTCTGCTGTGCTGAGAAGATCATATCTGGATAACAAGACAAATTTCTGTACTTCTTCATAAGTACATCCTATGGAAAACAGCTTCTCTTTGATATTTGGATAGTTATTTTGGGCATAGTCAGTGGAAAGGACTAGGATTCTAACTCCTGGGCCACATATCAGAAGCAACAGTTCCTCTTTATTTAAGCTGAAAGTTTGACTGGAAAAATTTAACATTGGCTTTCACCATTTTGATGTTCTGAATTAAGATGAAAAGGTTCTTGGAGATTATCTTCCTGACAAAATCTGTGGTATCATTGTGATCTGAGAACAAAGAGATCGCCTGAAAAAAATTCAACCGTTTATTTAAATCAAGACTATTGGAGAACGTATGAGGAACATTGGCCAACAACCAACAAAGGCATTTATAGGTCAATCTAACTAAATAAAGAAACTTTATGTTAGTCTCTAAGTATACATTTTTGTTAGGCAAAAAAGGCATTCAAGAGAACATTGCAAAGAATTTACAATTTCAAGGTCTGATGTCCTAATCTTTCTCCACAGATCCCACTGCTTTGAAAGACTTTCAAAAGTATATGCTATGACTCGTGGAGTCATATGATGCTAGTAATTATTTTGTCATCAGCTCTGTTGGACTCAGGGAGCATCTTCAGGTCCTGCTCATTTGTAACTATCCTATTAAAAACCCCAAGTTGTCTTTTCCTTGCCATGTTGATATCAACTCCCATAGTGAGCAAGTTAGTCAGTAGTTCCTCATTTTCCATGGACTTGCTGCCTTCACTCAGAGGCTTAAATGAAACTGATTTGAGAAGGATTTCTGCTGAACATTGGATCATCCAACATCTTGAACCAAAGAGAAAGTTACTTCTCATGTATAAGAAGTTTCTTAATGTCATTATAGGTAGGCAAGATTTTGAATGGCCCGTGGCACATGGCATGCACTTGAACTTCTAGTATCCCATGCCTAATTTACTTTCTAACTAACAGTGTATAGAAGTTCTTTTGTCCCCAATGCTCATCAATATTTGTTGCTGCTAAACTGAAAATAACAACAAACCATAAATCAGAACACCAAAGACCCTGTATTAATCACCTGGAACCAGACCAGCCAAACTCTCCCCATCCTGAAGCTCAGGGAACCTTGCAAAAGAAAGGGTGGCAAGGTTGTAAAAGCCTAAAGAATGGGGAGGACCAACAATATGCAAGATACTCCACACAAGTTAGGGCTACAGTAGCCATAATCGGACTTTGCATGACCTGCACCTTGACTGACATGTCAACGACCCCTCAAGTCTAGCATGAATCACAGGCAGTAGGATCCTTAGAGGTAAGGGATTAACAGTCATAACAGAGTTCCCATACTAATGGGAAGCCCAAGAAGAGGCTCCGGGCTATGCCACCGAGTTCTTACCCCTCATTAGGGTAGAAGACTCAGAAGGAGGTTTGGCATTCACACAAAAGGATGCTCCAAGGGATGGGAGAGGGGAAAGGGGAGGCACTGGGAGAAGGGGAGGAAGGGAGGAGGGTGAAAGCAAGGGGAAAAGAGGGAGAGAGTGCAAGGAGTGACATGGGAGGTGTGGAGGGAGGAAGAGGACAGGGGTAACCTATTGAGCTTGTGTCATTGGGGAAAAAATGTGGGAGAAAAAATTCTTCAGAAAATAAAATTGGAAAAATTGTTGATTTAAAAAATATAATTCAAAAGACATTTTAAAATATTTGCTGCTATTCACTTTCTAGATATACATGATTTCTGACTGGGATAAGAAAGAATCTCAATTTGCACAGCAGGGCTGTGGTTCTTTGATAGCTAAAGTCGTTGAAATTTTCTTATCTATTAATTGAACATTGTTTAAATTACTTTCTCATTTACTGATTGGATTATTTATTTTCTTTTTTTATTATTTATTATTTATTCAATTGTGCATGCGTGTGTGTGTGTGTGTGTGTGTGTGTGTGTGTGTGTGTGTAGAACCACGGACGAATTCAGGAACCACCATGGACACCTCCACTCCTCCTTGTTTACTCTGCCCCAGGATTCACAGGCTCCGCCCTACCAGGACCAGAAATGCAGGCCATCCCCGCTTCTGCCTGGCATCTATACGTGGGGTCTAGGATCCGAACTCAGGACCTTCCGCCTGCAAGACAGAGGCTTAACCCCTGAGCCACCTCTCCAGCCCCTGGATTACTTATTTTCTATTTAATTTTTTTCAGTTCTTTATATATCGTTGATGTTAATGCCCTGTTGAACAAATGGCTGTCAGTCTTTTCATTCTGGTAATTATTATCTTTGTTGTTCAAAAACTTTGTGTATTTCTGTATGATTTATTCATGTATGTATGTATGTATGTATGTATGTGAGAGAGAGAAAGAAAGAGATTCACATAGCCTAGGCTGGTCTTCAATTTGTGAACTGGCTATGTAGCCAGACACTTCTTTTTTCAATAAAGATTTTATCATTGTGTCTGCATGTCTGTGTGTGTCTGTGTGTGTATCTGCCATGGCACATGTGTGGAGATAAGAACACAACTTTTCAGAAGTTGATTTTCTCCTTCTATTCTTGCTTCGAGGCAAGTTCTCTCTCACTGTTTCTATGACTGTGCTGCACAGGTGAGCTTCTGGTCGTTCTGACCCTATCTCCCATTTTACTGTAAGATTGCTGGGACTGATTACAGAGGCAAGTCACTGCATCTGGCTTCTTTCTATGTGTTCTGGTGCTCTGACTCAGCTTATGAGGACTGTACAACAAGGCCTTTTACCCACCAAGTCATCTTGCTAGCCCTGCAACTGAACTCCTGATTCTTTTTCATTCATCTGTCCTTTCCATGCTGAGATAATAGATGCATGTGATCTACCATATTGGCACTTCGTTGCTTTTTCCAAACATATTTGTTGTTGGTGTATAGAAAAATCTACTGATTTCCTAATGTTAACTTTGCCTCCTCCTACTTTGTTACGAGTATTTATTAGATCTAAGAATTTTCTTCTGGAATCTTTAGCATCTTTTTAGTATAGGATCATAATGTGTAAATAGGGATAATTTGACTTCTTTTCTATTTGTGTGCCTCTATTTCTTGATGTGCTGCGTTACATTTATTAATTGCAAAATTGAGATATCCTTGCACTCCTGGAATTAGTCCAGTTTGATAATGGTCTGTGAGCTTTTAGTGGACATTTAGGTCATTTACATTTCTACACTATTGAGAATAGTGCTGCAAGAACATACCCATTTCATTTTCTTCGGCTACACAGCCATAGTAGGATTGCTGGGTCATACAACAGTTCTATTTTTCTTTCTTTGTGAGGAATCACTTTATTCTTTTATATAATGGTGACACTAATTTACATTTCTACAAACAGCAAGCAAGAGTTCCCTTTTCCCTTCACATCCCTTGTCAGCAGTTATTGTCTTTTGTCAGTGAAACTTTGAAGCCCATATACTAGGCACTACCTACGTGCTGAGGATATAAACAAAACAGGCAAAAATCCTGCCTGGGAGCTGTGAGCATATGTCACGTACTGGAACACTTATGTAGTATGCTCTGGTCTCTGTTCAGTCCCCAGCAACGAAAACACAATTCTGTTAACAAGGTAATAAAGAAAATAAACCAAATAAATAGGATTTGTTGATAATTGCTAGTCATGATAGACAAACACAAAGTAGAAAGGAACAGATAAATTGTCGAGGGCAGAACTTTGCAAGTCTCACAGGAAATCAGGAAAATCTCACAGGAAGATGAACCAGTAAATATCTGGAGACAGGATATAATACATGCAGAACTGTGGAGGAAGAGCAGACAGAACTCATGGGAGCTCATGGAACTCAAAGCAACAAAGTGCTGGTGCATTTCCAGAGCCACCAAAAGGTTAGTGAGGTTAGAGCAACAATATCCGAAGAGAAGGGGAATGCAAATTTGGTGATGATCATCAGCCTATAAGAGAAGCAGAAGCCCTTATGGGTTATAAAAGAGAAGTGACATGATCTAACTTATATTTTAATAGGAGCATTCTAATTACTGTCTTGTGAAATAGGCTGTAAATTAATGAGATCAGCAAGGAGGTTGTTGCAACAATCTAATGAGACATGATGCAAATATTTACTGATAGATTTGGTGTGGCACAGAGGCGGCAAAAAGGACTCCAAGTTCTGGGCATGGTAAAGAGAAGAGATGCTATTCCAGTCTGTGTAAGATGTGGGAAGGATATATTTGGGACAGATTCAGTGTGATATTAGACAAACTGGGTTTGGGATGCTTATTAGATGTCTCAATGGAACTTTCATGTAGACCGTTGGATATCAAGTCAAGATAGAGGTGATATACCTAGGCCAAAGACACAAATTTCAACTCTATGCATAATATTGAAAGAGAAGACAGACACATATGTGTTCAGGAGGCAGGGAGGTAAGATATGGAAGAAGCTTATGGAATAGCTCTGTCAAATTCTTTCCATTTTTCAGGTGTGGTGAGAAGCAATGCTGTTGGGCAGGAGCCCCTGCTTAAGGTTTATAGGAATGGCAAATGCAGAATTGTAGCAACGAGAAGAGATTCCCCTAGAGTAGCACTGGAAGCCTAATATGTTCCAAGGTTCCCAGACTCTGCAATTTTCAGGCTCTCATCTCCTTCTATGTTTCTCTAGCACTCCACAGGCTCAGTTTTTCTCCTCTCTATCCTATGGAATAGTAAGCACACAATGTGGCTTTTGTCTATTCAGAGAATTTAAACTCAGGACTTGAAAAACTTTCTCCTTAAACTCCTTTGGAGGCAAAATGTTTGGGAAGGTAAAGAGAGAACCATTGGGTTCCTCAGCTTCAGAATCCTTCAAGTGAAAAAAAAATCTGCTGTGAAGGTGAAGCACTGGGATAGTACTCTTAGAGGGGGTGGGATGGCTCCTGGGAAGACAGCTCATGGGGGGACAGCTCATTGGGGGTGGGGACAGCTCATGGAAGTGAGGACAACTCGTGATGAGGATAACTAACAGGGGGAACAGCTCACAAGAGGTGGGACAACTCATGGCTCTGAACAGTTCATGAGGGGTAACAGCTCATGAGAAGCTGGAGACCCACAGGAAAAATGAGCAAACATAGGGTCCTGCTGAATGATGGGAACTCCCTGACTCATACCAGCACTGGTTTAGGAAAGTCAGCTTCATGTTGTATGTTTGTCACAGCCTGGTTTATCTCTTCGTAAGTTTAGAAAGGTAAGCGAGTACCCTGACTCATTGCTGTATTCTTGAAGTGAGTCCTAGGGAAACAATTTTAGGTGGGGCAAAATGTTTATATGCATGAATGTTCATCACAGTGTTGTTTGTTTATAAGTAAAGACACCTGGAAATAACCTAAGTGCCTAAAGAATGGAAAATATGAAATAAATTATCAAACACATTTAGAATGAAATATTATTATATCCTATTATATATAACAAAATGATGTGTACATAATACTGAATTACATGTGAAATGACTGATATGATGGTAGTGAAAAGTTAATATAAAGCTAAAAATGTGATTTTTATACATCCATGTGTTCAGAAAATGTGGAACATGCAGAAATATACCTAATAATTATCTGTCAGTGTGGGCTTGAATTTTTTGTCTTTTCCATCAAGAAGATATTTTATATTGTATTTAAGATTTAAGTGTTTTGATTGCTAATGTTAAGCAAAAATGAAGACAAAACATTCCTGAGTTATTCTCTGCCAACCTTGAATCACTCTAGTTGATACTCATTCCTCAGCTTATTTCACATACAGGCTCTTCAACACACTCCCAATATTTGGTAACATTTTTCTAGAATAAGTTATCAAACCCGAGTAACTACAAAGATATTGAGAGAATAAAAGAGGAAAAGGACAAAAAAAAGTCAGAATATGTATGTTCTATTTTAAATGCGATGGAATAGCCACACTAAGTTCTCACCTGCACTAGACCTATGATGCTTACATACCTAGAAAACAATTTGAGTAAACAACAACAACAAATCCTTTAAAAGGAACATTAAGAATGAGCTACAGAATGTCCTTTCTTTACTTTTTCCTACTCCGAGTTTAGTAAAATCTGTGGTTTTTACTACTAGCAGTACTACTTGAAGTAATTGGTCCTAGAAGTAGTTTCACTGAACTTAAGGGGGGCTTTTGTGCATCCGTATCACATACACAAGACTACACTGAACAAGGAAAAGTAAAAGATACTACAGTCTTGCTTAAATGCTGAATAATTTAAAATTAGTGCACATTAACAAAATAGAAATTATAGAGAAAAGAGAAAACAAGCAAACATAAAAGGCGTCAGGAGGGCGAAGGAGAGCTGAGCTCCCGGAAAGCAGGCTACACTAGTTTGGAGCCTTGGAGTTGCTTGGCAAGCTGGGTCAGACACTGGAGGTGGGGCAGCCCTGCGCTCCCAGAACACCTGGAGCTCTTCCTAGGGGCCCAATTGTTTGTTTACTCGCATCCCTGAGATTTTTGTATAAATCATTTCCTGTTTAAATCTCTTCCATGCTTCCTTGGCCCAGATCTGACTGAACATTATTTCTGTTCTACAGTGCAAGGGAGTATTCTTCATAAAGTGAATATCCATTAGTGATGTAAAAAAGAGAGGGAGAGTGAGGGAGAGAGGGAGAGAGGGAGAGAGAAAGAGAGAAAGAGAAAGAAAGAGAGAAAGAAAGAAAGAAAGAGAAAGAGAAAGAAAGAAAGAAAGAAAGAAAGAAAGAAAGAAAGAAAGAAAGAAAGAAAGAAAGAAAGAAAGAAAGAAAAGAAAGAAGAGAGAAAGAGAGAAAAAACTGAGACCTACAGTTTATTATTTCTGTTCTACAGTGCAAGGGAGTATTCTTCATAAAGTGAATATCCATTAGTGATGTAAAAAAGAGAGGGAGAGTGAGGGAGAGAGGGAAAGAGGGAGAGAGAGAGAGAGAGAGAAAGAGAAGAAAGAAAGAAAGAAAGAAAGAAAGAAAGAAAGAAAGAAAGAAAGAAAGAAAGAAAGAAAGAAAGAAAGAAAGAAAGAAAGAAAGGAGGAGAGAGAGAGAGAGAGAAAACTGAGACCTACAGTTTATTTGTCTGATTTGGGGGTAACTTACAGCTGAATCAGTGCAACTTTAATATAAAATAATGAGCAAGGTTTTGTTTGGAAGGCTGGCTTTAATATCCTTCTGCTTCTTTAAAAGAAGCAGAAACCACCCACGCTTCCCAGCTCTTGGCAAACAACAGATTGGCTTCATGTTCTTACTCAGCTTTTTGATTCTTACTGAAATGCTGGCTCCACACAGCACAACCAGTTTGTAAAGTCTGAAGATCTCGGGGGTGTGCCCAGAAACACAACATCCCCAGGAAGAAAGAATCTGGAGAGAAGGACAGGATGAGAACCTCAGAGCTTTCCTCTTTCTCCATCCCGATCCCACCCTTGGTTCCAGAGGAGCTCCAATGTTGCCCTGTAAAGGTTAATGTGCCTTACCTGAGTTTCTTTGATTACCTCTCTAGTTTCCTCCTACATGTTTTCCTTGTCTCATACTTTTTTTTTTTAACTTTTTATTATTTATTCAATTGTGCGTGTACATGTGTGTGTGTGTGTGTAGAACCACGGGCGAATTCAGGAACCACCATGGACGCCTCCATCTCCTCCTTGTTTACTCTGCTAGGGGATTCACAGGCTCCGCCCTACCAGGACCAGAAACACAGGCCGCCCTGGCTTCCGCCCAGCGTCTATACATGGGGTCTAGGATCCAAACTCAGGACCTTCCGTCTGCAAGGCAGAGGCTTAATCCCTGAGCCACCTCTCCAGCCCCTTCTCATGCTTCTTTAGAGAGCATACTAACTGTGAGGGTCTTAGAAAATTAGAAAAGTTCAGTTTAGCTGACATTCCTTTCCTTTGGTTCACCTCGTTTTTATTAAATAAAATGCGTGATTTGAGTGGACGTGAATCTCCATCTGAAGACCGGAACACCTCTGAAAACTCTGAGTAATGCAGATTCCTTTCTTCCTTGGGTGAACCTGAAACTTTGGGTCTGTAAGATGGAATCAAGGCCACTTCCTGAGCTTGCTCTGGTATTTATAGAGATTCCAATCCTCATGGGCCTTGGTGTCCCTCTTTAAATGGAAGTGGTATCATATTCATTTAATGCTTCATATGCTACCAATGTAAAGACACTGAAAATGCCAGTGGTGTTAATGAAGAAAAGCAAATTAATTTCTCAGAAAGAAAATAAATCACCATGCAAATGGAATTAAGTTTTTATTACAAAGCAATAAAGGGAACCTCGATGAATTAAAATGAAAACCTAAGCCAGTTGTAGTGGCATATGCCTGTAGATGCAAGGAGGATTTGGTGAGTTCAAAGCCAGCCTGAGCAACATAGCAAGACTCTGTCACAAAAATAAGAATAAATAAATAAATAAATAAATAAATAAAAGTGATAATATGTTACAGAGCTGTGCTTTTTTATGAGAGAGTTTCACAATGCATTATTAGAAACAAAAACATTTTATGATGGAATGTTTACCAGATCCCTTGGGGGTTTTGTTGTAAAACAAACAAAATGAAAGATAACCTCTAAAATATGTGTCCACAGGTCCACATACCTGGAGAAAACATTTAGAAATCTATCTAAGCATTTCTTTCTCCTACAGTTAAAGGGGGACCTATCAAGTATCAGACACAGCACAATTAGATTATTATTAAAAACAAATTTATATGAACTGTTCTTCGTAGCATTTAGAACTTCTTGAGAATTAGTGCCTTTAGAGTAGAAAAAAGCTACCTCTTTTCCATCTTTTCTGAAATGCCCTGAGAGCTGCCTTCACAGAGGAAGGATAGAGCTTTGGGGTGTGGAGAGCTCTGGGCACCTGGGACACAGGCAGTGGAGTTTGTGCTGGGTTTTGTGCCGCTTTCCTATTTTTCTCTTTTCTTTCTTTTCTTCTCTTTTCTTTTCTTTTTTCTTTTTTCATCAAACCCAGGATCTCATGCAAGCTAGGCAAACACTCTACCACTGATTGATATTCTTCGCCCTGTTTTTAAAGGTTCTGATCTACCTTCAAAAAACAAACAACAGCCTATTACATCTGTTCTTATGAACACATGCAATACATTATCAATTTACTAGAGAATTTACTGTGTCTAAAATTCCTCTGTTCCTATCAAAATAGTTTAAAGAATTTTGATTTTTAAATTTAAAATAATCAGATTTTAATATTAGATACATTAGTAAAAGAAAATCCAACAGGCCTGTAAAGTTTTTATGCCCCAGCTATTTCTTGCTAATTTCAAACAGGATTACCTGCTATTTAATTTTTTTATAACATGATTTTTTTTTTTTAGGAATGGATCTGTTTTTCAAGGTAGAACGGGTTGTATACTGAAATATTAACTAGAGTTCATTTTTGATAAAAGTATCAAAGGAGACATTTTCTTTTTCATAGCTTCTCCCTTTAGGTAAGATAATTAAATGTAAGGGTAATGTCCAAAGCCATTTTGTTTGACTGTGTGACAAACAAAGTACCTACATCTTATGTTATCACCACTTCCTAATTGTTCCATTTCTCTGCTTTTGGTCACAGTTGATGTAAGAAATGCCCTGTTGATATAGTCTCTTTTCTACAATTCCTCAGTCCACTGTTTATGAAAACAAATGCAAATCTACATCATAGTCTGCAAAGAGATTTCTTCTTGGAATTTCAGAAACTCACTAAATCCATACCAATTAAATCAAATTGTTGGCTTAATATTTCTGCTATTTGGATCACTAACAATATTTAAAATAGCAGCAAATACATAAGACATGATGACTAAGAGTGCCTTTATTGTATTTCATTAAAAACTCAAGAATTAGGGCACTTATATGTAATAATTGGTTGCATGAAAAGTTTCAAAATATTCATTGTTCACTCTTTTCACTATGCCTAGAGTCAAAATTTTGCCAAACTTGACTGAGGTGTGAGAATTTGAACCACAGCACTACTAAGTACAGCATATCAGTCTTGAAGCAGACCACCATAACCCCAGGGAAGCATCGGCTCTCTCCTTACCATTATACCACCCCTAAATTCAACCATGTTTTAGTTATCAGGCTTTCTTGTCTATCAAGTTTCCACCTTTCGCCTTTGCAACAATTGATGCTTTTTTTCTCTCTCTTGTAAGAGGTTAATGCAAACCTTGGATGACAAGCCTGGCTGAGCACTGATATGAGACTTAGGGAGTCAGGAATCTACCTTGTTGCCTACTAAATTATATAAAACACTTTTTCCTGGCCTCTCTACTTCCTTCCCATTTTTTTTTCTATGAATATTTGCTGAGCTCCTCTTCTACAGACTGTTCTAGGTTGCAAAGATGAATTGAGAAATAACCTTTGCACATGGGGATTGTGTACCTGTCTCCTCAAGTTGGCACTGATAAAATCCACATTTCAGGAGAGCACTTGAACTAGTGGGTGGACACAAGCCTGTGGCATGTCCTACCTGCTGTATGGCCATGGAGGCAATAGGCCATCTGTGGTCACCTCCTGGACTCTTCAGTGACAAGGCAGGAAAGCGTGAAAAAATGAAACTGTTTGAGGCTGTAAGATAGTGCTTGAAAGAGAAAGATGGCAGCAATACCATGGTGACTGACTGTATGTCGAAGCACAGCGTGAGCTACAGTCAGTGCTATCACAGAGGGCCACGCAAGACCCTACAAAGTCTAGCATTTGCTAAAGGCACCAAGATCCTTGGAAGCACCAAGATCCTTGGAGGCAAGGGATTGACAGCCACAGTAGTGTTCCTATGCTTAAGGGGAACACAGGAAAGCGTTCAGGGAAATGCCACTGGGTCCTTGTACATCATCGGACAGGAGGGCCCAGAGGAGAGTCAGGCATGCACATTAAAGGATTCTCCAGGGATTGGGGCAGGAGGCACTGAGGGATGGGGAGGGAGGGGTGAGGGGAGGTGGAGCAGGGGGTTCGGGGGGGAGGAGGAGGGAGGGAGGGAACCTGTGTACCTATTAAGTTTGTATGAGCAGAAATAATAATAAAAAGTGTTTAAAAAATAGAGGCCCACGCAAGAGTGTGCAGCAGGTATGGTTCATCATGCAGCATAATTTTATATGAACAACCAACTGTCTAAAGAGTCAGCAGAATGCAGGCTCATTCAGAGCTTCAGCTGAGAGAGACGGTCTGGAAATAAGGAGGATCTGGGGAGAATTTGAAGCAAATCATTTCATAAAGGAAAGCTTTAGTCCTCTGGATAAAGGGCTCTATCTTATGTCCCCTGGACCTAGTATTTCTTTTTATAGCTTTTCTTTTTAATGCTATGATACTTTCTGAACAAATCAATATGTCAAAACTCTATGGAACTTAAAAATATGTTGAAGAAACAAACTCGGTGGAAAACTGGGATAGACAGCTAAATGAGAGTTGAGTGTTTCGTTTTACAAAATAGTAAAGATACATTTCAGAATGAACTGTCTTATCAACACTTAATTTCTAGAAGGCAAAAGAAGGTATAAGCATACCCTATGTAGCCAAGTTGTTTTGGGGGGATGCTCTGGAAAAGTGTCTCATGCACAGGCACGAGACAGACCTAGGAAAGGAGACCGTTGCTTCTCAATGGCTTGCAGAAGCCACAGGAGGCACAAAGAGGAAGGCATTTGGAGCCAGCGTCGGGAGGTAAGGTTTCACAGTCACAGTTTGTGGCTTTCTTTCAGCCAAGTCAAACATTTCCTGAACCCTGGCTTCCACTTCTGTGAAATCTATCTCCTATGCCTGCAGTGATCTGCTTTCAACTGAATGTTTTACTTGCTTTAGATTGACAGTCTCTTTCTCTTCCTTCTTTCCTTCCTTCCTCCCTCCCTCCCTCCTTCCCTCCTTCCTTTCCTCCTTCCCTCTGTCCCTCTCTCCCTCCTTCCTTCCCTTCCTCCCTTCTCTCCTTCCTTCCCTTCTCTCTCTCTCTCTCTCTCTCCTTCCTTCATTTCCTTCCTGCCTTTCTTTTTTATGAATATGTTTCTTGGATAAGAATTATAAAACTGATCTTTTTTAGCCCCTAATATAGAACTTTCCCCTTCATGTTATGAAGGGGTCAGTGTTAATAATAGAATGCCTTGCATAAACCATTTCTCAGATTTACAGTTTAAGTGGAAAGTCTCTTTTCTTAGATCAGTATTTCTAGATATTTTTCTACCCTTTAAAAATAAAGGAAGACATACTCAGATATTCTGCTTTATGTTTCTCATATTGTCATGCTTTTTTTCCAGGGAAAATACAAGTACACTATGTTAGTGCCAAATATTGTGGGTCTTTACCCTTCTTTTCTTTTTGACATTGCCTCTTGCCCAGGCTAGTCTTGATCTCCTGGCACAAATGATTCTTCTACCTCACCCTCCCAAGTAGCCACAGATGCATGTGACCGCACCCAACTGGTGCCAAGTCTTCCCACTCAGACAGGAAGCAGGTGTGAGGCTGTGGACTGCTGGAGATGTGCAGAGGAGCCTTTTCATTGGGTCTTGTTGGACTGGCAGGTGCTGAGAGTCAGATGGTACCTTCTGACACAAGTGTGTTCAGCTAATGACAACAGGCTCCATGAGGAGAAATACAAGCCAAGACAGAGATAAAGCAGGTCACTCAGTGGTAGCAGGTATCCAGTCCTTAACAGAAGACAAAGTTGGGGATTCCTCTTCACAAAAGCAAGGCTGAGAAGAGAAAAGCCCCAGCTGGAATGAAATCATAGAAACGTCCCTGAACATCTGGGCTCTGCTGTTTGGATGGTGTTTTTTTTTTCTTTTTTAAATGAAATAGTGATTATATGTAACTAAAAGTATTGTGGGGAAGATCAAAAGAAGAGGATATATGTCATTTCCTAGTATGAAAGTAATGTCCAATAAATTACAAGTTGTATTATATTTGCATATAATTATGGCAATGCTACTTATAATGCATTATATTTAAATAATAATGATAATATATAAAACTAATAATATATATAAACATATAAAACTAATAATATATATTGTATTAATATATAACATATTGTCATGCAATATATAAATATTGTAATACTAGAATTAACACTATGATATTCTATAATACAACTGGTATTACATATAATTAAGACTTCCGTATGAAGGTTGAGGTAGTAGGTAGTGGTAGACTGCTTGTCTACTATACAAAGGGTCTTGATTGTTACCCTGGCACTATGAGAAAGAAAGAAAGAGAGAGAGAGAAAGAGAGAAAGAGAAAGAGAGAGAGGAGGGAAGGAGAAAGAAAGAGAGAAGGAAGGAAGGAAGGAAGGAAGGAAGGAAGGAAGGAAGGAAGGAAGGAAGGAAGGAAGGCAGGCAGGCAGGCAGGCAAGCATCTCATATAAAGGACAGGTAGATTCATGAGTGAAAGTGAGGAGGCCAAGATTGGAGCAAAGGGGGAGGTAGCAGCTGAGATTCTGTAAGAAGACCCATTCCATTGATAGATAATGTATCCTTCTAATAAATCATTGTACAAACTGTGTCATTTGGATCAGTCAAAATTGACCTCTGTTGGTCGGTCTGGGTTCTGGGTGAAAAAGGAAATATTGTAACTTGTAAGACCCTCCTTTATCCTTGAAACAAAACCAGGTAGAGATCAAGAGAGGCAGGATTTGCCAGGTTCTGGTTAAAAGATCCAGATATGACAACATATCAGATAATTGAATCAGAAATCATGCTAGTGAATTGAGTCTATATCTTTGAGTGAGTGATCAATGGCTGCCTGCAAGTCCCACTCTTACCAAACTATCAACCCTACATGAGACCAGTTTCAGACTCACATATTCTTTGTTTTCCAAAAATACAGACAACTCTTTTGAAAGGGAAAGTCCAATAATATTCCTTGCAAAGTAAGGAAGCATATGAATAGTATTGGGAAAGAAACAAATAATTTCACTCATTAAAATACCAATGAAACAAATTTTCTTATGATCTAATTAACCATTTAACTAGAATGAATAACTTACTTTTATGTTATTTATTTTCTAACTACTAATTTGCTCTCTTCCTTTGTTATGGATTTATGAAGGTTTTATGTGGTAGAGGTGTGAAATCTTTATGTAATGCTTCATTGTTCTGACTTGTCTTTTTCACGTCATGATGTACTTTCTCCCAGAAGTTTCTTAATTTTCTCTTTAATCTCAAAGAGTAGAAATAGCTTTCTACTCTGTAACACCCTACAAAATGAGACAGGAAATCCTAAAGACTCAAAACCAGGAGACTAAAGATGGCAACAGAGGATAACCAAAAAGCGCTAGAATCTAGATACAATTGGCAGACAAGGACCAGACAGCAAGGGCTATGAAAGTTCACTTCAGATCCTTCTAGGTGCTGAGTGTGCACTCCAAGGCTAGCACTTGCTGTGCCCGCACCCAACTCCTTACTGTGTCCATTGTTTCCATGATTCAATGTCTTCATCTGTAAAATGTAAATATTTGGGCAGCTATCAAGCTCTGATGATGTGCAGGTAACGTGTAAATAGTAATGTCACTTACTATTATTTTCTATCACTTTTCAGGACCTAACTAAAAATAAATTTAATTCTGGGATGGATACGAATGAAATCATACTACAGAGGAGAAAATATTGGATCCAGGGACCTTGAGAATGTAACTCATGGGGGTGGCTGAGAGCTCTGACCAGGACTGCAGAAATCACAGATTATCTGTGGGGGAAATGCTCCAAGCTGCGCTTCTAACATCCTAAGAAGTGATTGAAAGCTGGGCTGCAGAGATGGCTCAGGGGTTAAGCCTTTGTCACTTGAGTAGAAGGATCCCAAATCTTATGTAAAAAGGCTGGGTGGAAATGGTGGTAGTCTGAACTTCTGGCCCTGGAAGGCAAAGTTTGGGAAACCCTTGAGCAAAGCCGAAAGGAGGCAGAGCAATTTCGATGATTCCTGATCTCATCCTTGAGGCCTCCAGAGGCACACACAGTGCTTTGTCATAGACACAGACACATAAACACACGAGTGCAAGAAGCAAAAAGTGGTTGAAAGCAACCATTGAGGACAAACAAGGAGAAATGGTGCTGGAAAGATAAGAAAGAGCTCACTAGAATTTCTTGTAGAATGCAGTTCTAAGTGAAAAGAAGAAAATGGAACCAAAGTATCATAGCCACTGTGTGAAAGAAAATAAAACTCCAGAAATGATAAAACTGCCAACAGTTGATACTTAAACCCAAATTAAGAAGATAGCACATATCTCAGCCCCACCAGAATAGCTAAAGTATCAAAGACTGACAATTCCAATTATTGGCAAGGAAAGGACATGGAACAAGAGGAGCTGTTGGTACTAACTGGTACAAAACTTTGAGAAAACTGCCTGGAGATGTTTACTGAAGCTGAAGCTCCTATCCCCATTCATACTCAGAAATGTTTAGGTGTTCATGAAACAGAAAATATATTCATTCACAAAAGACATTCATATGAATAAGCAGCACTAATCCCAAAAGCCCCCAAATGGAAATTAACCAAATGTCTACCCACTATAATGGCAGATATGTAAATCTATAGCAATGAGGATGAGAAGCACCATGGAGGAAACTCCCACAAGTATACAAGCAGTGGGTGCAGAAGGGCCTAGTATCCAATTCCACACAATTCTACTAACATATTGTGCAAAGTTCAAGAACAGGCAAGAAGCATTCTGTTGTTAGAATATATGGTTAGTATTGGAGGGTTGTTGACCAAAGGGGAAACAATGCTGGAGTGAAGTTAGGATGAGCTGGTTCTGGGGGTGCCAGTAATGCTCTATTATTTTTCTTTTCCCTTTCCTTCCTTCCTTCCTTCCTTCCTTCCTTCCTTCCTTCCTTCCTTCCTTCCTTCCTTCCTTCCTTCCTTCCTTCCTTCCTTCCTTCCTTCCTTCCTTCCTTCCTTCCGTTTCTTTTAAACCTTCTTAGTAGTCTGGGGATGAATGAAGGGCCTTCTGCATGCTGGACATTAGCTTTATCAGTGAACCACATCCCAACTACATTTTCCATTTCTTAATTTGGATAGTGACTGCATATGCATATGGATTGGTAAAAGCCCACTGAAGTGCATATTTGTTACTTATGCATCATCTTTAGTCTTTATTTAATTGTTCAACAAATAGCTTTTTGATAAAACCATAAAGTATTTTCCCATATTAGAAATGAACACATGTCACTCACAGAAGCTGTGGCTGCTTATTATTGTCAGTTTTATGTTGATATAGATTATGGTTTCAAACATATGCCTCCATGTTTACAAAGTACAGATGATAGCATCTGCTTCACAGTGTGCCGTGTAGGTTAAAAAAAAAAGTAGATTGAAAATTATGAGAGGTTCTGGAGGATAGACTCTGTTTCACCCTTTAGGATTCCTTTTTTCAGTTTTGTGTGCGCGCGCGCGCGCGCGCGCGTGTGTGTGTGTGTGTGTGTGTGTGTGTGTGTGTGTGTTGGAGATGAACCCAGGTCCTCATCAAACACTTTACAAATTGAACCATCGCCCCAGTCTTATATTTCTTTCCTATTAGCCCAGCAGCCCCTGACTACAGCTCTCTCAGTCTCAGGAAAGTATCAAGTTTGGCAAACACAGGGTATCTCTTTCAGCCTTTCCTGTTTGGAATAAAACCTGTCCAGAATAAAAAAAAAAATCAAACCTTATGTAGAGTGAATTCATTGTTCATTCCCCAAATTCAGATGGATAATATGTGATAGACATTTTTTTTTTTTTTTTTTTTTTAATTTTTTTTTTATTATTATTATTATTTATTCAACTGTGTGTATGTGCGCGCGCGTGTCTGTGTGTGTGTGTATGTGTGTGTAGAACCACGGACGAATTCGCGAACCACCATGGACGCCTCCACCTCCTTCTGCCCCGGGATTCACAGGCTCCGCCCTACCAGGACCAGAAGCGCAGGCCGCCCCCGCTTCCGTCTGGCGTCTATACGTGGGATCTGGGATCCGAACTCGGGACCTTCCGCCTGCAAGGCGGAGGCTTAACCCCTGAGCCACCTCTCCAGCCCGTGATAGACATTTTGAACTTGGGTATCTCTAATTACAGAAGCCATATTTTTTCATGATCTCCCTTTTATTTTTTAATTTTTTTAGTATTCATCACATCAATGTAGTGAATTTATAATATTTTCCACATTAATTCCTAATCTCATCCTCCCCTTTTCTTCCCATTACAACCCTTTGCTCCATTTCCAGACTGTCTCCTATTTTCAAGTCTTTCCATATGTGTGACTGGGTCTCATTCGGTTTGCCTTTGATGACATAGGCTTGAGAACTTGGGGCCATCATCATAATGCCAACCTATTAAGTACAAGTACTTGCAAAATGTAAGAAAATGAGTTGCATGATAGAGGTAGGAATACAGCAGAGAGGCAGGGAAAGGAGTGCTCTATACAGAATGAGCTTAGGATGAGTACACAAGTAACTCATATTCTCAGTCTACAGAGTTCAGTTCTTGATAAGGTCTCAGTGTTAACCCAAGAGACAGAATGGCTGAAATTTCCATATAGCTCCTTTTAGGCCTCAGTACCAGAGATGTCTGTTATGTGATATAAAGTAGTTAAACAAGTTTAGTCCTCATAGGTCCTGGTACTCAGAACTCGGATTCCTTGGTACAGCTCCAACTTGTCATTTACTTTCATTGATGTTATTGGCTCTTTCTGGGCATTCAGAAGGTATGGTAGGAAGTCAATTTTCAAGCATTTGAAAGATAAGAATATTCAAAGGGCATGACAATAGTATTTTACAAAGGAAGATTATTTTTATATTATTTTATATTATTTTTATATTACTTTATTATTTTATTATAATTTATATTCATGAAAAAAACTGACCTTAGATATTCAGTTATAATGGGTTTTGACAACTTTATGCATCCATACAAAAACTACCCAAACAAGATAGACACCATTTTTTCAGAAGCCTAGAATCATATGATACTATTTTTATAAAATGTATCCAGCTTTTTTCCCCACTCATTATAATATTTTGGGGCTTGCTCTATATCACTGCATCCCAGTATTTTTTTTGTTAATGTCCAAGTAGCATTCACAGAAGTATAGACATACAACTTGTTGATCTACATTTAGGTGGCTTATGAGCATTTCCATATGATTGTTTCTGTGTGAATATATATTTTCATTGTTCCTTGCTGAATCTTGGAACTTCTGGGTCAGAGGGTGGATGTATATTTATTGCTCTGAGACACTGCCAAACAATTCCCCAAAGGGTTGAGCTATTTTACATTCCTGCCATCGGTATTGCTTTGCGCTCCCAAAGGAAAATTTTTCACAAAGTCAAATGATGATGACATCTTAGTCGAGGATATTTATCATGGTTTCTAGGGTGGGAAAGATTTCTGTGGGAATCATTTGAGCAGAGGAAAAAACAGCAAGCAGAGGGGAGTGGATTGGCACTCACCAAAGAGAGTTTAGCAGGAAGCCAGCCCAAAGGGACCACGTGGGCAGTGAGCGCCAAGGTTCCCAGTCAAAGCTATGATCTCTACTGATGACATTCATCCCACATGCCAAGTGCTCTGTCCACAGTCCAAGAAATCTGGGCAACTTATTGTTTTTGCTCAAGTTGTCCTTCATTGAAATTCTTTTTGGAGTGTCCCTTTTGGTCACAAGTTCCCTTTCTTGTCTGCCAGCCAAGATAGTGGAGCTCAGCACAGCAAGTCTTTGAATTTCTGCTGCTGACTTCACTTTCCGTTGTGGTAGGAAAGCTGGCCAACCTGTCCCACGCGGGGAGCTGTCTTCAGCTGCTACAAGTTGAGAGCAAGTTTTTGCACTGTTGGCCTCTTCCCCTAGGTTACTTTTAGCCAGGTTTTCAGTTGTTTTTTTAATGCTATTATGTTTGGAAGGGCAAGGCCTTTGGCACTGCTCTGAAATGATTTCATTTCAAGACAAAATCTATTCTCTAAGGCCTTCTGTTGAAGGTGATCTGGTAAAAGCTAGAAATACTGGGGAGTAGCTCCAAAGAGGTTAATATTAGCTTTCCTCAGGCATGGCTGCGCCTTCCTTTTGATTTAGTTCTGCTGGCATAGCGACTTTATGTGCATCATCGCTCTGACAGTGTTACTCGCTCTTAGCTTTCTATCTGCAGCTAAGGCACTGGAGAGATGACTCAAGAGTTAAGCCTCTGCCTCCCAAGCAGAAGGATCTGAGTTCGGATCCCAGATCACATGTAAAAATGCCAGGCAGAAGTGGTGGTAGCTTGTACGTCTGACTCTGAAGGCAGAGCCTGGGAAATGCCAGAGCAAAACAAAAAAAGGAAGTAGAAGCAATCCAGGATGATTCCTGAAATTCACCCTGGGCCTCCATAGGTGCACACAGTGCCCTTGGATACATACACAGACACACAGACACACAGACACACAGACACACAGACACACACACACAGACACACACACACACACACACACACACACTACCATATCTGCAGCTAAATGATTCCTTGCAGTCAAATGATTCCTTGCCTCCTGATACTATAAAAGGAAGGGCACTGAGAACACTTTGCTGTCTAGCTTGAAGCCGTGCTCATGTTTGAACCAATACTATACGCTGGAGGAGACAGCAGTGTGGCAGGTCTTCCTTAACTATCTGAGGTAAATCCCTTTCAGGACAGAAGACAGGGACAAGGATATTGGGTGTGACATAAACAACGGGTGTCAGCACGGAGCATGTGCACCAGTATTTCCATCAGTCTGGAACACGTCTGAGTTTTAATTGCTCCTCGCCAACCCAACCTTCTAACTCTCCTCATCTTGCAGGTTTTAGATTGATGTCACTGCAACAGAGAGACTTCTCTCAAGCAGAATGGAAGTCCCCACTCAAGTGCCTCTAAGCCTTGTCAGTGTGTGATTATGGGTTTAGTTGCGTGCTTCTGTGTTTCAAACCTTATTGCCACCTTGATTCTAACCTTTATGAATCTAGGCCAGTGTCTATATTGCTCATTACATGTGAGTTCTCAAATATGTCTGCAGTATGAGTAAGAAAGAAACAGAATCTGGTCATGAATCTCCCGTCTTGTGCTAGCTTTTCTAATGTTCTTTTTTCAGGAAAAGGCCAATCAATGCGTATTTGATTAAATTTCAGAGTTAGTTACTAGGACCTGCAAAAGAAACTTGATTCATTCCCCCCTCTCTCTTTTTCTCTCTCTCAATCTTGCTTAAATCTAGGGCCTGATATATAGATAAGCATACTGCCACTGAGTCATATCCCCAAGATCTTAATTTTGCCATCAGAAATTTTTTTTATTCAATTGTGCACGTGTATATGTGTGTGTGCGTGTATGTGTGTATGTGTGTGTAGAACCACGGACGAATTGGGGAACCACCATGGACCGCCTCCTCCTTGTTTACTCTGCCCCGGGATTTACAGGCTCCGCCCTACCAGGACCAGAAACGCAGGCTGCCCCTGCCTCCGCCTGGCGTCTATATGTGGGGTCTAGGATCCGAACTCAGGACCTTCTGCCTGCAAGGCAGAGGCTTAACCCTGAGCCACCTCTCCATCCCCCAGAAATTTTAAAAAATCACATGATCCTTAGAAAGGAAAATCATTAATTGGATTTACTCATCATCTTTATTGAGACAAAAAAACGCAATGTCAGTGTAAAAAAATCTCTGTCCTGGTAAGTTAATGAAATCACAAGCCTTAGCTTGTCGTGGGGTCCCACTGACTAGTAAAAACAGGTGTGGGCTCTGCTGAGCCCTTGTCCTCCTTCCAGCAAGTCCACAGTACTGTGTCCACCTTGCTGTCCACACACTGCTGCTCCATTCTGTTTGGAATGTGTGAAAACTCTCATCATATTTATTGCAGAAAATCTTAGTATGATCAGACATTCATTAGGTTTATTCCTCTTTTAAGGTCTTTCAGGTTATTTGGATTTCAGCCTTATTTATTACACCTCCTGATTTGTTTTGCTGTGACTTAGTCCATTTTATTCCACAGTAGTAGCTCTCCTTTTATTTCCTGTTCCCAACCCACAATCTGTCCAGCCAGTATTAGCCTATCATTGTGCAGGCTATAGATTTAATTCAAAAATGACATGTGACCCACAAGAGCCATAAGGAAACAATGGAGGAAAACACTCTCTTTGTGGATGAGAACCTGAAACCATCTGAAACTAGAATTTTCTTTTCTGTTTGTTTTCTTTTTCATTTCTATTAAGAATGTTTTCGGCTGCGCGGCGGCCGAAGCTGGCAGGAGTGGATGCCGGGGCCGGGCGGCTCCCGCGTCTCGCAGCTCTGACTTTTTGAACAACTGATGATATTTATCCTTGTGCCACATTTCACAAGTAAAAGATGGGTGGATTATTTTCTCGATGGAGGACAAAACCTTCAACAGTAGAAGTTCTAGAAAGTATAGATAAGGAAATTCAAGCATTGGAAGAATTTAGAGAAAAAATCAGAGATTGCAAAAATTATGGGTTGGAAGATTAATCCTCTATTCTTCAGTTCTCTATCTGTTTACATGCTTTATTGTGTACTTCTGGTATCTTCCTGATGAATTTACAGCAAGACTTGCCATGACACTTCCATTTTTTTGCTTTTCCTTTGATCATCTGGACCATAAGAACTGTGCTTATTTTCTTCTTTTCCAAAAGAACAGAGAAATAATGAAGCACTGGATGATTTAAAATCCCAAAAGAAAAAAATACTTGAAGAAGTCATGGAAAAAGAAACTTTTTTTTTCCTTTTTTTTTATTAAAAATTTAATTATACATTTTAAAATTTTTTACCAGTTCCCTCCCTCCCCCCTCCTCCCCCCCCCCGAACCCCCTCCTTCCCCTCTCCTTCCCCCAGTCCCTCCCCCCCCAATTCCCAGAGAGTCCTTTATTGTGTATGCCTAACTCTCCACTGGGTCCTCCTCTCCGATGACATATAAGGACTCAGTGGCATTTCCATAAGCCCTTTCTCTTGTTCCCCTTAAGCATAAGATCACTACTATGGCTGTCAATCCCTTGCCTCCAGGAGTCTCGGTGCCCTTAACAGATGCTAGACTTTATGAGGGCAACAGTGCGCTGGGCATTGCGCAGGGCATGCAAAGTCCCATTATGATTGCTTTGGCCCCAACTATTGTTGAGAATCTTGCAAATCGTTGCTCCTCCCATCCTTTTGCTCTTACAATCTTACCGCCCCCTCTTCCGCAAATGTCCCTGAGCTCCAGGATGGGGAGAGATTAGGCTGGCCTAGTTCTATGTGATTAATATAGAGTCTCTGAAGTTCTGGATTGTGGTTTGTTGATTTTCTTTTGCAGTTTTGCTGCTCCTGCAATTCCCTTCACTCCATTCTGCTGGGCACTGTATGTCACCCCCTGGCCAGAGACAAAAAGCTGTTAAACTGGAGTCTTGTTGTAATAGCACATTCAAGGGTAGATGTAATAAGAGTAGGAAACCTCACTGAGGGAGGGGTCCATCACCCATTTGCAAAATGATTACTTTTTATCTGCTAGACTATATGCCCTCCCCTTCTGGTGAGATCAGGAAAGAACGTCTGTGAACTTAACCAGGTTTCTCATTACTTACTTGCAGACCTTGATGGAGGCCTATTTTCTCTGCTGTAACATGGTCCCCTCTCTCCTTGTTTCTGGTGTGGCCCTCCTACCCCATCTCTCTTGTTCATAATCCTTGCAATTACTGTGTTACATAGGTTTACTTTTGAGTGTCTCAATGTGGGCTGGGTGAGTTTGGTACTAGGAGCCACCTATTAGGGAGTACATACGGCGCTTAATTTTCTGGGTTTGGGATACTTCACTTAATATAATTCTTTCTAATGACATCCATTTCCCAGCAAATTCCAGTAATTCATCATTTTTGATGGCTGAGTAGTACTCCATTGTATAGATGTACCACTGTTTCCTTATCCACTCGTCAACTGTTAGACATTTAGGTTGATTCCATGACTTTGCTATTGTAAACAGTGCTGCTATGAACATGGTCGAGCTTGTGCTATCGAGGCAAACCTCTGCTGCATGGGGGGTTATTCCCAAAAGTGGGATAGCAGGGTCATATGGCATTTCAATCTTTAATTTCTTTAAGAATCTCCAGACGGCTCGCCAGAGTGGCTGTATGAGCCTGCATTCCCACCAACAATGTAGGAGAGTTCCCCTCTCTCCACATCCTCTCCAGCATTTGTCGTTGTTTGTATTGTGGATTTTTGCCATCCTGACCGGGGTGAGATGATATCTCAGGGAAGTTTTGATTTGCATTTCCCTGATGGCGAAGGAAGTGGAGCATTTTTTAAGATAATTGTTAGACATTTTAATTTCATCCCTGGTAAAGTTTCTTTGAAGTTCCAGGGCCCATTTTTTAATTGGGCCAGTGTTTTCCTTGGAGTTTAGTTTTCTAAGTTCTTTGTCCACTCTGGACAGTAGAGCTCTGTCAGATATGTGGTTAGTGAAGATTTTCTCCCATTCTGTGGGTTGCCTTTGAGCTCGTGTGACAATCTCTTTATATGAACAGAAGCTCTTTAATTTCACAAGATCCCAACTGTTGAGAGTTGGTAGCAGTGACTGTGCCATTGGATGTCTGTTTAGGAAGTGTTGGCCTAGCCCAATCAGCTCGAGGGAGTTCCCTATCCTTTCAACTATGGTTTTTAAAGTCTCTGGCCTGATATCAAGGTCCTTGATCCATTTGGAATTAAGTCTTGTACATGGTGACAAGTACGGGTCCAGCTTTAATCTTCTGCATGTGGAGATCCAGTTTTGCCAGCACCATTTGTTGAAGATGCTGTTCTGGAAAAAGAAACTTACAAGACAGCTACATTGATTCTCGAAAGGTTTGATCCAGACTCAAAGAAAGTGAAGGAGCTTGAGCCACCAACTGCTGGAGCAGCTGTAACTACAAAACCTAGACAAGAGATTCGTCAGAGAACTGCTGCTCAAAGAAACCTTTCTCCAGCACCAGCAAGTCCTAATCAGGGTCCTCCTCTACAAGTTCCAGTATCTCCTGGACCATCAAAGGATATTTCAGCCCCTGGTGGACCACCAGAAAGAACCATTACTCCAGCTGCACCCAGACGTCTTGGATCTCCTGCTACATCAGTGCCTGGAATGGGTCTTCATCCTCCAGGTCCACCCTTAGCAAGACCTATACTCCTCCGTGAACAAGGTGCTCTAGACAGAATTGTTGAATATTTAGTTGGTGATGGCCAACAGAACAGGTATGCCCTTATATGTCAGCAGTGTTTTTCTCACAATGGCATGGCTTTGAAAGAAGAATTTGAATACATTGCTTTTCCATGTGCCTACTGTTTTTTCTTGAATCCTGCAAGAAAAACCAGACCCCAGGCTCCAAGACTTCCAGAGTTTAGTTTTGAGAAGAGGCAAGCAGTGGAAGGCTCAACTTCGGTTGGTTCCTTGCCATCAGAAAGCACACCATCATCAGAGAACCAATTCAGTGAAGGGGGAGCAATACCTCAGATGTCTCATTTTCTATCTGAAATCTCCAGAGTGAAGTCTAACTGGCTCAAACTGAACCTCAGTAAGAATCTTTAGAAGATCAAGATGTTCTTGATAATAGTACAGATGATAAAATATCAGCTGAAGAGCAGACAAGGCAAGTGATTGAAAAAGAAGCTGGTTCAGTGGAACTAGAAGAGAAACAAGAAGAGATTGAGAGTGAAGAAACCTCCACAGATGAAGCCAAATCAACAGTTGCCAGAGGTGATTCTGTTCCTAATCTTGAACTAAGTGGAAAGTCTTTGATGACAAAGTAGTAAATGCCTTCATGTGCCTTCTACTGGCTGTGTAGTCCTGTTGATGTCAGTTATTGCGCTTTTTTTGTTGGTACTTCCAAAAAACTGTTTTTGCCCCTCTGAGTGTATTCTTAATATCATTCAAAATTCAGCTTGCTTAACAAGATCATTATGTCAAAGTTCTATTAGATCGTAAAATTAAAAGCAAGTGGGTATCAGTGGAATCAAATCCTTTTGAATTGAAAAGACCCACACAATTTAGGTAACTGAAATTTTTTTTGGGCATGCATGTATTCTAATTTAAAAAATAACATTTTTGTTTCTAATTGTATAACTATAAATAATTACTATTTTGACATAGGAAGAATTTTGGCTAGGAATGAGTTCTGTAATAGTGTTTGTTTTAAGGATTGAAACAATTAAGATTTTTGAGCACTTCATTGAAAATGGATACAATTTTAATTCTTGAGATATTTGCCAGTAGAAAGGAAATATCTGTTTAGATGTTTACATTTGATGACATTGGAAGGTGTAACCTTAAATACATAGGCATTGGTACGAATTCTCAATAAGAATGCAATTGAACAGTCAAGTGCAGTATTTTTGATACTTTTATTTTACAGCTGGGCCAAAAGCACATGATGTAAATAGTTTATGTTTACATATTAACATAGGAACTATGTCTGCACTTGACTGTATTTGAATTCTTAATATTATTTATACTTGTAAAATAATGATATATAAGTGAATTTCGTGCTCTTGTGTGTTTTGTTAAGGAAAATAAAGATGATCTGACAGCAGTTTCTTTTTGTTAGATATCTAGACTTCTTTACATTATCTTGGTGGATGACTTATTGATCTGAAAATCTTAGTAGGGGGTGCTCACAGTGCGAAAAAGTATATAACAGATTACAATTCTTTCATTCAGACTTACTGCCTTTCCAGTTCAGAGAAATGAAAACATTTAGCTTGTAGTCAGAATTTAGATGTTTTTTGATCTGGAAACATGTTAGGGTCATTTGTACTTTTTGATTTGAGAAACAAATTTGTTTTTGAGAACAGTCAGTTAATTTCTAGTAGCTTATTGGATTAAATATGTGTTTTAAGGATCAGGTGAGAAAATTTTTTGACCTAGGGTAGTTGCTGTTTGATCTTAAATACAATGTGATAATCTATTCTAGTCTCTTTTTACCTTCTTTTTATCTCTTTTCTCTAATATTAAAATAATTTGATTTCAACTTATTATGCCAAAGTGAAAACTAAAAAAAAGAATGTTTTATATGCAAACAAAATGAGTTTCTGTTCATGCCTCCTCTCCTTCCCTTTCACTCCTTCCTTCCACAATCACTGCATATGTCTGTCCACGTACCCCCCACCCTCATGTCTCTTTCTATGTGTGGACAATAGGCTCCCTCTCCTAGGGACACCTCTACTAAAAAGGCACCAGGCCTCTGTGGTAGTGTGAAGGGTCCTTCAGTGGGTAAACACACAGGGGGGGATGTTCCCCTTCACTTGTCCAACACGCCCCCAGGATTCCCACTGAACATAGATGTTTCTCCTGAGATATCCTTGCTGGATTTCTGCTACTTGTAGTTGTGAAACTGAAACTTCTTCAGTCAGTTTGTTTCTAGGTGGAGCCTGAGGCTGAACTAATCAGAGAAAGCCAGAGTTCAGAGATGAAAACACACACACACACACACACACACACACACACACACACACACACACATACACACACACTCACTTACATTCACACACACACACACACCACCACCACCACCACCACCACAACAACAACAACAACAAAACACTCCATTCGCAGATCATACTGTGCCTGCATCTTTGGCTACATAATCTAATAATATTTTTATCTTGGGGCTATAGGCTTTTGTGTCTTTACCACCCAGAAGGATATTCACTAAAATATTCTGGAATAATGTGCTCTTCCTCAATTGCATTCTCAAACACTTTCTTGACAGGGAGAAAAAATGAAAGAAGTTACTGGTGATTTCACAAAGAACTTACTGCATGCAGCTAACAATGAGATTGGCTGCTATTGGACTAAACTAGACTCTACATCGGTTTGCCAGAACTCGTTGTGCTGTCCTTGTCCGAATTGCTTCACCTGACCGATTAATAGCCCCCCCCATCGCCCCAGTACATGTGACCCGGTTCTTGGCCTGGTTTGTCGTGAGTGGGCTTCTTCTGTCACTTCTAGGACAGACAGACTTATTCCTGACCGTAGTCTCATACCTTGTTAGCTGACAGGCCTTCTGGAATTTTCTTTTCTATGAAAAATGAAATGAAAAAATGTTGTTGCCATGCTGGGGATTGAACCCAGGGCAATGGGCATACTCAATCTAATGAAAATTTGTATCAATCTGCTTTTTTCATTACTATAGTAAACACCTGAGCCTGGCTACTTTATTATTTCTTTTTTGTTTAATTAAATTCACAGATGTGAAACCCAGAGCATGGTGTCAGATACAGCTTGGCTCTGGAGAGGGAAAGAGCACATCGCCAGACAGGCAGCTAGACAGTGATTCAAGGGTCTGGCTTTCTTTTACAACTTGTGCTCTAGAGAACTCCATTTCCTGATGCTAGGTGAATCCCTTCATACGGCAGTGATGTCGTTGACCTAAGGACTTCCTACTTGGTCCTACCATTAAAGGTCCACAATATCTTGTAACATGGAATTCCAAGTCTCCCAGAAAAGCATCCAAACCACATCCACATCACAGCAAGTCTCATATTCTAGATTGTTTTTAACACAGATAAAATTCCTTTTGGCTCTTGACTTCATAACCTCCTCCCCTGTCAAATGTCATTGCAAATCTATCCTAGAAAAAAAACCTGTTGTAATTCTTTCAAATCTCAGAATACACTATCTATCTCTAAGCTATTTGGAATGGTATTCCTGTCTGAAAATTTAGCCCAAGTAATACTCCAGTTTTCTGATGGCCAACCTCATAGAAGCAAAAACATGAAGAAAGTACTGAAGGAAGTATCTTAATCTTCAAAGAATTTCTTATTCAGAGTATGTAGCTGGCAGGAATGATTTCAGGCAAGATATTTATGGACCTTCATTAAAAGTTTGAAACATTTTATATTGCTCAAGAAAAAAGTATTTTAATCAGTGCCCTGGCTTTTGAATCCAGCAGTTACTTTTCCCCCCCAAAAATGATAAGTGCTGCAGCTTTCTGTGAACTGACATTGGTTAATTGGATGTCATGTCCTTGCTTACCCTACCATTGCTGATAAGAATGTAGCAGATGGTTGTAAAAAAAAGTTTTGTTTGTTTTGTAACTGGTACGTATAAGAATTTAAGGAAGTTGTGAGGTTATGTTGCTTCTTCTTAACAGACCACATCTTTTAAAAGAGTAAAGCAATTAGATAATAGATATAAATTAATTATTTTCATATGTGACATTCATATGCTATGATTCCAATATATATACCATGTAGGAATGAAGATGGAGAACCATGTCCTTTCCCAAGTTCAACACAAATAAAAGATAAGATTTTTCATGTAGTCATTTCCCCCACAAATATTACTGAGAAATGAGGACATAAAAAGAATACAAGTTACTATGCTGAAAATATCCTGTATTCAGAAATAGGAAGCCTGAACTTTGCCCCCAAGCAATTCACTTCTCTGTCATTTTCTGCATGTCTACAATAAGGCACTGAATAAATACTACAGAAATATCTAACTACCCACTTTGAGCACTGAAACAGAGCACTTGTTGATGACATTCTTTTTTAAAATTTAATTTGCTATTTTATTTCACTTCATTTATTTTAAATTTTATTTTTGTTCTTTTAGAGTTTCATAAATGAATTTTTGTCCTTTCTTTGAGCCTTCTCTTCCTAACCAGTCTCCATCCTAATTTCACACTTCTCTCTCTCTCTCTCTCTCTCTCTCTCTCTCTCTCTCTGTGTGTGTGTGTGTGTGTGTGTGTGTGTGTGTGTGTGTGTGTGTGTGTGTGTGTGTGTCTGTCCTACTGAATTTCATCTTGGTTGCCTTTGGTGATGTTTGGCCACTTGCTGGAGCATGGGTCATTTATTAGTGGGTATACTATTGATGAAAGTAATTTCCCTTTTTCCCCATACAACATAACCTTCAATATTCTCAGAGGGATGTGAAACTTCTTGAGATCTCGCCCCTTCCATAGTAAAATGTTGATAGTCCAAAATGTATGCAGGTCTTGTAGAGGTAGATATAGCTGCAGTGAATTAATGCCCTATTATGTCTAGAAGATACTGTCTGGCAGCACCGCACTCTGGCTCTTACATTATTTCTGCCCCCTATCCTGTGATACTCCCTGGGCCTTCGGGTGGAGGTGATTTAGGATTAAGCAGTCCAATGGGATTGCTTAGTTTCTGTATTTTGGTAAACTGTGATTTTCTGTATTAAAAACTTTCCATTGTAAAAGGAAACTTGTCAGTTGAGGGCTAAGAGCTTCTCTAATCTTTGGATACAATGATAAATGTTTAGATGGCAGTTTGATACCATGTACTTGTAGCTAAACCTGAGTAGTTTGCTCCCCCCTTGGGTATATGGCCTTTTATTTTCCATGGGTTCTTGTCCTGGTTTGCTGTACTAGTAATGTGTTCTCTGCTGTTAATGGGGCTTTAAATGCAATTAGCAGGTAACATGCCACTATTATACTGATGACCTCCTCTTGCAGGGTTGTTGTCCCTGTAGCTTACAGGGATGAGACTGTTGATTGCTTTCATCCCCAGCGTTGGCAATAGCACTTTCTGACCAGCCAGGAGAATGCTTCTGGATAAGTTCCAGCTTGTTTCTTCCATGTCCTGTGACCAAAGTGTGTAGTGTCTTTAGCAATAGAGTCTTACTGACAGTTTTTGGAGAGCAATCAAAAGAAATGGTAAAAAAAAATCTATATTGTTTGAGGGGTGTTTGATACCTCTCTGACCAACAACTTATTAGTAGGCATCATACTTGTTCTTAGTCTCAGGTCAATGTGTGTGATCTAACTGACCCTATATCCAGAGTGTCTCTACCACAGAAACCCTTGCAGTAGCAGCTAAAATTAGTTGAACTGGAAGTAAAGAGAGAACCAAAGTGTTGATATTTATCATTGGTTCACGTTGCAATTCGCCTGCATTGTTGTTGATAAAATCATGTCAAAACAGCTTAAGGGAACAAGAGGTTTATTTTCTCTTATGATTGTCTGGTTACAGCTCTTAGCCCAGCTTAGCAAGAGAGCCCACACCAACAATAAGGGTTGAGGGACTGGCCACACCATATCCAAAGAGCGACTGAAAAAAGGACAATTCTCACTTACGAGACATGAATTTTTGGCCAAGTATGTAGGAGAATGCCAACTTTCTCAACCAGTTCCCTCCATCTTATTAACCTGCCCAGGAACTAGACCCACCCACTACAAGCTGTGTCTTCTCCATCAACTAGACAACTCCTTGCAGGCTCCTTCTGGGTTTAATTCAACTACTAATTCTTCTACAAATGTGTCCAGAGCTTGAATCCTCAACAATCAAGTTGACACCTGTATTTAACTATGAGAGTTCATTTATAAATACTTACTGAGCACCTGGTTCTACAGGCACTGAGGACATAGCACTGAAAAAAAAATCAGGCAAGTGGCCAAACATACGTCACTAAAGGCAACCAAGATGAAATTCAGTAGGACGGACACACACACACACACACACATACACACACACACACATACGCACACACACAGAGAAGAGAGAGAGAGAGAAATGTGAAATTAGGGTAGAGACTGGTTAGGAAGAGAAGACTTAAAGAAAGAGCATAAATTCATTTATGAAATTCTAAAAGAACAAAAATAAAATTTAAAATAAATGAAGTGAAATAAAATAGCAAATTAAATTTTAAAAAAGAATGTCATCAACAAGTGCTCTGTTTCAGTGCTCAAAGTGGGTAGTTAGATATTTCTGTAGTATTTATTCAGTGCCTTATTATAGACATGCAGAAAATGACAGAGAAGTGAATTGCTTGGGAGCAAAGTTCAGGCTTCCTTTGTTTCAGACATGAAACAAAGTCAGGATACAAGTATTATGTAAGAAGAAGACCAAGGTAAGGGAAAGGAAGTACTGGAGGTTACCTTTTCATATAGGGTATCTATAGATAATGTGGCATTTGAAGAGAAACCAAAGGGGAATGCGGAGAGAAGTCAGACTACTTACTTCTTGTTCAGGAAAGGCCACGCAATGGTCTTGAGGTGGGAGGGTAACAGGCATATTACCCTCAGAAGCTCAGAGAAACCTGCACTGTTAGAAGCCAGTGTAAAGGGCAAGAGTGGAAAGGTGAAATAAGAGGGAAAGAGAATTCCCAAGGAAACTGGGAGCTTTGGCTTACTTGGATTTTCAAAGGAAATTATTTCATTCTAGTTAGTCTTTTGCTTCTGAAATTAGGTGAGAGAAATCATTGCTCAGTCTATGCAGAGCATCTGCTCTGACTTGAGATCAGGATCCAAGACCCACTGTCCCTATGGGCTAGAAAACTGAGTTGTTCCTTGGTCAACTTCAACTTGGTTTTGGCTGTTTCCTTCAGGTTCTGCTTCTCTTTCTTCCTGCTGTATCTTTGCTAAGTACCTGCGGTAAATATGTTGGGACAGGTGCTCAATTTCCATGCCAACTTGCTTCATGCATATCTTCCTGTACTGCAGAAGCTAGAAATCTTTTTTCCTCTTTTTAACTGGCACAAAAAAACATAAAGATGTACCCATTAATAGGACTGTGCATGTGGTCCAGTACGTGAAGATGCTACATAATGTTTAAATCATCTGCAAAACATTTATCTCTTCAAGCATTAATCATTTCTTGATGGCAAAACTTTCAAGGTCCTTACCTCTTGCCTTTTGACACATACAGTAAGTATACTGCAGTTAGCATTTCATTGTACACAACAGCAGACCTCCTAGTCAAACCCGTTGGTCAACTTTTCTTCTGGCCCCATGTTCTTTCCTATCTTGGAAACTACCATTCTACTCTCAGCCATACAAGATCAACATTTTTACATATCAAACATGAGTGAATATCATGTAATCATCTTCCTGTGCCTAGCTTATTTCATTTGACATGAGTACCTGTTTCATACATGGCTGTCACAACCAACAGGATTTCAACCATTTATAGCTGAACAATATTTCATTATGGACGCTCTATCAATTCACCAATTGTCAGACATCTAGGTTGTTACTGCTTTTGGACTATCATGAGTAGTGCTAGAATAAATATGGAAATGTATGTCTCTTCAACATACCAACGTCATCTCCTTTAGATATATGCTCAATAGTGGGGCAGCTTGATCACATGCTAGTCCACTGTTAATCTCTTAAGGAACCTCCATACTGTTTTGCATACTCCCTGTATCAACATACATTCCCACCAACAGTGTGCACAGGGCTCCCTTTTCTCCACATTCTCTTTACCTCTTGCTCTCTGCAGTCTTTTTGATGATAGTCATTATAATGGTTACTCTCAACTGTTGCTGTGAGAGAACACCCAAAGTCATGCAACTTAAGGGAGAGAAGGGAGATTTATTTAGTTTACGGTTCCAGAGGGGAGATACAGTCTTTCATGGAGGTAAGGCAAGCTGGAGGAGGCCTAGGTCACATTCATCCAGGAGGCTGAGGGCTGCAAGACTGCTAACTGCAGGAGCAGACCTCTCCTGGAAAGAGGGTGGAGTTAATCCACCTCAAGGCCAACTCCCTGTGACTATCTTCCTCCTGCAAGACTCCAGCTCCCAAAGTTGCCATGACCTTCCCAAACACATGAGTCTGTGGGAGACACAGTTCAAACCATGTCTGTCATCCTTGTAGATGCGATAATACCTAACTGAGGCAACTGTATGTTCCTGTGGAGGACCAAGGGTGATTTCAGGAATCATCCTGGATTGCTGCTACCTCCTTTTTACTTTGTTCTGTGATTTCTCAGGCTCCACCCACCAGGGCCAGATGTTTAGGCCACTGCCATTTCCACCTGTTGTTTTTATGTGGGACTTAAGATCTGAACTCAGGATCTTTTCTGTTTTTAACCCCTGAGCCATCTCTCCAATCCCTTTATTTCTTATTTTAAACAACATCTTTACTCTATTTTAAATAGTTACTATGTTTATTGTTATTGAGTTTTTAGAAGTCTGAATATATATTATTGGATATGAACATATATTGTCAATATGAATTACTTAACTTTTTATCCCTCTGATAAATACCTGAAACTAACAGTCTATGGAAAGAATAGTTTATTTTGACTCACGGTTTCAGAGTTTCAGTCTCTGTGACTTCTGGCTGTGGGAAGTCAGAGCAACCTGGTGGATATGGAGGAACACAGTCAGGAAGGAAAGAGAGATAGGAAGATAGACTGAGATAAGATATGACTTTCTAGCACATGCTCCTAGCGACCTGCTTCATCCAAGCAGGTTCTACCTCTCAAAAATATTATTATGAATCCTTCCAGGAACTTACCCATTGATTAGGCTAAATAAACCCTCTGACTAATCACTTCTAATTGGATTATTGAACCCACTGACTGGGGACTAAGCCTTGAGGACATTAGCCTTGGGAGGACACTTCATATGCAAATCATTGCACTCTATCTTTAACCACCAGAGACTCACACCTATCTCTCAATGCAAAATTCATTTAGTCTGTCTTCAAAAGTCTTGTAAGCATTTTGTTTTGTTTTGTATGGCAAAGTCCTGCTTTGTAGCCTTGGCTAGCCTGAAACTCATTAAGAGTAAACCAGGTTGGCCTTGAACTTCCTGCAATACTCTACCTCCTGAGTGCTGGGATTACAGGTGTGCACTGCAATCCCCAGCTAGAGCCCCTATCGTTTTAACAGTTCCAGCATAATTCAAAAGTTCCAGTCCAAAGTCTCCTCTAAGACTCAGGGCAAACTCTTTAGCTGTGAGCTTAAAAAAAAAAAAAAGCAACTCCGAATTAGTTCTGTATTTGCTAGTCAGAAACTAGAGTAAGGATCATGAGAGAAGAAGAGATTTTAAGGGAAGTGGGAAATAGAAAGGGCAGTGGGATGGAAGACATTTACTCTGAAAGCAGAAGGGAGACTAGCTGAGGAAAGAAAGGGAACTAGCTGCAGGTGGATAGGGGACAGGAGCGAACAAAATATAATTATATACACAATGCACACAGGCACACACACATGTGAAGTCACTATAATGAAACCCATTACTAGTTTGGAAAGTTAATAAAAAATGACAATGGACAAAAATCAAAATAAAAAAGCAGGTTACATACTAACAGAATTTCATGGTATAGAATAAATAGTTCCATTCAAAAATGAAATAGGAGACATAGAAAAGAGACAAAGGAGACCAAGCCCAACAGAGCAAACATCAAATCCAATAGCCTCATGTTCCACATCCGGGGCACACCCTATGATAAGACATGAGTTCCAAAGTTCTTGGACAGCCCCGCCTCTGAGAATCTGCTGGCCGTAGCCCAAATGACCTCTCTCCTGGGCCGCCTCTGATCACTGTCTGCAGCTTCCAACAACCCCAATGTCCTGGGGTTTCTGTTCTATTTATGTCTTTGCTCTCATGCTCCGAGTACCTCTAGGGACTCTCCACAGTAACAATGACCCTGCTGCACATTGTCCAGCCTCCCAGGCTTGCCTTGAAAACTGGCAACACTGGAAAATCTCATGATCCTGTAATCCTTATATCTTGTCTTCCTACAAATGCGGCAGCATCTCTTAGATAACAAAATCCATCACTGGCTCAAGCAGTAGCTGGAACCTTGGACCGTGGTTAGAGTGGCTTCTGAGTTGTCTGGGGGAGGGGGTTGGAAGGGTTAGGGGGAGTTGGGGGGGCCTCAAAGCGAATGGGCGAGCCGGCGACCAGACCCCGTGAATCAGGTGAGAAGCAGCAGTAGATGAGATGCCGCAGATTCAGAGTCATTAAGGGCATTTGGACTTATATAGGGTCAGGGTCCAATTAGGTGTTGCCATCCCTCCTGGGGGGGGGCAGCCACCAGCCACCAATCATTTAACTGTTTACTAGGTGTCCATTGCAGGTGCAGGTTAGACAGCCGCTTCCCATTGGTTGTTCACCTCCGCCTGCATGATCCTCTGTTGAGACATTTCCAGGGCATGTCTGTACGTGCCCACGCTTGTCCGTAGCTGGGAGCCGGGCTAGGGCCTCCCTGAATCAGTGCCACAGTAGAGAGTCTTTCAAATGAGTTATATTTTATACCTGGGGTGCACCATGGAAAGGGTTCATTTAGCTCATAAACTGCTCAAAATGTATCTTTCTAATTAAAAAAAATTATAACCTTTCTTAAAATTCTTGTGAATGTGTGCTGTGTGTATGTGTGTGTGTGTGCACGTGTGTGTGACTGTGGAGGCCCAAGTGTGACCTTAGGAATCATCCTGGATTGCACTACTTACTCTTTGCTTTGCTCTGGAGCTTCCCAGGCTCCACCTTCCAGGGTCAGAAGTACAGGCCACCACCATTTTCTACCTGTGATTTTATGTGGGATGCAGATCTGAACTTAGGACCTTCTGCTTGAGAAGCAGAGGCTTAACCACTGAGCCATTTCTCCAGTCTGTCGCAAGGAATCTTTCTAAGTACTTGAATTCATTTTCTTTCTTTTTCAAAATAATAATTTTATTTATTTTATTTGAGAGAAAGCGAGAGCACATGCATACTTGATTTCAATTTTTTAATGCTAACATCTGCAGCCACACTTTCCTTAGCCCTAACGTTATATAGGCTTTTTGGATCAATTTGCAACTTAGTAAATTTTTCTGCACTACTTCTTGCTCCCAAGTCTCACTGTAAACCTGGCTATAAGCACCTAGCAATTCCCATACTCCAGAATGAATGCTGGGCTTCCTTGAAATTCCCTTTGCCAGACTGATCCCCTTTATACTTAGCTTTTTATAATGTCTCAAGGCTCAGATGAAAATATACCCATCCATGGAATTAGAAACAATTATATTGAGTGAAGTATCCCAGACACGGAAAATTAAGTGCCATATGTACTCCCTAATAGGTGGATCCTAGTACCAAACCCACTTAGAGACACTCAAAGACAAATCTCTGTAATACCTACAGTAATTGTAAAGATTATAAACAGGAGGGATGGGGAAGGAGGGCCCCACCAGAAACAAGGAGAGAGAGGACTATGTTATAGCAGAGGAAATAGGCCACCATCAAGGACTGCAAGTAAGTAATGAGACATCTGGTTAAGTTCACAGACTTTCCTTCCTGATCATATGCAACTGATGGGGTATGATCTCATCAGAAGGAGTGGGCATATAGGCTACCTGATAGAAAGTAACCATTTTGCAAATGGGTGATTGACCCCTCTCTCACCACGGTCTCCTACTTTTATTCCATCTACCTTTGAATATACTCTTATAACAAGACTCTAATTTAAAAGGTTTTTATCTATGGCCAGGACGTGAATTCCAATACCCATCAGGATGGAGCCAAGGGCATTGCAGGAGCAGCAAAACTGAAAAAAAAAAAAATCAACAAACCTTGATTCAGAACATCAGAGACTCTATATCAACCACATGGAACTGGGCCAGCTTAATCTCTCCCCATCCTGAATCTCAGGGAAAGTTGCAGAAGAGGGGGCGGTAAGTTTGTAAGAGCACAAGGATGGGAAGAGTAATGATATGCAAGATACTCCACACAAGTTAGGGCCAAAACAATCATAATAGGATTTTGCATGACCTGCGCTATGTCCAACACATTATTGACCCCACAAAGTCTAGCATGGACTAAAGGCACTAGGATCCTTGGAGGCTAGGGACAGACAGTCACAGTAGTGTTCCTAAGTTTAAGGGGAACACAGGAAAGGGTTCTGGGATATGACCCTGGGTCCTTGCACATCATTGGAGAGGAGGACCCAGAGGAGAGTTTGGCATGCACAGTAAAGGATGCTCTGGGGACTGGGGGGAGGTACTGGGGGATGGGGAGGGGAGAGGGGGAGTAGGGGGTCAAAGGGAGGGGGAGGGAGGGAGGGGACCGGTGTACCTGTTAAGTTTGTAGAGTGGAAATAATAATAAATAAATAAATAAGAAAATATACCCATCCTTTGCCAGAATGTTAACACAAAGATCCTATATCTCAGTTCTCAATAGAGTTCTTGCGCCATGAAGAACAAGATCATCATTAATCACATCCCTGTTGGCATTCTGGTCTTCTGAGCTCCCAACACAAACCACTCATTATTCCCTACTAAGAGCATGCTAGCCCACTTCTGCAGAATTTTTTTAAATTCTTCCCTCAAATCAGTCCCTTCTGAATCACATGTCCAGCTCCTGGACAACAACAATTACATTTCTCTGGTAACAGTTATTTGTGTTTATTAACTGTTGCTATGACCAATACTTGAAAGAAACAGCTCACAGAGGGACAGATTTGTTTTGGCTGGTGACTTCAGAGTTTTCAGTCAGGGTTGGCTGTGTCTGCTGCTTCTGGGTTTAGGAACAGAGTATCATGGCAGGAGGGCACAAAGCACATGCTTCCAGGGCACCCTTCCCCCCAAGACCTATTTCCTTCTGCCAGGCCACACCTCCCATAATACTTTCATACTACAAATTCATCCAAGGTTTGATACATTGATTAGACTGGAGCCCCTAGTCTCTAATCATTTCCACTTCTCAGTGATGTAGACCTACTAGCTAGAAGCCAAGCCTTCCACGCGTGAGTCTTCTGGGCAACATGTCATATCTGAAACCTAATGTGATCTATTGTCAGTTGTGAAGCTTGCAAATGTTTTCTGTCTTTCTGAATGTTGTCTCTGTTGATTATTTCTTTTGTTACGCAGAAGCTTTTTCATCTGGTGAATTCCTAGTTGTTTATGTGTGCTTCTATTTCCTGTGCTTTTAGAGGCTGGTCAAAAAACAAATAAAGAATCTTAGCCCATTCCAATGTGCTGAATCATTTCCTATATGTTACATTTTAGTCTGGAGAGATCGCAGTTATGGGTGCGTCTACATTTAAGTCTAAGTCATTTTGACTTGCTAACTAGTGAAAGATTAGGATCTGGTTTCCATCTCTTTCTTTTTTTCTTTCTTTCTTTCTTTCTTTCTCTCTCTTTCTTTCTTTTTTTTTTTTTTTGAGACAGTCTCATTATGTCACCTGGACTGATCTTAAACTTATGTTTCTCCTGTCATAGTCTCCCAAATTGTTAGGATTATGGAAATTAAACACTATGCCTGGATATATAAAGATGTCCTTTCATTTCTACATGTGGACACTTAATTTTCCAAACCAGTTATTCAAAATTTTCTCTTTTCCACTGTGTATTCTTAGCACTTTTGTTGCATATCAGCTGCTGAAGATGCATAGGTTTATTTCTAGGCCTTCTAAATTATGCTCCATTGTTTTATATGTCTGTTATTATCCCAGTACCATAATGTTCTGATTACTAGACATCTGCAGCATATCTTTTTTTGCCTTTACTTAAGTTTATTTCATTTTCCATTTCAAAGAGCCAAATATGCATTGTCTTTTTTTGAATGTTACAAGCCTTTTTACAATGCACATTCTTCCATCAGCTGTAAGATAATATTCCTAAAAATTTACATACTATTTTTTTTAGCTATCATAGTAGATGTTTAGTGCTTTCTGTAGGGACTTTCCTGTTCTTATTTTCTTTTATTCTTTTATTTTTTAAAGTTATTTTATTTTTCTAGTTTTACAAGCATATTGAGTATTTATCCCTGCTTCCCTCCATTCCCCCTCTCACTTATTCCCCTTAGACTCTCTCTTCAATCCATCCCACTCCCTCCCACCCTGCCAAACCCGTTCATGGACTTCATGGACTCCAGGGCTTCCTCTGGCCTGTCTACTCTTTTTTTAAATTTTTCTATTTTTACAAGCATATTGAATACTTATGCTGGCTTCCCTCCATTGTTTCTCCCTCCCATCCCTCCATCAGTCCCACCTCCTGTCTGTCTGCTTCTATGGATCCCAGGGTTGGCCCCTGCCCTGTCTACTCCTATGGAGTTCAGGCCTTTGTGGCACACAAGGTTGTCTCTCCACAGGCTACCCCACTGATAGGGGCATTTCCCTTCACTCATCCAGCTTCAGTCCCAAGATTTCCACTGTATATTCTTATTTCTTGAGTTCCTTGATATTCTATAGAGGCATGTTGGCATGTCAGTCATTATGCAGGTCTGGGAACGACAAGTCTCACTGTAGTGAGTTTCTAGATGCAGCAGTCCTGCCTTGAGTGGAATGTCTTGTTCAAAGGTGAACCTTTCCATCTTTAGGTTTTTACATTCTCACCACTCTCTCTTCTGTGAGGTTTCCAATGCCATAGGACGGGGAGATTGGATTGGTCTGATTTTGGGTGAGCTCTGCTTAGTTGTTGACACTCTGCATTATGGCCACTGCTGTCCACATCACTGCTCCTCTACTGCCCTAAACTGCATCCTGCCAGGGTATTGAGATTCTCTACCTCTGTGTAGAAGATTTTTAGATTTAGTGCTGCTTCAAATTTATAAGCGTAATAGTAGCTATTTACAGAGTAAATACTGTCCTTCTACCTAAAAGTTAATTGGCTGTTTTTCCCTATTGATTTATTTCCTCCCCTTTTTTAAGTTCCAGTTAACAGTAACAGGAATGTGTTCTGTTCTGACAAGCACAGAGGTCTTGAGGTCAATCAGAAAGCTGTCGGTTGTTTCCTTGATACTCATATACTATTACACTGGTGGTCGCCTGTTATCGTGGTTAAATATCTCTTGCATTGATGGGGCTTGTGATTATTTCTCTCCTCCAGCAGCTTCTACAGTATCCCTTGGTACTATATAAGCTATCTAGCAAGGAGGAAGTTCTCAGACCAGTTCTGGTTGATGTCTTTTGCCCATGTTCTGTGATCCATATGTATTGCATCACTAGTACTAGAATCTTACTGATATTTTTAGAGAGCAACCAAGAGTAAAGGCAAAAGCCTATAATGTTTGGAGGCCTTTGAAACCTCTCTGTCCAACATTTTATCGGGAGGTATCACATCCCTGTTACTTCTAGCATATCTTTGTCACTGGGTTCCAAGTGGAGCAGTTCAGGGCTTTTCTTTTTTCTTTCTGTTTTTCTGACTCTATGCTCTTCTGCATAGGGACTGCCCTTTCTAATTCTTTTCTTTAAAAGACATCTTTTTACATACTACTAGCATAGAGGTTCTTTTGGGGTTATGTCCCATAATCTTACTGTTTTTCTCCAAGTCCTTCTGACCCTCCTATCTCTCACCCCCTCATTCCCAGCTATGTATTTTTCCCAATTATTTACTTCCCTCACCCTATTTGTCATGATATCATAAATCTTCCCTTTAAAAGTTTTCACTCTAACCATTCCTTCCCTCCTTCCCATTCATTGGTCTCTTTCAAATTTTCTGACTCTTACACTGATTCAAATCCAAATACACTGACAAGTATATCAGTGCTAGCTCCACATATTAGAAAGAACATGTGGTACTTCGTTTTCTGTCTGAGATACCCTCCCTCAATATTAAAGTTTCCAGTTCCATCCATTTACCAGCAAATTCCATAACCTCATCCTTTCTGGTGGATGAGTAATATTCATTGTGTAGAGTACCACATTTTCATTATCCATTCCTCTGTTGATAGGCATGTTGGCTGACTCCATTTTTTCACTATCGTTAATAGAGTTGCAATGAATATAGATGAACAAGTGTCTTTGTAATAAGATGTAGAATCTTTTGGGAATATTCCTAGGAGTAGTATAGCTAAGTCATATGGCAGCTTCATTTTTAACTTTCTGAGGAAACTCCACAATGATCTCCAAAGAGGTTGTATCAATTTACACTACCACCAGCAATGAAAAAGTGTCCCTTTCTCTCAACAACTTTGCCAGCATTCTCTGTTGTCCTGTTCTTGATCTTAGCCATTCTGACTGGGATAAGATGGTATTGCAGGGTTGTTTTAATTTGCATTTCTCTGATAAGGGGAAGTTGAGCATTTTAAGGTATTTGTTTGACATTTAAATTTCTTTTTGAATGAAGTCCCTGTTCAGTTCCAGGGACCATTTCTTAATTGAAATGTATTATACTCTGGAGATTAATCCTTTGTCAGATTCATAGCTAGTAAAGGTTTTCTCCTGTTCTGTGGGTTTCTTTTTGCACAATTAACTTTGCTTTTTAATTTCATGAAGTCTGGTTTGTTGATTATTAGTCTTAGCTCCTGGGTATTTGCTGTTCTGTTTAGAAAATTTTTACTTATGCCTATCAATTCAAATGTACCTCCTAATAATTTCAAAGTTTCTAATAATTTCAAAGTTTCAGGTTTGATATCGAGGTCTCTGTTCCATTTGGAGTTGACTTTTGTGTAAAGAGAGAGGTAACAGTCAATTTTTATTCTTCTAATGTAGATATCCAATTTTCCCACCACTTGTTGAAGATGCTGTCTTTTTCCCAGCCCTTGCAGCATATCTTAAAGTTAGGTACTGTAGTAATGTTTCTTACTTTATTCTTTTTTTACAAAATAGCTTTGATTATTCAGGGCTTTTCATGGATTTGAATGAGTTTTAGAATTCTTTTTTGTGAAGTTATATGAAGAAAGTTACTAGAAATAGATAGAGATTACATTCTATCAGCAAATAGATTTTTACTTTGGGTAGTATAGACATTTTAGGAATATTGATTCTTCCAACCCAGACACATGGAATGACTTTTATGCCTTGTAGATTCTTTTATAAATGTGTTATAACTTTTGCTACAGTAACATTTTACCTTTGGTTCAATGTATTCCTAGGTACTCTATTATTTTTGTAGCTATTTCAAATGGAATTGCTTTTATGGATTTTGCTTTGGGTAATTTGTTGTTAGCATATAGCAACATTAATAATATTATATATGTCCGCCGGTCGGGACGCGTACGCGAGATCCAGCCGGGCCTCAACGCGTGCTCTAGGACCCCCAGGTCAGCCCACGGGGACCCGGCTCCGACTCCCACCATCCAGCCGGAGCCGCGCGGGGGCCGAGGGACGAGGAGGACCTCCCCCTGCGCCCGGGCCCCGCCCCAGCTGCCCTCGGGTTAAATAGCTCCACGCCTACGCGCCCATCCTCCCTTTTTCGCCCCGCCCCCGCTCCGCCGGTCAGGACACGCACGCGGTCCACCCGGGCCTCACCCCGCGCCCTAGGTAAGTCCCCGTTCAGGCCCTGCCCACCAGTACCCCAGGCCAAATAATTCAGTTTAGTGAAATTGAGAGATCTTAAGAGTTAAAATGACAATGCCAAAGTCAAAGTGCAAATCCATGAGAAGCAACACTCAAGTAAACAAATTTCCCCCTGAAGAAATTAATCCCATAATGTTAGACTCCAACAAGAACAAACCCGCGGAAAAAGGCCAAGAAAGCCTGACCCAGGATAACGACTTTCAAAATATGATCATTACCATGTTCAATACTATGAAAGAGGAAATCCGGGAGGAATTACATAATCGAATCAATCGCTTTGAAGAGGAACACAACAGACATCTGGAGGAGTTGAGAAAAACAGTGCAAGAAACAAAAAGTGGCATAGAACAGTTAAAACAAACTCAAGCAGAGTTTAAAACTGAGCTAAAAGACAAGTTATCTTCAACCCAGAACGCCACAGAGAGTCTTATCAACAGAACTAATGAAGCAGAAAACAGAATTTCAGACCTTGAAGATAAAGTGGGAGTACTAACCAGCTCAATGGAAGAGGTTGTTAAAGCCAAAAAGATACTTGAGAGAAATATCCAAGAGATATGGGACATTCTGAAGAAGCCTAACATGCGTATTCATGGAATACCGGAGCAAGAATCTCAAAATACCACCCCTGAGGAAATTTTTCAAACGATCATCAAGGAAAACTTTCCTCATCTAAAAAAAGAGAGGCCCATTCATATACAAGAGGCATTCCGCACCCCAAACAGATACGACCAAAATAGAAGCACACCGCGGCAAATAATAGTTAAAACACTCCACATTCAAGATAAAGAACTGGTGCTGAGAGCTTCAAGGGAGAAAAAACAAGTCACTTTTAAAGGCAAACCTATTAAAATAACAAATGACTTCTCAGTCGAAACAGTAAAAGCAAGAAGAGCTTGGAGAGACATACTTCAAGTATTGAATGAGCAAAAATGTCAACCCAGGCTGATTTACCCTGCAAAACTATCAGTCATGATCGAGGGAGAAAGAAAAATTTTCCAGCACAAAGACAACTTTAAGGGATACATGGCCACCAAACCAGGCCTTCAAAAACTGCTAGAAATGATACTCAAGCGTGAAGAAAAAAACAGGCATATCCAGGAGAACAGAAGGCAAATATAACACCATTAAAAGCGAAGCAATATACTTATAAAAGCTACTAAACATAATAAATGTCTGGAATTAACAATAGTTTCTCCATTATAACACTAAATGTTAATGGACTTAATTCACCGATCAAGAGACACAGATTACAAACTTGGATTAAAAATCACAATCCATCGATCTGTTGCCTGCAGGAAACCCATCTCACCACAAAAGATAGGCACGCTCTAAAAATAAAAGGCTGGTCAACAATTCTACAAGCAAATGGAAGCAGAAAACAGGCAGGGGTAGCCATTATGCTATCAGACAAAGTGGATTTCAAACCAAAAAAAATTATAAGAGACACGGATGGATACTACATTTTAGTCAGAGGTACAATTCACCAGGAAGATTTCACAATACTGAACATATATGCACCCAATACGGGCCCCTCCACATTCATTAAGAAAACCCTACAGCGTCTAAAGCAAGAAATCAACCCCCAAACGATAATTCTTGGGGACTTCAACACCGCCCTCTCTACATGGGATAGATCAACAGGTCAAAAGCTTAACAGAGACACTTTGGAACTTAATCAAACCCTAAAAGAAATGGACCTCACAGATCTCTATCGAACTTTTCACCCACGCACCAAAGAATACACATTTTTCTCAGCAGCACACGGAACTTTCTCCAAAATAGATCACATATTGGGCCACAAAATGAATCTACACATATACAAGAAAGTTGAAATTCTAACCTGTGCCCTATCAGACCACCACGGCCTAAAGCTGGACATCCACAACACATCAAACAAGAGAAAATACACTAACTCCTGGAAACTTAACACTATGATGCTGAATGAGAACTGGATTCAGGAAGAAATTAAAAAGGAAATTCAAGATTTCCTGAAAGTGAATGATAACGAAAATACAACTTACCAAAATCTCTGGGACACAATGAAAGCTGTTCTAAGAGGTAAGTTCATAGCTCTTAATGCCCACGTCAAAAAAATGGAAACATCAGAAATAAACAACTTAACAATGCAGCTTAAAGCTTTAGAGAAACTAGAGCAATCTGATCCCAAAAGCAGTAGAAGAGAAGAGATTAGCAAAATAAGGGGAGAAATATCTGAAATCGAGACTAAGAAAACGATAGAAAAAATCAACCAATCAAAAAGCTGGTTCTTTGAAAAAATCAACAAGATTGATACACCCCTAGCTAAACTAACCAAAAGCAAGAGAGAGAAAACCCAAATTAACAAAATTAGAAATGAACATGGAGTTATCACTACGGATACCCAAGAAATCCAGAGAATTATAACATCATATTTCAAAAACTTATACTCTGTGAAGTTTGACAACACAAAAGAGATGGATGAATTTCTAAGTAAACACAACTTACCTAAATTGAATCAGGAAGTTGTGAATTATTTAAATAGTCCTATAACATATAAGGAAATTGAGGAAGTAATCTCGAATCTTCCCACCAAAAAATGTCCTGGACCAGATGGATTCAGCACAGAGTTCTACCAGACATTTAAGGAGTTAATAACACCAATACTCCTTAAAATGTTCCATCAAATAGCAAAGGAAGGAACACTACCAAATTCCTTCTATGAAGCTAATATCGTTTTAATCCCAAAACCTAATAAAGATTCACTTAAAAAAAAAAAACTATAGGCCGATCTCCCTGATGAACACAGACGCAAAGATTCTCAACAAAGTCTTAGCAAATCGGATTCAAAAACATATTAAAAAGATCATTCATGGGGACCAAGTAGGCTTCATCCCCGGCACACAAGGTTGGTTCAACATACGCAAATCAATAAATGTAATTCATCACGTAAACCAGTCCAAAGTCCAAGACCACATGATACTCTCGATAGATGCAGAAAAAGCTTTTGACAAGATCCAACAGCCTTTTATGATCAAAACGCTAGAGACAGTAGGAATGGAAGGAACCTTTATCAATATAACAAAAGCTGTATACAACAAGCCCACAGCAAGGATTATGCTCAATGGGGAACAATTGGAAGCATTCCCACTTCGATCAGGAACAAGACAAGGCTGTCCACTCTCACCACTTCTATTCAATATTGTACTTGAAGTCTTAGCCGAAGCTAGAAGACAAGAAAGGGACATAAGAGGTATTCAAATTGGCAAGGAAGAAGTCAAGCTATCTCTATTTGCAGATGACATGATCTTATACCTGAGTGATCCCAAAAACTCCACCAGGAAGCTCCTGGAACTAATTGAGAAGTTCAGCAGGGTGGCAGGATAAAAAATAAATCTGCAAAAATCAGAGGCCTTCCTATATGCCCAGAATGAAAGAAGTGAAAAAGCCTTGAGAGAAACCATGCCATTTACTATAACCCCTAAAAAAATGAAATACCTTGGTATAAACCTAACTAAGGAGGTAAAAGACCTTTACAATGAAAACTTTAAAACCCTAAAGAAAGAAATTGCAGAAGACACCAGAAGGTGGAAAGACCTCCCTTGTTCCTGGATTGGCAGAATCAACATCGTAAAAATGACCATCCTACCAAAGGCAATATACAGATTCAATGCTATACCAATCAAAATCCCAAAGCAATTCTTCAAAGAAGTTGACCAAACAATCTCAAAGTTCATATGGAGGCACAAAAGACCCAGGATAGCAAAAAAAATCCTGAGTAACAAAAACACAGCTGGAGGTATTACCATACCAAACCTAAGTCTATACTACAAATCCATAGTTATAAAGACAGCCTGGTACTGGCTCCAAAATAGACACACAGATCAATGGATAAGGATTGAAGACCCAGATATAAGCCCACAAAGTTACAGCCATTTGGTCTTTGACAAAGGGGCCCAAAGAATCCAATGGAAAAAGAACAGCATCTTCAACAAATGGTGCTGGCAAAACTGGATCTCCACATGCAGAAGATTAAAGCTGGACCCGTACTTGTCACCATGTACAAGACTTAATTCCAAATGGATCAAGGACCTTGATATCAGGCCACAGACTTTAAAAACCATAGTTGAAAGGATAGGGAACTCCCTCGAGCTGGTTGGGCTAGGCCAACACTTCCTAAACAGACATCCAATGGCACAGTCACTGCTACCAACTCTCAACAGTTGGGATCTTGTGAAATTAAAGAGCTTCTGTTCAGATAAAGAGATTGTCACACGAGCTCAAAGGCAACCCACAGAATGGGAGAAAATCTTCACTAACCACATATCTGACAGAGCTCTACTGTCCAGAGTGCACAAAGAACTTAGAAAATTAAACTCCAAGGAAAACACTGGCCCAATTAAAAAATGGGCCCTGGAACTTCAAAGAAACTTTACCAGGGATGAAATTAAAATGTCTAACAATTATCTTAAAAAATGCTCCACTTCCTTCGCCATCAGGGAAATGCAAATCAAAACTTCCCTGAGATATCATCTCACCCCGGTCAGGATGGCAAAAATCCACAATACAAACAACGACAAATGCTGGAGAGGATGTGGAGAGAGGGGAACTCTCCTACATTGTTGGTGGGAATGCAGGCTCATACAGCCACTCTGGCGAGCCGTCTGGAGATTCTTAAAGAAATTAAAGATTGAAATGCCATATGACCCTGCTATCCCACTTTTGGGAATAACCCCCCAAGCAGCAAAGGTTCGCCTTGATAGCACAAGCTCGACCATGTTCATAGCAGCACTGTTTACAATAGCAAAGTCATGGAATCAACCTAAATGTCTAACAGTTGACGAGTGGATAAGGAAAAGGTGGTACATCTATACAATGGAGTACTACTCAGCCATCAAAAATGATGAATTACTGGAATTTGCTGGGAAATGGATGTCATTAGAAAGAATTATATTAAGTGAAGTATCCCAAACCCAGAAAATTAAGCGCCGTATGTACTCCCTAATAGGTGGCTCCTAGTACCAAACTCACCCAGCCCACATTGGGACACTCAAAAGTAAACCTATGTAACACAGTAAGTGCAAGGATTATGAACAAGAGAGATGGGTTAGGAGGGCCACACCAGAAACAAGGAGAGAGGAGACCATGTTACAGCAGAGAAAATAGGCCTCCATGAAGGTCTGCAAGTAAGTAATGAGAAACCTGGTTAAGTTCACAGACGTTCTTTTCTGATCTCACCAGAAGGGGAGGGCACATAGTCTAGCAGATAAAAAGTAATCATTTTGCAAATGGGTGATGGACCCCTCTCTCAGTGAGGTTTCCTACTCTTATTACATCTACCCTTGAATGTGCTATTACAACAAGACTCCAGTTTAACAGCTTTTTGTCTCTGGCCAGGGGGGTGACATACAGTGCCCAGCAGAATGGAGAGAAGGGAATTGCAGGAGCAGCAAAACTGCAAAAGAAAATCAACAAACCACAATCCAGAACTTCAGAGACTCTATATCAATCACATAGAACTAGGACAGCCTAATCTCTCCCTATCCTGGAGCTCAGGGACATTTGCGGAAGAGGGGGCGGTAAGATTGTAAGAGCAAAAGGATGGGAGGAGCAACGATTTGCAAGATTCTCAACAATAGTTGGGGCCAAAGCAATCATAATGGAACTTTGCATGCCCTGCGCAATGCCCAGCGCACTGTTGCCCTCGTTAAGTCTAGCATCTGTTAAGGGCACCGAGACCCCTGGAGGCAAGGGATTGACAGCCATAGTAGTGATCTTATGCTTAAGGGGAACAAGAGAAAGGGCTTATGGAAATGCCACTGGGTCCTTATATGTCATCGGAGAGGAGGACACAGTGGAGAGTTAGTTGCACACAATAAAGGACTCTCTGGGAATTGGGGGGGGAGGCACTGGGGGAAGGGGAGGGGGAAGAGGGGGGAGGGAGGGAACTGGTAAAAAATTTTAAAATGTATAATTAAATTTTTAATAAAAAAAAAACAAATATTGAAACTCCGTAGCTAAGATCAAACAGGTCTTTGGAAATGAAGATGTTCACTCATAAAAGCTTAAAGAAAATGTCGGCAAATAATTTTTGTTTGTGGAAAAATAGGGAGGAATAGCTTGGGGATTTTGTTTGGACAGAATATATCTTTCACGAAATTTTAATATTACCCAATAAATGTGTATTACTAAAAAAAAAAAAAAAAAAAAAAAAAGAAAGAGAAGAAGAAAACCCAAAGACAGCTGGGGGGAAAAAAAACCCAAGTCTTCCGCATGGCTGGTTTCTTCAGAATGTGGCTTTTGCAAGGGATGTGCTTTGTTCTGAAAGGCAGGGTGGTTGCACTTTGGGCTTCTAATGGGTTAAGTGCTATCAAGGGAAGTTAGCTAACCAAACATTGTCAGGCTCACACCGCCACCTACTTCTGGCAGTAGCAAGACCCAGAGACACCAGAGTGTGGGACAGAGACTTCGATCCTGGGCAGGAGCGACAATTGTGAAGAGTGACTGGGCAGCATGGACTTAAGCGACCCTCAAGGGAAAAGAGTGGTCGTTATCGGAGGCGGCTTGGAAGTCAATGTCTCAAATTTTAAAAATGAAAAAAAAGAACAAAAAAGAAAAAAGGAAGAAAGAATGGAAGGGAAAAGAAAATAGTAGAATAGAAAAAAAACACCTGAGCCGGAGGTTGGAACCTTAAATGCGTGCTTTCTTGCAAAGAGAAATTTCCAAGTTGACATATATGAAGCCAGGGAAGATATCCGGGTGGCTAAATTTGCACGTGGAAGAAGCATTAACTTGGCCCTTTCTTACAGAGGACGACAGGCCTTGAAAGCCATTGGCCTAGAAGATCAGATTGTCTCCAAAGGTGTGCCCATGAGAGCAAGAATGATTCACTCTCTTTCAGGAAAGAAGTCTGCGATTCCCTATGGGACCAAGTCTCAGTATATCCTTTCAATAAGCCGAGAAAATTTAAACAAGGATCTATTGACTGCTGTTGAATCGTACCCCAATGTCAAGATGCACTTTGGTCACCGGCTGTTGAAATGCAGACCTGAGGATGGAGTGATCACCGTGATGGGATCTGACAACGTTCCCAAAGATGTCACTTGTGACCTCATCGTCGGGTGTGATGGAGCCTACTCAACTGTCAGAGCCCACCTCATGAAGAAGCCCCGCTTTGATTACAGTCAACAGTACATTCCTCATGGGTACATGGAGTTGACAATTCCCCCTAAGAATGGGGATTATGCCATGGAACCCAATTACCTGCACATCTGGCCTAGAAACACCTTCATGATGATTGCTCTTCCTAATATGGACAAATCTTTCACGTGCACTTTGTTCATGTCCTTTGAAGAGTTTGAAAAGCTTCCAACCCAGAGTGATGTGCTGGATTTCTTCCAGAGGAACTTTCCAGATGCCTTACCTCTGATGGGAGAGCAAGCTCTCATGCGAGATTTCTTCCTGCTGCCTGCCCAGCCCATGATATCTGTAAAGTGTTCTTCTTTTCACCTCAAGTCACGCTGCGTTCTGATGGGAGATGCAGCTCATGCCATCGTCCCATTTTATGGGCAAGGAATGAATGCGGGCTTTGAAGATTGCTTGGTGTTTGATGAGTTAATGGACAAATTCAATAATGACCTTAGTGTGTGTCTTCCTGAATTTTCAAGATTTAGGGTTCCAGATGACCATGCCATTTCAGACCTGTCTATGTATAATTATGTAGAGATGCGAGCGCACGTCAACTCCAGGTGGTTCCTGTTTCGAAAGATCATAGAGCAATTTCTTCATGCTATTATGCCATCTACTTTTATCCCTCTCTACACTATGGTCGCCTTTACCAGAATAAGATACCATGAGGCTCTGCTGCGCTGGCATTGGCAAAAAAAGGTGATAAGCAAAGGTCTCTGCGTCCTTGGATCGCTGATGGCCGTTGGAAGTGTCCACCTACTTGTCCACCACATGTCCCCGAGACCTCTGCATTTCTTCAGACGACTACCATGGGACTGGAATCACTTACTTCCAGTGTAGAAATGGGGACCCGTTTCTTTAGGAATTTCTTCTTTTTTTTCCCCCACTAACCAATGATAAGGAAAAGTCCCAGTAAAGCAAATGTTTGTCTATGACCAAAATCAAGGATCCAAAGCTAGTCTCCATCATCATATTTAATTCACTACTGGAAGATGAGCATTATCATTTGAGTTCATTAAATGTAGAATTTCTCTGTTTGTTTGCAACTACCCTGGGGCAGGAGACACAGTTATTTGGAAGTTGCAATATGTGGTTTTTCTCATCACCTTTGCATGCTCAGGTTAGGTTGTTCTAACTTTAAAAATGCAGTGACCAAGATCTCTTTGCTGGGGCCTTTGGGAAGATGGAGATCATACTTTTTCTTTAAAGGACACTGTAGAATTGACATGTGTCAGACATGACCTTGCCATTCTCATCATGTAGATGGAGCCCATCTAACCATAGGGCTCAGATCCACTGCACAGAACTAGAAGTGGAAATGAGAGAACTGGAAGTTCCAGAGTTCCTAAGTGAATCTGTTCTATTTCTGTCTCCAGATGCCAGGATTCTTACCTTCTGAAGATAAGGGGTATTCATGCTACACTGAGCGAAGGATAAGAAAGGATTTATCGAAAAGTAGAATATCTTTCTTTATGTAAGAGTGTAAGAGAAATGGGAAAAGAGTTTCATAGAAACATGAAGCCATGGTTTATTCTATTCCGACACTCAGAAGCTATTCTTGAGCTTCAAACTGTGCCAAAACAGCAGTGAACTTGATTTTCAAAAGTGCATTTTGTGACCATGTTTTCTTTGTTTCTCCCTTCTTCCATGGCTGACAGGCTCATTTAGGAATCCTTTAACATGAGCAACTAGAGAGATGCAATATTAGAAAGAGAGTCACATAAGAAATGAAAATGAGGCAATAAGGTAAATTAACCTGGCATTTTCTATATCCTCAGAGACGTCCTTGAATCTTGATAACCCATGGTTGATATGCAAAGAAAGAAAAATGATTTTTCATGGGCAGGGCATATAGCTCAGTGGAAGGGTTCTTGCCTAGCATGCACAAGGCTCTGTGTTAAATTCCTCAGCATTGTAAAAATAAATAAATGAATGAATTAATTTATGTTTTCTTTGGCTTATTTTTGGCTCATTGACTGGCCCTTACAATGAAAGATACCATTAACGAAAATAAAAACAAATTTATGAATATGTAAAAAAAAATAATATTATATGTGAATTTTGTATACAAAATTTTGCCAAAGTGATTTATTATTCTAATGAGTTTTTAAATGGAGTTTGGGTTGTCTATAAAAAGATTATTGAATTTGCAAAGGGTGATAACGTGACTATTTTCCAGTTCACATTTTTTTTTGTGTGTTCTCTTGATTACTCTGGCTAGCACTTTTAGAAGATTACTTTTTCCTTCTCAAATACCAGAGATGTCCTATTTATCACTCTCTGCCTTATTTCTGAGATAGGGTCTCTCAAAGAAAGCCCCAACATATTCCTATCTCAGTTCCCCATAGCAGTGAGGTATGACCACACCCTGCTTTTGTTTGCTTATTTCATATGTATGTTATGGAAACAAACTCAGGCCTATGTGCTTGAACAAGTGCTTTTTCCCACTGAACTATCTCTATAGCCCTCATGGCAATCTCTTAAAAGTGATTCTGAATCTGTTCTGCTAGTATTTTGTTGAGGATGGTTGCATTTGGGTTCATTAAAAATATTGCCTGTACTTTCTTTTCTTGTTGCCGTGTCCTGTCTGATTTGGGTAATACTAGTCTCATAAGATGAGTTTGGAAAAATTACATCTTACTCAGTGTTTAGAAACAATTTAAGAAAAATTGACATCGGTTCTATAAATTTTAGTAGAACTCAGTAGTGGAGCCAACTGGTTCTAGACTAGTCTTAGCTTTTCAATCTCTTTACTTGTTTGTGGGTCATTAAGCTTATCTTTGAGTTCACCAGTTTTCTCCTCTGTTTAATCTATTCTGCTAGCAATGCCCTCTATCACATTTTTAATTTTACTCAGTGTGTTTTTCACTTCAGAATTTCTGTGTCATTTTTTAATTTGATTCCTTCTCTTTATTAAATTTTAAATCATAGTATCAATAAGTTTCTCTGTGTTTTCTTCAAAAATCTTGCTGTTTTGATTCTCCAAGTGAATCATTTCCTACACTGGTAAGTATTGGGCACCTTACTCGGAAGACTAAATGAAGTCATGCTTATTAGCCTGTCTTGTCATCTGGGTATTGAATGATTAGGTGTTGAGATGGTTAATACTGATTTTTTCATTTGATTGCATTGAGAGATTCCTAGCTGATTAATAAAACACATCTTTCAGTGTGTCTATAAGGGTGTTTCCAGGGATGATTAAGAAGGTTCTTACCCAATCAATGGTCTCATCGGTGGATTCAAATTTAAGTAGATTATTGGGATATAACTGCATAAGTGGGGCCTTGTTAGAAGAAGCAAGTCATCAGGAGACACATATGTGAAGAGCATTGGTCTTGGCCCCTTCCCATTATTCCTCTTTTTCTACTTCATGGCTTCCATGCCACAAATGACTTACTATCCCATCCCCTTCTGCTCACCACAGGCCAAAAGGCAAATGTGGGTCCAGACCTCTGCAACTGTAAACAGTTAATGTTTTCTCACAGCAGGAACAAATCTAACATTTATTTCAATCCTTCTAACCTAAGTTGGTTCAAGCCTGTCTTTCCAGATAGTCTAAGCAACTCGGAGCCTGTAGTCACTTCAACTATTTCAGCACTATTTGGCACCTAGGCCAGATATTCTAGGAGCCTCTGTTGGCATGTTGTTACTGTGTCATACCAGAGGACAATTCAAACACAGGGCTGTCCCAAATACAGTGTTGCTATATTATTCAGAAAGAAAGGGGGTGTATCTAAAAAGAGTAATTTACCCTCACAAGTTGTGGCAGCTTGCTGGCATGTTGCTGACAAATTCACTACCAAAGTGCTTAGGGGAGCAAGGGGATTTTATTTTTTTTCTTATAGTTCTGGTTACAGTTGTTAGTTTAGGTTGGCAGGAGAGCTCATCCCAACACCAGGAGCAAAGGGAATTGGCCACAACCTTTCTAGAAAGACTGCTAAGAGAGGGGCAAGACTTACTTGCCAAACAGCAAGAGTGCCAAAGTTGTTGAGAATTGCCAATTTGGGCTTGAGAAATATCTCAGGAATTAAGACTCTGCCTTGCAAACAGAAGATTCTAAGTTCAGATCCCAGATCCTATGTTGAAAGGCCAGGTGGAAACAGTGGTAGCCTGAACTTCTGGCCATGGTAGGAAGAGTCTGGGAAATGCCAAGGGGAAGCAAAAAGGAGGTAGAAGCAATCCAGGATGTTTCCCCTTGGTCCTCCACAGGGACATACCATGCCCTCTGATATACACACACACACTCACACACACACGTGTGTGCAAAAAAAAAAAAAGGATGAAAGGATGACAACTTACTTAACCAGGTTTCCTTTATTCCCTCATCTTATCCAACTGCCCAGAGAATTGCCCCACCCACCATGACCTGAATCTTCCCATGTCAATCAATCTCCTCAGACTTATTGGAGGACTTGTCTTCACTCCTAATTTTGCACAAATGGGCTCAGCCTTTGATCGTCAGCTGACACCCATGTATCTAACTAGTATACAAGTCTTCCATTCAGCCCAACAGGGGTCCAGAAGATTCATTAATAGCTACTGGTCTATGCTCCTGGGTCAGTATAGGTACATCAGCCCTAGACTCCCATAATAACTTTGTCAACAATGCCACCAAACTATGTCATATTTCAGACAGTGTACCAAGATGGGCATAGTACTCCTATAAGGCCCACATTTTCATGAGTATCTGTTGCTGAGGTATTGTGACCCAAGATTTTACAACCATCCATGGATGATACTATTAGAATAGAAGCCACATACACTATGCCACATTCTTCCCCTAGTCCTGGAGCTGTTGCATTGGCTTCTTCCTCAGAAAGGCCTGGAAATAGAACCATTAGGATTTGTACAATGTTAGGTTCTAAAAGAGTGAATAAGAATGCTTACTACCTTGTCTTACCTCCATTGAATGGGGTCTTGCTCAATACTGTGTGTAATGTTAGAAAAACAAGAACCTTAGGCACATGATTTAATGCTAAGCTTGGTTACACTTGAGTTTCCCAACCTCAAGGACCTGCACATTTTTGAGAAGAGAGTACATATGCTTTAGATCCATTTCATGGAATTGATGTGGGTCTAAAAACTCAGGTCATTTTTTGATAGAGCAGATATAGATACCAGCAGGTAGTAGCAAAGGAAACAATAACAGTGTTTTTTGAGTTGCATTTTGATATTTACTAGCCCTGAGCATTCAGTTTTGATGGTCCCTTTATTTAAAAAATTAAAATTATATTCTATCACTTAATGGTAGATGTAAATATGTCATCATTATTACTCAGTATAACCATTCCTTTTTGTTTCATATAGAAATTAAAATGCTTCTAAGGGTCCCTTAACAGTAGTTTAGGTCCTAGGTCCCTGGGGCCTAGTGGATAAGTTGGTACTAAAGGTGGTCTGCTCCCTGGTTGTGGCTAAGTAATGTCTCATGCATGCCACTTTTCAGGTGGCAGCCCACAAGTGTCTATGTTTTTGTCTGTGATAGGGAATCATCTTCCTGGAGGGTCACCATGCTAAGAATCATTTCTGGAAACCTGTTTTTCTTAAATCAGGTTTTATGAGTGCATAATTATCTGAGCTAAATCCAAACGGTAAAATAACCAGAATGATTTCTACTTCCTACAGTGAAATCTCACCTCATGGTTGTACCAAGGATTAAAGCTATTTCCTCATGAATCTTTCAAATCTATTTCTTATTTTCAAATTCTCTACTCACTGCTATCCTGTTCCTTTTCTTATTCACTCTTTTACCATTTTGTCTTTTATTATCCTCTTTATAATCTGTGAGGATCTCACTACATTGTGGATAAAGTCCCTGTATTTGTCAAGGTTTGACAGAGAAACAGAGCCACTTGAAGACAGTAGGGATTGGGAGCAATTTGTTTTAAGAATCATCTGGCTGTTCATGCAAGCAAGTGAGAATTCTGCAGAGTAAACAGGCAGGATGGCCATCTAGGGAAAAGCCAATGATTCAGTTCAAGTCCAAAGCCTGTGGCTCAGTTCCTTCTATCCAAAGAGGAAAGTCCCTATCAGTATGAAAGGTAATGTGCTTTATTCATAGTCAGCTGACTTCAGCAGTAACTTTAATCTTTAAAAACTGCTCTGCCAGAAATATCCAGAACAGGATTCGAATGCACACCATGGTTTAGTCAAGCTGATAGAGTAAAATTAGCTGTCTTAATCCCTATTCACACAAATCCATGCTTCAATTCCTTCTTTCTTCTTCTCATGGAAGCCTGCTGCCCTCTGTGATCACTGTGTCCCACTGATTTTTTTGCATGTGGACTTTATCTTCCACTTCCTAAGGCAAAGGGCTGGCTGTGGTGGCAGCTTTCTTTCCTCACGAGTGTGCTTTCTCACGCTCTTGGAAACTCACCTCCTTTGGCTGAAGCTGGTCCGGTTCTCAGCACCGTGACTGGGAAGGTGCTCACTTCCTCCATCAGGGACAGGATCCTGACTCCTCCCGTCTGCCCAGCCCATCATCATCATCATCATCATCTTCACTGATGCATTAACCACTCAGAGTTCTTGACTCAACAAATGTCCCCTGGATTAAAAATTGCCTCTGATCTTCCTTAGCTAGTGCTACATTCAGGCTTATCTGTGTTACAGAGAACCATGATCTCCTCTGTTGCTATGGCCTTGTGGGGATGCCTTTTACCTGACTCAGGAAACTCATGTCCGGCTTTCCTGCATCTCTCCAGTTTCACACACTCTCTCTTGATTTCTTCACCAATTCTATTTCCCTTCACTGTTTCCTGTCTGGCTTGCTAGTATGACAAGACTCCTATGTGCTTTGACTCTCAGAGGAACTATGGAAATAAACACCAAATCATAAGACGAGTGGATGGCAGACAATTGGGTGGGTCTTCCTCCTCCTCCTCTTGTTTTTATTTTTTTAAATTTGTGTTCATAAATAATGATGCTAGGGATTGAGACTGAAGCTTCCTACATGCTAGGCAAACACATTAATCCTGAGATCCATCCTGAACTACTCCTCTTTTTTTTTCCTTCTGCTCAGTTCTACATCCTCTTACTCATCTTGTTCTCTTGAGTTTCTAAGCTGCAGCATTGTGCTGCACTCTAAAGAAAAGGCTCAGTTCCTACTCAATGCTATCTGTTCTTTTCTGCACTGTGGCTCTACCTCTCCATTTCCTTCCACATCTCCTGGTGATTCCTTGGCATGCCAACACAGAGATGTATCCCTTCATGTAATCTCTGCCCTTATACCCTTCCAACTAACTCTTCCCTGAATTCTTCTCTTCTATGTAATACCATCTATTTTACAATGTTGTGAAGATAAGCCTTCACATTTTAGGATGGGCACAATTCAAAATAGATGCTGAGAGAAGGATCCAGGGAGCCCAGGAAGCACAGGCCAATGCAGAAAGGAGGCACGGGGGAGGGGAGGGGACAGACAGAGTGTGCAGCGATTGGTTATGACCAGAAGAATCAGGGCTCTGGGCTTAGTTCCCTTGGGACTCTCAGAGTCCTCCCACCTGAAAGACAGTAGCCTGTCAGTATCCATGGCCTCCCATCTCTCATTGGCCCAGAATTGTCTCTGGAGCATTATTTTTGCACCTCTGTTTTGTCCAAAGTGGGGGAAGAGGGGGGTATAGTTACAGGAAATTATTCTCTATGGTTTGAATAAGACATGTTCCCCTCCCCCCAGAGGCTTGTGTATTGAAGACTTGATCTTCATCTAACAGGGGTGGTTCTCTTGGGAGGTGAGTGGATATTGAGGCCTCTGCCTTAATCAATTGACCAAGCCGTTGGGAGATTCAAGCTCTGAGAAGGCTATTGGGAACAGGTGGCACTGCTGGATGAATTAGGTCATTGGCAATGTGTCTTTGCAGAACATCTTTCCTTCAAGACGGCTTGTTCCTGTCTCTTCTCTGCTTCTTGGCTGCCGTGAGGTAAACAGCTCTCCTCCACCATGCTTTCCCTAATGATGCTTTCTCATCATAGGCCAGGAAACCAAGGGCCAGCCAGCTTGGACTGAACACTCTGAAAGGAAATAAAAATAAATCTTTCCTCCTTTTATATCATTTATACCAGGCACTTTTTAGCAGCTGTGGAAGTCTGAGTAATGCTGAGGTCAGCAGGACGTGGGTGGGGCAGCAGTAACACTCGCACTTCCTGTCCACCCAGCTTTATTGTATTAGGAGCTCTTCCAGCTTTAGTGCACCTTCTTTATTTAGTGTGCTAGGTTCTCTTAGAGGCAGCATTTATTTCTATTTACCATAGAAATTACTATCACCTCAACTTAATGTAGAAGGAACTGAGAAATTAAGATTAAGTGACTTTACAAAAATTACTGAGTTAGTAAATTCTGGAACTGTGACATTAGGGCTCAAAAACCATTGTCTTTTCTAGTAAAACAAAAACCTAAGGGGCAGGGTCTTGGGAGCACTAATAATAATAGTAATAATAATAATAATAATAAATAATATCATCTTGGATAAGAAGAGATGGTTTCAGACTCAAAAGTGGTTATTTTGGAGCAAAAGATGTTCTCACCCCAGAATAGTTTCTAACACTGTTCCCTAATTCAAATTCCACTGATCCTGCTTTGTTTCTTTTTTTCCTACTTCATAAATGTACTTAATAATGGTGAATGATCTATTTTCATTCATGATCTTCAAGGGGATTTTGACACCACTTTCTTTTGGCTTACCAGGCCAAAAGTTTACTGTTCTCGCTAAGAATCTTATACAGCTTCCTAAGAAGAGAGATTAGGTAAAATGCCATTTTCAAGGTATACAATGTCTGGTATGTTAGTAATAAGTATTTATTTGCATTCAATAGTAGCATGTCAATCACCTAATATGTTCTAGGGACTAGGCTAGATGTTGAGGATACAACAGCAGACTACAAATATTCACTGACAGAGCTTTGAGTCAGCCTTTGAATGATGTATGTGACACATTCTCAAACTGACTTTAATTATATAGAACAATCAACTAATTACAGCTCTTAATTTTTGCAAATTAAAATGAACTTAGGATTCAGCAGATAATATTGGCATGAAAAGTGCTCACTCAGTATAGATGCAGTGGAACAATAACTGCCAAATTCCAGACATTCGTGTAATTTATTACCCATGTCTATATCATCAACAGCAAGTTCCATGAAAACAGACAGAATCTTTACTCACTTACATGCAGCTTTTAAAATAATGCTTAGTACATAGTGTGTCTTTGATGAATATTGATGAGTTGAATGAATATGATTACTCTTTTTTTTTCTGATGAAATAAACATTCAAAGAGATTGATAATCTGCCAAGTTCTCGACACTGATGGACTTTGGAACAATAGAAATCTTGGTTTGTATTTGAGTTCCATAACTATCTAATTGTGTAATCTACAGAAATCTGAATCTTTCCAAACATCAGTTTTCTAACTATGAAATGGGACTATTACCTTCCTCATGGAGCTGTAAGGTTAAAATATAAAAAATAGTGTATTTAAATTGCTTGCAGTGAATAACAATAAAAATGGTACCCATTATTCTGAAACAAGGGTGCAAAGCAATGCCTACAAGGTCTCTTGCTCTCTTTACTAAGAAGAGACTGTGAAATCACCAAGTCAAAGCCCAAATGGTCCTTGTATTTCCCTCCCTGCAAGGGAGTCAAGAATATGCTGGAACTTATATTATGAAATTTATAAACTTTTCTTTGTTTTCCAAGAAATGAATTATAAAGCAAAGATCCTTTGAAGCAAAGATCCATTTTGATCTTATGAAATGGCAAAAGAGAATGAGAGGTTAGGGAAAAGCAAACAAGATCAATGATCACTGTGTGTTACACGCTGGGTTCTGTGCTTAGTCTTATCACATTTTAATTTGTCATACTGTCTAGAAAATAGCTAAGCATTTCATCTTCCTGAAAACTGGGTTTTCCAAATTTTTATGAATTAAATTATTTTTCTCCTGTTTTAAGAATAGAAGAAGATTATGGATTAGTTAAACTAAGCAACTTGTTCCAAAGTTACACGATAAGAAATTGATATTTTAACTCAAAACCCCATGGCCTAGAGTCTTTCCTTTATACCTAGGGTGGGGAAGGTCTGAGAAATCTTTGCTTGAAGGAAGCCAAGAGTAGGACAGCTGCAGGATCCCCAGAGGAACAGACGAGAAAGTTTCACAAAACTTTCCCCTTTGGTGCTTTCTGAAGTCTGGGAAACTTTGGACTTCCCAGAAGTTTATGGCAACACCTGTTCCAGCTAAACATACAGAAGAAAGCTAGAAAATCAAGCACAGTTTGTTGTGTGGTAACTAGGGCTAGTCCATATTGAATTAATTATAAGGAGACCCAACAGGGCAGAGACTTTTCTTAGTCTTGTCAACAATGTTGAAGTCACCCGGGAATTAAAGCAGAGGGTGGGAATTAAAGCAGAGGGCTCAGGGAGAGACAGGAAGTAGAGGAAGGAAGGATAGAAAAAGGGATAATTATGGGGACATGGGAAGGAAAAGGAGCCCCTGCTTTGGAGTCTGATTAAAGTCTTCTATCAGCTAAAAATGAAGAATTCCAGCACAATTAACATTTGCCATGAAGGTTGCCAACTGATGAAAGATATTTCTTTAAGAACGTTAAAAGAAACAATTAGCGAGGATTAAAGCCTAACTGTGTGTGAGCTCAGGTGCCCCTCACTCCTGTCTTGAGTATCTTCTGAGCATCTTATAAACAAGATTGTTAACCTCTGTTTACAATGAAGATATCCTGATTTCCTGTATGACTTCAGTCTAGAATTTTACCTTATCAGTCATAATTCTGTTAAATACACCTCAGAAACCACCCTGTAATTAAATTCCTTAGCAACCTTCTGAAGATAATAACTTCAGAAATCACCAAAATTCTGTATTTAACTCTTGAAAAAACAACAGAGTACACAACTCCCCCTTGGAGAAGCTTAGATGTCTCATTCTTTCCTGAACACTTTTCTGCTAACCCCTGTTCTTCAATCTGTTACAAATGTCTTTTAATAAATTTCAGCTCTGCTTCACACTGACTCATTTTGAAATCCTTTTCTGCACCAAAGCAAAGGATTGGCTCTACAGGGATCCCTACAGGGGAAGGGAGCGCCTTGGGCTACTTGGTTGCAGTGTGGTCCTGTGTCACTGTTGTTCTCCCTGCTACTAGATCTTTCTATGAGCATGACTCAATGAATTAGAGACATTCTCCCAATACTGAAAGACTAAGCTGTGGGCCTGCACCACAGAAGATATGAAATATCTATTAGGGAACTTGCGCTTGGTGGACCTGCCTGCAGTTCTAGTCCTGAGGTCTCAGGTGAGGCAAATGTAAGCTAGAAAAGCAAGACTGTTCCCAGGTGGCCGTTGATCTGGACTTCATGGGAGAGAATGGATTCCAGTGTTAAGGCGATGACTGTCCACCAACTCATCTATTTCCAAGGGTCAGTGTCTGTGCATAGGCTATAGGAATGTCTTTATTCTGTAAGCTCCAGAAGTAAAGCTTGTCTCTGGCTGAGTTCAACAGATGGGATCCGATCATGGGATTTCTGAAATCAGAGAAAGAGAGAGAGAGAGAGAGAGAGACCCAGTCATGCGAAAATCAGAGATGAACTCTCTCACAGCTCTTTACTGAAGAGCTCTTTACTGAAGATTAACAGCCCACTTGTCCCATATGTGGTTTGAAGAATGATTTTTCCAGCTTAATCAAACAATTCAGTTGTCATTTCTATTAATCTTTGTCTTCAAAGTCCCTGTCAATCACGATCACTCAGCACAAACGCGAAATCCCCAATGACTCTTTCCCTGAAATCTGATCCTTCATTTGAGTCCTAGGCACCCTTTAGTAACCTGACTTTCATATAATGTTTTAAAATTATTCAGTTAATGAATTGTTAAAAATGTAGAAGGAACGGCTTAGATAATAGAAGAAAAAGAGTAACTTTGATCTTACTGCACAGAGGTAAACAGTTAACAATGGTCATTTGCATTTCTTCTAGTTTTTCTTGTTTTCATTCTTCCATTAGGTCAGTCTGTTTATAATAAGCAATTTGTGTGTGTGTGTGTGTGTGTGTGTATACTTAGTTCTGTCTACCTTGGCCTTATCAGTTTTAGAGATTCATAATCATCCAGTCTTTTTAACAGCATCATTACAGTTACTGTCCCATTATATTTACTATAGTAAATGATAAATAGCTAGTACTTAGTGTTTACTGTGTGCTACATCATTCTGAGTGCTTACGTGTATCTATCCACTTAATCTTTATAAGCCTAGGTGATTGGCTTAATAATAATCATTCAACTGCCACTGATAAGGACAGACAGGCTTCAAGGGTTTAAATAATTACCCATGACTACATAGCTAGTAGCTTTAGAGCTGGAGTTTGAATCCCAGCAAGGCTGATTGCACATTTAACTACTGTGCTTAAGCATATTTAGCTGAGCTGTGTGACTATGTTAACTGAGTAATGCAAGTCTGTAATCCCAGTTAGCTGGGAGGCTGAGGCAGAGGATTATAAATTGGAGGTCAACCTGGGCTCCATACTGTATTTAAGTTCAGCCAGAGCAATTTAGTTGGATCTGCCTCAAAATAAACATTAAAAGGAGGCTGAGGCTGTAGTACTGTGGTAGAGTGTATTTAATACAGGCTTGATAATTAGCAGTACTTGCATATATCTAATCTCATTATCCTACAGAGCAGTATGTAAATGGTGTCTACTGTTAAGTGGGAACAACTGAGTTTGCCTGGGCCCCCAAACCCAGATTCCTCTTTTTCCTCCTCCACTACATTTAGCTCTTGCTAATTAGTCTGTCTTTATTTTAAATTAAATATATTAACTATAATTAATGATTGCTTTTATTATCTTCCCTTCCTCATGTAATTTTCCCGGTAGGAGGGATAATACTCTAAACAGAGAAACTTGTGCCCCTCCTTTAGCTATCAAACTATTGAAACAATAGACCCCAAGGAACTGGAATGTCTCATGCTAAGAAAGGAAAGGCAGAAGGCTAGTGTCAGATAGAGAAGGAACTTGCTGGTAGGAAGAAATTTCACACAGTCTGACAACCTGTCAGACCACCTTTGCAGGAGAAATTGGAAACACAATGATGGGCAGAGGAACACATTTTGAACAGGACTGCTTAGCTGTGCTTACTGAAACCTAAATCCCACATCAGTACCCCCAAGATGGACTTGGGAGTCATGGGGTCTTGTTCCTCTTCCCAAAGTAACTGTGGTGAATAAATGAATCTTCTTTCTTTATTCTTCACTATTAATTTGTCTTTATTGATATGTTAGAATGGGTGGCTAAGCCTAGCTTTTTAGAACTATTGGAACCAGGCTTGTACTCTAAAATAATCTTGTAACACTCATCCTCAGGAAAAGCAACTCTTTGAAGTCAGGAAATGTATTGCCTTATTCATTTCTCTAATGGCTATATATGGCAATGGTCCCTGGACCATTGTTGTAGTTCGCCTGCCTTGTTGCTGATAAAATCACCATCAAACAGCTTAAGGGAACAAGTGGTTTATTTTCTCTTATGATTGTCTGGCTATAGTTCTCAGTCAGCTTGACAAGAGAGCTCACACCAACACCAGGGCCAAGGGAACTGGCCACATAATGGCTGAGAGAGATGGATCCTTACTTGCCAGACCAGCATGTCTGGCCAAGTATACACAAGAATGCCAACTTTCTCAACCAGCTCTCTCTATTTTATTCCAGGGCTAAGGGCTAAGTCCTACCCAGCATTGGCTGGGCCCTCCCCGTCAGCTAGACAATCTCCTGCAGGGTTGCTCTGGGCTTAACTGAACCACTAATTCTCTATGAATGTGCCCAGAGCTTAAACCCTCAATTGTCAAATTGACACCTGTGCCTAACTATGACAACTATGGTTACCATAAAATCATTATTGAAAGAATGAAAGTCTGAAGGAGTTAGCTTTGACTGGTAACAAGCAAAGTAAATATTTTGTATGAAGAGATCAGTTGACACCTGCTTCAGCAGAATTTGTAACATAGAATCTGGGTTTTTCTTGGTGTATTTGGCTTTCTGATACAGTGCAACACAAAACAAAAAAGTTACAAGTTTCTATATTGGAAATCCATAAACTCCTTGTGAAGTATGTGCCCAGGAGCACCACCCATGTGGGCCAGCAACAACCCACTCTCAGATTATGTATCCTCTTCTCTTACAATTATGGCATGTTCACCTGGGTAGAAGCTGAATTGCTCTTCATGTCCTTTATCAACATTCACTTTCCCCCAGGTGGATATTATATCAGTTGGCAACTCACTTCTGAATCTTCAGAGCATCAGTAGGGTTTTGCAAGTTACCTTAGACTATCATTTATTAAATCTTATGGAGCTTGTGCCTAGAAAGACTGTGTATAGGTTTGGACAACCAATTTTCTCCAATGCCCAATGTGTTCTGCAGACATATAGCTGGATAGACTGTTTGCATGCTTATATTTGGCTTGGCTTTTACAATGTGCATCAGATACCACTTAGTATAATGGCTTACAAGATAACTGTCTTCCTCATCTGAAATTTTCTCACTCACTTTGACTTTGCAAAATCTATGTAAACAGCGCAGAACAGGACTAGTTGTGGTGAAGAAAGCTGACATAAAGCTGGGTTTACCATAGCTGGAAAAAAAATGCAGGACCAGTAAAATGATTTCAGCACAAAATCACCAATATCTACTTAGCCCTGAGTCTATTGGGAGATATAAAGAGCAGATGGAAGAACCCTGTCTTTCCTGAGATAGGTTTGAAAACAAATTTAGGGTGCTTCCAGGCTTCATAAAACAAGGTTTCCTAAGCAGGACATTGCCCCGGGTCTACCTCTCTTAATTTTAAACTATAGGAGAGCTTCACAACATCCCAAATCGCCCCAAGCGAGTGAGTCGGCACTTTGAGGGAGCCAGAGAACATGTCTGGAACATCATACAAGGCTGCTGGTACTAAGGGCCTCCCGTCCACTGAACTTTCCCTCACAACCGTTCTCAACAATGAAAGCTTCTGGCTTTACCGAGAGGAAATGAAGGCACAAGATTTAGCTAAGGGCCTCCCGTCCATTGAACTTTCCCTCACAACCGTTCTCAACAAAGAAAGCTTCTGGCTTTACCGAGAGGAAATGAAGGCACAGGATTTAGCTAAGGGCCTCCCGTCCACTGAACTTTCCCTCACAACCATTCTCAACAATGAAAGCTTCTGGCTTTACCAAGAGGAAATGAAGGCACAAAATTTAGCAACCCAATTACTCATGTTGCTCAGTTCCCAATTGCTGGGCAGGACACAGCCCTAAAGAACCTGTGTTCCCATCCTGTAATTAGAGCGTATACATTTGTCTCCCTTTGTCAAAGGATATACTTGATAGTGAAATGCAGGTTTCATTGATTATTTCCCTAAAGACTTCCAAAGCCAGGCTTAGAGATACTGTTCCTATGCAAGATGTAATAAATATCATTTACTTACTCTTCAAATGGTTATTGAACATTTACTACCTGCTTTTCATTGGGCAAGGCTATGCCAATATAATTACTAATTTCCTTAGAGATAGGTTCCCACATATCTTAGCCTAGCCTCAAACTTGCTAGTGGTTTGGGATGGCCTTGAACTTTCTGATCTTCCTTTTTTCACTTCCCAAGTGCTGGGATTACAGATTTGTATCACCACCCCTATTTATGCAGTGCTGGGTGGAATCAAACTCAGAGCTTCATGAACAGGAGGCAAGCACTCTGCCAGCCGAGTACATTCCCAGCCCCAGCAGAGCAACTAATTTTTATTGAGTTAAATTATTGATGTATTTACTCTCATTTAAGCTCCACAACTCTTTGAGGCAAATACTGCTATTACTAGCTAAAATATCAAGTTTTAAGGAGATTAAGTACTTGCCTTCTATCCACTAGCATACACATACACTATTGTAATAAGTTAAAAATCCAAGATCTGAGTCCAGTTTGATCTGTTTTAAAAACCATTACATTAAAGACAAGTTAAAACTGCAGAAATTGGAGACTATAAATATGATGTACAAATGATACAACTATACAGAAGAATATTCTGAATTATATCATCTACATATTTCCTTCAAAATGCCCTTACAGTATAATATCAAACTGCCATCTAAATATTTATCATTATACCCATAGATTAGACTAGCTTTCAGTCCCTGACTGGGAAGCATCCTTTCACAATGGAATATTTAGACTAGCTATTTTGAAGCAAGCAAACTGTTTTGTCATTTAGGTTCTAAGCCAATGGTGCACTTTGAAGTTGACCTGCCACCTTGTGGAAATTGGAGGCAATAAAAAAAATGGTCCTTGGATAATATGCCATGATTATAATGGTGTAATAAGACAAGCACTCTTATTGTCCCCCACTTTAAAGGCAAGACATGTGGCTTAGAAAAGCAGTTCACTTCAAGGCACAGAGTCATGCAGCCTAACCTCAAGACCATGAACTTCACTGTGGCATTTAGCCAACCCTCCCACTCAGGCATTTAAAAACTTAAATGAGGGTCATCAGGGTGGCCATGTTTCCTCAGAATAATCACAAACAGCCGTCAACAGCTTCAAGATGAAAGATTAGAAGTGGGGAGAGCTTGTCTTGGGGTTCTTCCACGATGTGCCTTGCTTTCTGTCTCATGACTCATGACTCCCTTCACAATACCACCCTCCTCATCCTTACCTACATTAAGAAGAAATACAAGTCCACCTGACCTAGATCCTTAACCCTTCTTCCTTGCTGTGGGCCAATCTCCTGGCCTCTCTGAGCCCCTTTTCTTTGTAAAATGGGGAACTGTTGACACGTATGTAAGTCAGAAAGTGTTTAAGATAGTCCAAGAATGAGATGTAAATTATCCAGCTCCAGAGGCAGCACAGCCAGTTCTTCCTTCAACCTAGAACAACAGCTGATTCTCTAACACCCATGCTGTGATTCTGAACCCATTTTGATAATGCCTGATGCTTCTTTGAGCTGTGATCTCTGTCATCATGGGGACTCCACTCCATGATGTATTCCTGAATCCTCACCTCCTCACTAAGCACATACAACAAAAGACAAAAGCAGAGGAATGAGAGAGAGTAGAAGTGAATATGACCAAATGCATCCTATACTTGTATCAATTGTCAAAATAATAAAATATGAAGTGAACACTGCTTCACGTGGCATGTGTACATAACAGGTAAGAAAAAAAAAAGATTTATGCCAAAATCATAGGGGTATAACAACACTGGGCTGTCTTGATTCATGTTTACTCAATTTTACCTCCTGGATAATCGATGTTTACTCATCTTGGTTTTATTTTTGGTTGCTTTTTCTTTTCATTTTCTCTTAGCCTATCTGATCCAGGCTAACATTTCTAGTATCCATTATAGAATTAACTTGCTAATGGATCCCTGCTTTTCTCTCCTATATACTTTTCCTTCATACTTGCTATTGTTAGGATTTGACTTCAATGTATCCTCAACAAAGTCATGTGTGGTGATGGGGGTCAAACCCAAGGCTTCCCATTCCATATATTGAAATGTAATCCCCACCATCAGGTATTAATACCTATGTGTTTAGGGGTAAGAACTTTGAGAGGTGATTAGGATAAGATAGTGTCATAAGAGTGGAATTCCATGGTGGAATCTTGGTACCTAATGAGAAATTCTTTGATGGAATAAGAAATACATTGAGTGAAGTCTTCCATGTACTGGTTTGGACCAGAATAGAAATGATGAGATGCAATTACATATCTCTCTTTATCTCTTACATGATATCATGAGTCTGCTTGTATTCTGTAGTGACAAAACCATGGCACATATGAGTATTTGAGTCCCCAAAAACATGAGCTAACTAAACTTTATAAGTACATACATCTTCAGACATTTTGCGATAGTAATGCAGAATGGACTCTTATGTCCCCTGAACAATAAAAACTTGATTGCATCATTACCCTGACTGCTGAAATGCTCCTTCCATGACTCGTCCCATTGTAAATGTTCCAGTATGGCAAGTGGCCCTCAAAAGCTGACCCCAATCCATCACCATTTTCCCTCTCTGTATCCTAAGCATCTCTGTATCAACCACACTAAGCTGCTAGTGGAACCTTGTATGCACCCTGCAATTTCATAGCTCCATGACTGCAAACCTTTTATATACAGGGAAGCCCTTACTACTGGTTGTGTTTGTGACCTCTCGAAGGCTGAATGTAAGCCACCTGCTCATACCACCATCCTACAGGCATTTAGTACATACTGATGTGCTTACCTGCTTGCAGGTCTCCCCGAGCAGATTTCAAGTTCCTTAGCAAAAGAAAGGAACATCTTTCTCTTGACTGCATATAAAACTTAATGTAGGCTTGGCACACAGAAGGCAATGACGTTTACTGAAGAACTCTCATGGATGTTGTCCTCATTTTGATGCTGCTTGGCCACAATGATAGCCAGCATCACATGACTTGATACATCCAGACGCAGTGCTAAGTACCTCATGGCCATCATTTTACTAATAAATCCTATGAAAAAAGTCAGGACTTGAATGACCTTCATTGTAGAGACAGGAAAATCTAGGTTTCACACGGCATAGTAGCTGCCTGGTGAGGTCAAGGAACATATAGATAAATGGTAAATTGGGCAATCAAGGCTAGATATGGCTGGTTCAACACCTGCACTTATCCTCTTTTGTCCTCTGGAAATCCTGGAACAAGAGATAACAATGTCATCTTTCAGTGGACAAGAGGACTCACATATCTGCTTCAGGAAGATCATTTCTATTCTGGCCCAAACAAGTACATGGAAGACTTCACTCAATGTATTTCTTATCCATCAAGGAATTTTTCATTAGGTTTCATTCTTATTAGGTTTCAAAGATAGGAAGGTTGTACAATCTTTAAGAGGTAGAACTTTGATGGAGGCAGTGGGTCACTGTGTGGGGGAGGAGTTTTAAGGTTTACAGTATGTCTCCAATTTTTGTTCAGGCTCTGACATGGTATGACACACAGACACAGTATGGATAGCAGCCTCCTGTTCCTCCCACCATGTCTTCCTTTCAGTGATAAATTGTATTTCCTCCAGTTGTAAGCTAAAGTAAATCCTTCCTTTCGTATATCTCAACAAGTTGTGAGTTATTTTGTTGCATTGATGAGACACATGATGAACTATCCTGAAACTTCAGAAATATCACTTTGCATTCTTGATCCTTCTGCCTTTACTCCCTAAGCAATGGGACTGCAAATGCCATTGTAGACTTTGAAATACTACATCAATGAATTTAATAAATAGAACTGGAAGTAGCTTTTATAACAAATATATGTTTCAAAATATTATGTTGATGGGTGGGAGGGTTTGGTGAGCACAGCTATTGGAGAGATGTGAATTAATCCAGCATGGCTACTCTAATCTTTGTTGATAAGGATAATGAAGAACCAGGCATCCAGGTGGCTCCTAAGGATGTGCTGAAACTGGGCTCTGGCATCGAAACCTTAGATAGGAAATGGTATCTTTGAACCCAATGTGTTGGTGAAACATTCAGTGCTCCAACAGTCTTACCTAAAACTGTCAGAAAGACTTTGAGAACTGTCAACGGAGCTACAGAAAAATCAGCGAAGACTCGTGGACCCCCTAGAACAAAATCAAGCAGCCTTGACTGTGAAAAAGATCACCCAAAAGACTGAGAATGCAAAGAGCTCTGTCCTGCCTCTGATGATGCCTATCCAGAAATTGAGAAGTTCTTTCCCTATGATCCTCTAGATTTTGAGAGTTTTGACCTTCCAGAAGAGCACCAGATCATACACCTCCTGAGTGTGGTGCCTCTTATGATGCTCAATGAGGAGAGAAGACTTGAAAAGTTGTTGCACCTGAACCCCCTTTTGCCTATGAAGGCATCCTTTCCATACTGGGAGTCTAATCATCTGCAGTCTCCTTCCAACATCCTGTCCAGCTTAGATATTGACTTGACATTTGTTTGTTATGATCTAGATATGTAAATATGTAAATCTTATTCCTTCATAGTTTGTGTGTATATGCTGCATTAATAAAGTACCTCGTTGTTTAGTCAAAAAAAATGTTGATTCCAGGAAATACACAAGGTATTTTCTAAGTAAATTCTAAAAACAAATAGACAAACTGTATTTAACAAATGTTATAATTTTTATTACCATGATTCATATTTAATGATTTAAAGCCACACAGATTCTGACTTCTGTAAGCAATCTATAATTTGGGTGAGTTTAGCAAGTTTTTAATACTGTATTAAACACTTTAAAATTGCATTAATCTCCCTTATAAATGAGAAGCTCTAAAATAATCATGTCTTTTTTTGTTGCTGTGATCAAATAATGGGAATTCCTGTTTTATCCTTGCTTGTCCTTTAAAATACTCCAAGTTAGCAGTGAGTCAAGTTGTTGTTGAAGCTTGTGGTCAGAGCAAACAAGCTTTGGAGACTGTCTTCGTTCAATCATCTTCTCCACAGAGCTTTAAGAGCACGGCCTCATAGTCTCCTGAAGTGTCTGACTGCAAAGGATAAGATAAAATGACACATAATTAGAGGACTGTAAAGGAGCCAACCCCACAGCACTTAGGGAGCCCACTGGTGGGAGGCTGTGCTGCTCAGTGGAATGCACCTGTGGTGCCAGCCTTCCTACACACCTGCGAGAAATTGGGTTCCAGATCAGCTGCTGCTCTGTAATGTGTAATGTTTCCATTCTCCCTGATGTATTACAGCTGAATTTTACTTAGGGCTTGAAAAAGATGGCAACATAACACTATACATTAATCTCTAAGAATACTTTTTTACATTGCACTTTTAATAGCATTTAATATTTACACAATACCTATTTACTATTCAAAAGGCTTATTTGTGAGGCAGGGTGTGTAGCTTAGTAATATGTGCTTAGTACTGATGGGGTCCTGGGTTGAATTTCAGTGTAGAAAGTTAAAAAGAAAAATTCACTGTGTGTTAACTGTTTTAACCTTTATGCAAGTACTATGGAGTACAATGTGAGCTCTCAGTCTCCCTATATAAATTTTAAGTGGAATGAGAAAAATAGAGGTTAGGAGGCATGTCCTCAGATTCTGTGGGGATGAGGAGCAGAGGCAGGAGTGGATCCTAGAGCTGACCTCACTCCACTCTGCCTGGGTCGAGCCTGGCAGAGGAACTTTCATAGTCTGTCTAAGTCACCCAGAAAGTGGTTTGGTTCTTAGAAGACAAACATACTATGGATTTAGGGATAGAGAGGTCATATGTGCAAATGATTTCCTGAAGGCAAAACTTGGTTTTCTATCTGGGTTGCCTTAAACTTCCACATTACATTTATTTGATTCAAGCAACTCAGCCAATGATCACTTTATTTCATGTAATATCCAATTTGGGAGAGCCATCAGTAAAGAGGGTTGCTAAGTGTTGAGATGAGACATACTTAGTAGAACACTTAATAAAACACACTTGGATCAATGGGCTTCTGGTATTATACATTAGAGATCATTGCACTTTTAATAGCAATAGCATTCTCTGTTGGCTTTCCTAAGTAGTTCCACCACAGATCACCTGTTTTTAAACTGTCAGCAATCCATTAGCTGTGCATTTAAAGAACGCCCTTTAGTCATCTCTGAAAAGAGTCTCATAGACTTATCAGAGGTTCTACCAGACAACCAAGAGAAGACAACCCAAGAAGCTTACAATCCACTTTCATATGAAATTCAGATTCATGGTAGGGACTTAACAGTCTTTTCTCTTGTCTCCACTCCACTCTGCTTTTTAGAAATACAGTCTACTAATATAGCACTTTATAAAAGCTGTTTTCAGAATGTTATATTTAAAATCTTTGAACATAATTTGTGCCTGTGTTCTTAAATAGGTCCGATTGATGGCTCTTGAGGGTGTGTGCCTGTCATCTGGACACTTGGTCGGGGGTGATGGCAGAAGGATCAAAATTTCAAGGACACCTTCAGCCACATGGCTAGTTCAAGGCCAACCCAGGCTATATGAAATCTTGGCTCAACCTCTTTCCCCTACCTGCCCCCCCCCCAAAAAAAATCATTGCCAGGCAGAAATGGTGGTAGCTTGCTCTTTTGGTCCTGGAAGGCAGAGCCGGGGACATCCCAGAATGGAAAAATAAGAAGGTAGAACAATTCAGAATGATTCCTAAAGTCACCCTGGGTCCTCTATAGGCACACACACAATCTTCTACATACACATCTACACGCATGTACACGCTGGCATCTACACACACACATACGCATAGACAATTGTTTATAAAAGACTAACTAAGGGGCAGTGAGATGAGTCACAGCTAAAGGAATCTACATGCAAACCTGGAGACCCAAGTTCCATCTCCAGGGTCCACATGGTGGAAGGAGAACTGACTTCTGAAAGTTGTCATCTGACCTCCGCAAGAACATTCCTCTCTCTCTCTCTCTCTCTCTCTCTCTTTCTCTCTCTCTCTTTTCCTCCCTCTTTCCCTCCCTTCTCTCTCTTCTTTCTCTTTTTTTTCTCCCTCTCCCTGGGTTCTCTCTTAGCCCAACTTTGATTCCCACCTTTTCTCCTCCACATGTTGTCAGTCTGTCCAATTGTTCCTGTGTGGTATTTTCCAGAATATTATAGATTTGATTTGTCCCCAGTGTGACTTTTACTTTAGTTGAGTTCTCAAATTGTTACTTCTCAAGATGTTGTAAATCAACACAATGACCCCGGATCCCTCACAATACACACATTGTCTAGTCTCCCTCTCACTTTCCTGCCAGCGGGCAAGGCGTTCTGATATACTGGCCTGGAGACAGCTCTTCCACTGCCATCCATACTCCCTCCCTCTGGCATGTTGGCCTTTATCTCATTAAGTTTCTCTGCCTCTGCCAGGCATGAGATGGGAAGTGATGGGAAGCTCAATGCTGAGCTCTGTCCTGCTTGCTCTAGATGTTCTTGGCAGCATTTCCGTTCCTGTCCAAAGATCCAGGAACATAACCAACTCTCAAAGCATGTCTCATACTAGTAAGCAGGCCCACTGACATCTCCAGGAACATGTTCTAGGTCATCACGGACAGAAGATATGCAAAACCATGTACTTCCTCCCAATGCTCCAGACTCACTGACAGATCCTGCCCCTCTCGCTGGGAGGACGCTATTCGCTGTGTTTCATAGCCTTATACCAAATCACTTGAGCTTTGATCCCGAGGTTTCTTGCACCCCTTTCTTCTCTTTATAGGACCACCAACTATGCGGTATCACAGCTACTGTGATGTGACTATGTAATCGACCTTCTGACACAGCACTCTTCATCTCTTCTAATTTCAAGTCATTCCCTGCAGTCACAGGGATCTTTGCAAAGCTCATGACACCATCTTGCTTGAAACCTTCACTGACTCCCCATACCCTGAGCCATAGGTGAAAACACTGAAATGCCATTAGGAAGATCCCACATGGACTAGCCCCTCTGCCCTCTCTCTTCATAGCTCTACTTGTAATTCTTTCCTTAGAATGCCCTCCTGGCTCCCTACTTCCACACTCCACACGTTTACCTTGTCAATATCCACTCACTTTTCAGATCCTGCCAGTCAAGTTCTTCTTATACATGATCTTTGGACACAAATCTCACTTCCTCATAATCAGCATGGTTGTGATTCATACAGGTATGTGTAATTCCACTAAATTATAAAATTCTTCCTTGAGCCTGGCATACAATAAGAACTTAATTGAATGACCACAGTGCATATACCCTGACTTTAAGAACCCTTCTAACTGGTCTCGGCTTGCCATTTTGTCCCCAGAGTAGACCCTCTAACCAAGTAAATGCTTTGTTGCTTCTTCCCCTCAGCATGGTTGCTTCCAGCATTCATTTTGGGACCTTGTTGGTCAACACAGCATTTGGGAAAAGGCACTTAGTACTTACTATTTGTGCCAATTAGATACTTGTATTAATTTGACAACTGAGAGCTAAACCTTCAAGCAAATTTGTGAAGAATTGTGAAATTAAGCAAGCCTGTGGGAGATCATCTAATTGATGTGGGGAGACCCAATCCATGGTGGGTGATTCCCTGGGTAGGTAAGTAGATAAGGTTGAGAGAGTTGGTTCAGTATATCGGCATGCTTTGGCATACAAGTACACTGACAAGCAAGAAAGTGTGTTTTTCTCTTAGCTCTTTGTGTGGATATGGTGTGACTAGTTCCCTTGGCTCCTGATACTGTTATCAACTCCTGTCATGCTGAAGAAGTATGATTAAGAATCACAAATAAAAATAAACACTTTGTTTCCCTAAGTTATTTGGGTACTGTATACATTCAGCAATGGGAAGATAAAACTAACATACTCTTGACCTGAAAAGTAAGCTTAAGGCCTGTTGCTCTAAGAAATACTCCTATCAGATGGTAACCATCCTGAAAATGGGAGACTGAACCCTCTCTCACTGCGGTCTCCTACTCTTATTCCATCTACCTTTGAATCTACTCTTATAATAAGACTCTATTTTAACAGCCTTTTATCTTTGGCTAGGAGGTGATATCCAATGCCCATCAGGATGGAGCCAAGGGCAGCATAGAAACAGCAAACCATAATTCAGAACATTAGAGACCCTACATTAATCACCTGGAACCAGGCCAACCTAATCTCTCCTCATCCTAAAGCTCAGGGAAATTTGCAGAAGAGGGGACAGTAAGATTGTAAGAGCCTAAAGATGGGGAGGAGCAATGATATGAAAGATATTCCACACAAGTTAGGGCACAAGTAACATAATATGCACAATGACTAACATATTGTTGACCCCCCCAAAGTCTAGCATGGATCACAGGCACCAGGATCAGGTGAGGGATTAATAGCTACAAGAGTGTTCCTATACTAAAGGGGAACACAAGAAAGGTCTCTAGACAATGCTACTGAGTCCTTACACCTCATCAGAGAGGAGAACCCAGAGGGAAGTTTGACATGCACACTAAAGGATGCTCCAGGGATGGGGGAGGGGCACTGGGAGAAAGGGAGGAAGGGGGGGAGGAAGGGGAAAAGAGAGGAGGGAGCAAGGGGATTGGGGAAGGGTGGAGGGAGGGAGGGGACCGGGGTACTTATTAAGTTTGTATGAGTGGGAAAAAACCTTTATACAAACATAAAAAAGAGAGATACTTATGCCCCCCAAAAGAAATAATCCTATCAAATATTTTATGTCAGATCCTTATTTATATCATCCTAACCTCACAATCTAGTATTTAACTGCATGCTGTTTTAACGATTATCTGTTTTATTTTTTATGCTTTACTCTAAGCTCCAAATCAACTGTGAATTTACTCATGGTAGCTACTAAATTTCCCTTAAACGGCACTATTTATTAAACCAAGTACATAATTTACTAGTTAAGGAAGTCTAAAAAAAATCATCTCATCTTAGTGCTTCCTCTATTACCTTTTTCTACACAGGCTCTTACTGTGCAGTCTGGGCTGGCCTCAAACTTGAGGTCTTCCTGCCTCAGGCTCCCATGTGTGATGATTACAGGTATGTGTCACTGAATCTGGCTCATGAATTCTTACTTCTTAACAAGAAAAAAAGCACTGTTGTTTGTCACCTCTGTTTTTTTCTTCTCCTCTCCCACATGTCACCTGATAAAAGAGTCGGTAGGCACTTAAGTGTGTTATTACCAGAGGAAAACAAAGGGAGACAGAATGAAAGTCGGGATGATATATAAAACAAAATTCTGTCCAAATGGAATTTCAGTATTGGAACCATCTGAGAAGGCCCTGCTCATCAGTAAGGAGTGAGGAAATGAGATCACCTAGGAATGCGTGTAGGTGGGGGAAAGAAAGGAATCCGCATTAGTTCAAACCACAGACTGGACTCTCCAGTGATGGATTTTTCTTTTTATCAACCTACGAATAGTTTAAATGTTTCCTAATACAATAAGTCTCAATTACCCAGACCACTGGGGATGGAGAGCCACAGATTAATTTAATTTTCTGGTTTGCTAAGGCTGAATTGAAAGCCCTTCTGGTGCGTCAACCTTGTTACTGACAATTGTTATAAAAAGGCATGAGTCTGCTTTTCTGCCTTAGCAAATACAATGTGGTTAACATTATTGAATCCTCTATGATGACTGAAGCTATTGTAATGTGTCAGAATCAATCCAAATAGTATTGCATGTGGGCAGCGGGTGAACCCATGCTGAACACCAGACAAAGTCATGTCTTTTCTTTTCTTTCTTTTTTTTTTTTTTGAATGACCCATAATTTCAATGTGTCTATGCATCTTCATCTGCAAAAGTTTAGTTCAAAAACAAAGGCTGTATTCAAAAAAGATTTTGGTGAGCAAAGCTAGCTGGCTACTTGATGTGTTTATCCATCCATCCATCATCCATCCATCCATCCATCCATCCATCCATCCATCCATCCATCCATTCGTTTTGTTTTAATTATTCGTGGAGTTCTTTTTCCCAAGATACATGAGGAAAGTTTGGGTGAGTATTTGTGCTTTTGTACCTGAAGGTGGCCACATGGCAGGGCTTATACAGACTCCAACTTTCTAGAGTGACGGTGGAAAAACATGTAGGTCAGGTGTTCCTCAAGGAGCCAAAGTTTTCCAGAGTCAGGATCTACATGGTACACAAATGATCCCTTGGCTAGGCCTGGGGATGTGTGGGGGGTGGAGGGGGAGGGTCTAGACCGCAGGATCCCACTCCCAGCTTTGACTCTCAGCACTTAAGAGTGAATTCTCTGCTGTGGGCTGATGATGGTCCTTTTCTTTGCATTGGCTCCTCCTTCTGGGTACCAATTCCCAACATGGAGCGTGGGATCCTGCCTGGGTCTGGCATGCTGACTTCCTCAGAATGGCTTGCAGAGTAGATGGGGACACAGAATAAGGAAGCCAGGCAGCCCGTGGGACCTCTGGATAGCAGGTCCTGAACTCCATCGTTCATCTAGCCGGCCTGGGTCTGGTGGCAGAGATAGCTGTACAATTTGGCTCAACTTCAGCAAACAGAAAAAGTGTTGACATTTTAAAAGGATCTTCATCCAGAACCACAGAAACACAATGGATGATTCTTTTTTAAAATCAAGAAACTTTAAAAGATGGAAAAATGCTTTTAGGCAAGATTGAAAACTTCTGCTTGGGAAAGTGCCTTTAGTCAACTAAAAGGAGAAGTAATAAACTGGGCGTGGAGGTGTTTATAATGAGATAGAAACTCATCTACTTTATATAAAAAAGAGGTCTTAAAAATTAACCCACAATAGTAACTCAAAAGAATTATGAGCAAAGAGCCGGGGGGGGGGGAATCAGAGAAACCGAGAAATAAAAAAGCATTTACACATGAAAATATATTCAGTTTTCTTCACACTAAGAAAAATGTCTATTAAAACTACACTGAAGTGGGACATAGTGATGCAAGCCCACAGTCCCTGCACTTAGAAAAAGATGCAAGAACACTGAGAGCTTAAGGCCAGTTCTAATGAGACCTTGTCTGAATTCCCCTCCAACAATTATAGAAAGATAAAATCCAGAAAAGTTGTTTATAAGCTGACAACAACCCTCTGCTCAAAGATTGTTGTGAAATGAAACTCAAATGGCAATCCCCCAAAATTTTAAGAAAGACTCAGAAATAAATTTACATCTACACAGAAATAGAAATAAATTTATATTTGTCTCAGAAATTCTATTATCTAAGAAAAGACCCCACATGATACTTGTACCTTGTAAAATTGTGTATGAAATTTTATAATAGCCATATACAAAATCCAATCATATAAGCTGCTAAATACAGGAAAGCTTCCTATATCCTGAAACACAAGAACCAAAGCTGCAGAACCTGCTCTCTCTCCTGTGCACAGAAGACATTCCTCATCATTTATTTATTTATGCAATGTTTAAATTTAAAACATGTATTTTCTTTCCTTACATTGCATAGACACAGAAATAAAATTTTAAAAACCTGCAATATAAACAACTTGCACATGTGTTTTTTTAAAAGAAAGTTTCATGGCCAATAAAGCTAAAAAAGAAAAAAGAGAGACTTTATATTACATGCTTGGGATTCGAATGCTGGAAAATGTTATCTTTACATTTTTCTGTAGCTATTTTAAGCTAAGAAAACACACTGATGAAGAAGAAATGACGTATGATACATATTTCTCTGTTTTAAGGAGTTTAAGGGAGAGAGGCTGAGCAGAGAAGGGGAAAACATGTTTTGCTATTATTACTAAGCAAACTTACCTTAATTGCTGAATACAGGGAATAGCCATAATTCTTCTTGAACTCACGTCGAATGTCCAAAAGGTCAATCTCTGATCTAGAAACCATTATTCGGTTCAGAGTAAACTCGTCAGTTCCAGCACCCTGGGAAGAAACACATGTGCTCACAATGCCAGTTTTTCTTGCCACACAATAAGATATAAATAGCAATACACAAAATATTCAACCATGCCAATGCTGCTTTACTCATTTACCATCAAACTCTGCTGCTCATTGACTCAAGAAACACCTGTTGGGCACTCCCTTTGTGCCAGCCACCCCTGCCAGCTTCCAGTTTTGCAAAGCATACAGGCAAGAAAACAAGTCATTACATGTACAGAAACATGCTTTAGGGGAATCTAGGAAAGATTAAGGATTACCAGAGACCTGTCCAAGAAAGAAACTTATGCACTGAGGCCTGAATAACCAGCCATGTGAGCACCAAGTACACACCTGTGATCACAATACCCAGAAGCCCAGTCAGAAGGAAGAAGCGGCCAGCCTGGGCTACACGGTGAGCTTGAAGCTAATCTAGGTTACACAGAGATATCTTGTTTCAGAAAGAAAGAGAGAGAGAAAGAAAGAGAGAGAGAAAGAAAGAGAGAGAGAGAAAGAGAGAGAAAGAGAAAGAGAAAGAGAAAGAGAAAGAGAAAGAGAGGGAGGGAGGGGAGGAAGGGAAGGGAGGAAGGGAGGGAGGAAGGGAGGGAGGGAAGAAGGAAAAAAAAGGATCAACCAGGTAAGGGTGATCGGTTTATGCAAAGAGGAAAGAAAGGCATCACATGTAGAGGTTTAGGGCAAGAAAGAATGCCATACTCTGGGATATATAAATAATGAGTGATGGCTAATGATGTGTCTGGAAAATTCAGACCTTGTTAATCAGATAATAAAATTCTAAATTTATCCTGAATGGAGAACAATTGCAGTATTTTAAATATGAGAAATTTGAGATTAGATCATATCTGTGGTTCTGTTCATTGCTAGTCAGTTTGCAATATGAAGAGTACAAACCTGGGAAGAGAAAAATGAAAACAAGGAAATAAGATTGGTGTCTTTGGGACCTACCCAGAGGAGACTGCAGAGAGAAAGATGAACAAAGGAGTAACAGCTGCAGGTGAAGAAAACAGGAAGACCCAGAGAGAGACTATGCAGGTGGCCTGGCACAATGTGCGTCACTACAGGTAACAAAGGGAGGGGAGATGTAAGATGTACAGCTGATGGTTAGGTGAGGCTAACTCCATGTATTGATGCATCCAACCACTGTCTGCTGAACCCCTACTGCATGCCAGGTGTTGTTCTGCACACTATGCGAGTGGTAGAAACAAGATTCTTTCTGTGGCCACATAGTATATGTTCTACTGATAAAGACAGCAAGCTAATGAATCCAGTATTAGTCAAACCCATGATGCAAATAATTAACACAGGGCACTGGAATGCAGAGTGATGTAAAAGAAGTCTATTGACAGTATGATGGGGGCAGGGAGAAGAGGATTCTTTTAAGTGGGGACAATGAACAACTGAGCTAAGACCTAGAAAGATGAGAAAAAGTTAGTCACATGTCCTGAACTGGAGGAGGCAGAGAAGCTATAAATACAAAGATGCCACCGGGGGAATAGCTTTAACTATTTTCATTGCTCCTCAGAGAGACCTCAGAATGGACCCAGAGAGCAGAAAGGAGATGAAGGTGCCTGAGGTACAGCTGAGGCTGGGGAAGATGGGTGCAACCTCCAAATCTGAACAAGGTCAGATTTCTAGTATTATCCACTGAGGAGACAGGAGGCAGGGCTTGGAGATGAGATGTTTGCTTGGGCATTGCTTTGAAGGATCAAGGAGACATCCAGAAAACAGTCCAGGGAGCCTCTTCTTTGAGCCAGGCCCTGTCCTGGGGTCTGAAGACAAGAAGATAACTATGTAGCTCACTATCTCGTCTAAAGACAGACAAGAAAACACAGGTTTTAAAATCCTGTGCAGATTACTGATTCAGCTTGGTTTATTTTGAGTAAGGCTGCATGAGAAGCTACCACTGGATCTCAGTGTGAAGTCTGAGGTTTGGCATTCTGTAAGCCCCACATCTACACTTACTGTGAAGTGAGGGGAAACAATTTAACCAGCAACCTCACTAGCTATATAGGGCTGCATTAACTGGAATTTTCACTATTGTCCTATGAGACAAATCAGCAGACAAATTAACTACAAAAGGAAACTCAACAAAGTAGGAAATATATGTGACATTCTATTAATACCAAACAGTTGTGTCTTCTCCCAGAGAGATGCTATGAATGTACACTGAATTTCCAGACCAACCTTCAAAGCTTGATGGAGTCTTCCAGCTAAAAAGGCAGGTGTGTTCCTCGTACAATGAACTATTATATATAAGAAAAAGCAAAGTAATGGTAAATTTCACATAATAGAAATTGAGCTAATCTGTAATAATACACTTTTAAAAGAGAATCTTTGGACTGATACCGCTCTCCATTTCCTCCTTGCTACTGACTTTTATTTAGGATGAAATAAAGATTGCTTAGCATGAATTTCATAACCATAGAATGGCATATTTGCACAAAACTTTAGAAGGGCAATTATCTTCAGCCACAGGGAAAATAAAATTACGTGTCAAAGAAACTCCCACGTGTCTGACTCATTTCTATACCCTAGACACACTAAACACTTCAGTTTACACTGATAATCCCCTAGGGGTGTACCACAACTCAGTTTCAACGTCTTTGGCTACTCATGAATGACTTGGACCTAGTGATTGCAAAGATGTGGCTCCAAATAGCTTGTGAAACAAGCAGGATACTGGAGTTCATCCTAAAACCATTTTCTCCCATGAAAGAGTTTCCTTTTTAAATGACTCAAGTAGAAGGAATAGATGTGTGAGGATAACTACATTAGGACGCCTGCCTGGAATTTAAATTCAGTCATCTAAAGAATACTTCAAACAGTCAAATCTTTATTTCAAAATGGCAAGTAAAGCAGAAATTAAAACCAGAAAATGGAAATTGACAGAAACATAACTAAATTAATTTTCCTTGAAATAAAGCAAAATCAGTCAGGAAGAGAGAAAGCGTAGAACAAGCAATTTGGATAGCACAATTATTTTTATAATCTTAAATCTGACCTATACAGAGAGATTTAAATAAAAATGAATGGATTTTATAATGAGGCTTTGAACTCAGAGCAAAACAATACAGAGATAGAGCCATCAGGATGATTCTCAATGTCACCCTTGGTCTACACACATTCAAGTAAGTACTCATACACACACACACACACACACACACACACACACACACACACTGACACATGTGTGCATACATGGGCACATGTACATGTGCAAGTGTACATGTGCAAAAGAAGTTGATTAACTGAGATATTTTGTCACAGTGATTAAAGCTTATCCTCAGTAAGTAAGAACTTGAATGTCTCAATAAGGTTTTTCAAACAGCTTAGTAAAAGCAGACAAAACAGCAAAGTTAATTTAAAGATTAACAGCTAAAATGAAAAAATGTCTGGTTACATCATGTCCCCTAGGACACTCACTTGAACTCATTACAAAGACCGTTTTTCTTGAGTAGTGTCTCATTTTTCCTAATTCATCTTTCCTGCAAAGTGCTCTCCTGTTACTTAAAAGGACAGACCGTGAGTCCCCACTGCCTATGCAATAGCATTATTAACTGCCTGCACTTTAACTTGGAGGTAACCTAGGAGAAAAACTTAAAGGAAAAATTATTTATTTGGCTTATGGTTTTATAGGGTTCAGTCCCTGGTCACTGGGTCCTGTGTGCTTGGGCAGAACATCACAGCAATGGGAATATGAGGACAGAAAGACCAAGTACAGCCTTTAAATGACCTGCTTCCTTCAAATAGGCCCCACCTTCCAATAAAGCACCACTAGTTGGGACTGAGCAATCAGTCTCGGTGGAGGACATTTCATATTCAAGCCATAACATTTTGTCCCCATCCCCAAAAGGCTCACAGCTATCACAAAACACAAGATGTATTTTGTCCATCATACGAGTTCCCACAGTCTTAAGAGTTCCAGTATGGCTCAAAAGTTCAAGTCCAAAGTCTCTTCTAAGACTCAAGGCAAACTCTCAGCTGTGAGGCTCTATAAAATCAAAAGCCAGTCATATTTCCAGCATGCAGTGGCACAGAAAATAGAAAATAAAATCCTAGAAGGATGGAATGGGGAAATAGAAAGAAGGAATGTGACCAGAGCTAGACTTAAACTCAACAGAGAAATATTACTTCTATAAAGGCAATATAGAGGGTGATGTGAGCTCCAACTGACTCTGTTGTGTACCCCATTGGTGGCTGGAGAAATCACTTAACGTCTCTGAGCCTCAGGCCGACCTTCCTTCCAAGTTGATGACAATAGAACCTAGTCCCAAGAACTGTTATGAAACTGTTATGGACAGAGTTTAGCAAAATGCCCAGAATACGGTAAGTGAAATAAAAATAAGATCTGAGGTCCTAATTTGGCATCTACCCTCCATAAATAAGAATTAACTATGAATAATGAATCCTAGGCTCTAAGACAGAGGAAGTTACCCTTGTAGGTCAGCTGTCTTTTATCTTACCAGAGGCGTTATGAAATACCATACTAGATCTTAGGAATGATTTTCCAGTGGTAAAATGGCAGGTGTGTGGAGTCCAAGTATCTTCACCACAGCACCAGTAGGGAAGCCTGCAGTAGGGCCTGGAGCATTCCTAAACCAAAGCTGCTTAAGTGTGTACCTGTACTTGAAAGTTCTGCTGTCTGATTCTTGACTAAAGAAGTCAGAAATCCTTCCTTTGAGTTTTTCATCTCTCTGAGTTCACCTTAATTGCAAGGTACTCCTCTGGTGACTAAAAGGACTGTGAGATCTCACTACCTGTGTAATAGCACTATTGGCCACATGTTAATATCTGTGCCTGTATAGGAATGGATTCAGCCTGAATTCTCATTAGTTATTCAACCAAGAAGTAGGAGATCTACAACTCTAATATTAGCTGCAATTTGGGAGACCACCAACATCTTTCTGGAATAATCAAATCCAGTGAAATAACAAATTGTTATGGATTTCAATTTTCAATGAGGCTCATAAATGCCAGTGCAATGTAATGTTTTAGCTCTTGATGAGGTTATAATCAAAATATAGTGCCAAGTCAAACACAGATTTAAAAAGCAATTTAAGAGGTAAAATAGCTAACTTCATGCATCTTTAACAATATTCATTGTGCCAATTGTTTGTACCATGGACTGCTAGAGGCTGTGGGCACATAAAGTAGAAGCCAGGGCAATGGCTCGATAGTAGAAATCCTTATCTCAAAAGCAAAAGGGCCCAGATCCCATGTAAAACAGCTGGGCAGGTGTGGCAGCCCATCTGCACCAGCAGGCAGAGCCTGGGAATTTCCCAGAGCAAAATGCTAACCAGACCAACTCTAATGGAGTGCTCTGCATTTAATTAGAGACGAAGACTTGAAATAATAAGGTGGAAGAACAATTAAGGATGCTTCCTGGTATTATCCTTGGGCCTCTACAGGTACACACACTCAAACACACTTGTGTACACCTGTATACATATACACTCACCCACATATACACATGCGTGCTTTCCATACACACATATAAAAATGGAAAAATAGATGAATGTTAAAATTCATTGAATTCTTAAAAGGAATATATCTTGACACTGACATAAAAGAAATGCAAACAAACACATGTGCCCAAGGACTTACCAATGGCCAGCAGCAGGTCTTCAAAATGTCCAGATAATTCTCCTTTAATGCTGTCCTCGATATCCTTCTGGCTAATGTTTTTGTATTCATCAAATGCTAAAAAGTATCATCATAAAAACATGTAAACATCCCAGTTGGTCACACTTGAATATATTTCCCTTTTTTTACTTGAGAGGTAGCAGACTGAGTAGCAAACTGAGAAACTCCTTTAAACCATCAAAATTAGAGCATGAAAACCTACACTTCCCACATCATTTTCTTCCACTATCTCTATTCCCTCCTCCTAGCTCAAAGCATTTAAGGTAGTCTGAAAGGTTATGAGACAAATAATTTGTCTATTTTGAAAAGTATAACAGCTCCTGGAAAGGAAGACTATATGGTCGGTAGTGAAATGTGTTTTATCAGCTGAAGAAATCTTAATTAGGAGGATTTCTTGGTGCTGCACAAATCATTCCCAGAGACAGTATGGTCTATTTCGCACCTACCAGAAGGCACTCAATAATTTTTTGATAAGTATTTGCCTCAAGCAAACCTGTACATATGTCATCAAGTACACAGGCATATTTTATAAGCCAAGTGAATTTTTCTCAAGCCAAATTTTAGAAAAAGAAAATCTGAGGAGTGATTAGAGTCATTTGATTTTTGTTTCCAAAGACATTAATAAGCCAACTATAATATAATCTCATTGTTTTATAACACTAGTGCCAAAATGAAGAAAGAACAATTTCAGAATTAGAAAGTCACACTACTATCTTTCTGTTTCCACAGTTTTCTCTGGCTCACATGAGGTTAGACTGACACCTGGGGGCCACCATCAGGTCACACTAAGAAGAGCTCCTGACTTCAGGTTGATGTTTTCCAGAACAATTCAGTAAAAGACATGAAAGAGAAGGTGGGCGGGTGCTTAGCCTGTCTATATAATTATCGGTCTTATAAAAAGAGCTGGTTTTCCCCTTTTCCCTTCCTATCAGAAAGAGCTGACAGCTGTTTAGCATTAATCCATCATTGAACCCCTCCCTCCCCACAATGCTTAGGTTAAATGGAAACTCCCTCACTAGGGAGATGTAGGTAAGAAAGCACGCACTGGTAGCAACCAGCCTTTCACTGTGCTCCTGAGTGGCTGCCTTTTCTTCTCCCTTCCCCATCCATTACCTGCTATGTACTAGGTAGCCTACTCTTAGTACTGTCTTGAGACAAAGTGTAGCTTCTCTGGTTCATGAAAGGTTTCTATACGAGCTGCACCAGACTTTAGAGGTTTTAGCTTCATTTTCCAGAATTCTCTATACTAACCGAACCATCACAAAACCAAAGGGATTGTGAGCCCATACTTAGCTTCAGCTGAGGAAAGCTCCGTAAGCACAGGATCTCGGTGAACTTATCCTCATCCGTGCCCCATTTCTTCTCACCAGCATTATAGAGAATCTGTCAACAAGGAGAAGGCTGATGTGTTACCTCTCTCACACATCTTTCTCTTTCCGAGGTGGGGTGGAATGAGAGAAGTGAGTTTTACTTGATTCTGGAGGCCAGTGAAAACATCTGTCACTTTTAGCAGACTTGAGATCTGGAGGCTGAGTGCAGGATTTGGGAGATGAGCACTATCACTATTGAAGATGGGGGGAGGGACCCAAATGAACATCATGTTCAGGCTTCTGCCTCAGACAGGACAGGAGGGAACAGACCCAGGTGATGACATCTTTCCCAGAAATGCAGAGGCCGTCTCCATCGAAGGGAGATGCTTTCTTTGCTGATACTGACCTGAGCATCTTTTTTGGCCAAATGTTCATCTACCTTCAGACTTTCATCTCTTCGACCCTAAACAGGGATGATAAAAAACAATCCTGTAAGGAAAGATGATTCCAGTACTCAGGACTCTAATCAGCAGTTCATCTTGGTAGATTTCTTTAAGTGCAGGGCATGTAGCAGAAAAGAGTCAAGTGTTCCATCCTCTACATCCGCCTCTACCATGGACCAGAAGGTCTGTGTAGCAAATTGTACCATCTTTGTTACCTCAGTCTCTTCTGAAACTCCAAAGTGTTAAGATGAAAAGAGAAGTCACAGACTGGGAAAGCATTTACAAAACATACCTAATAAAGGTCCTACAAGCAAACTATGTAAAAAAACCTAACACTTAATAAGATGATAATAAACAACTCAATTAAAAAAAAGCAAGAGAGATTTAAGGAGAAATCCCAGCAAAGAAGATATACAAGTGGCAATAAAGCATGTGAAAAAAGATGCTTGTCAACATGCCATCATGTGGGGAACTGCAAGGTCACACAATAGGATCAATCAACATGGCCAGACTCCAAAACAATGACAACATCGACTACTGATGAGGATGTGAAATAATTCTTATTGTAATTTCAAAGTGGTACATTTCCACTTTGGAAGACAATTGGGTAGTTTCTTTGATACATTCTTACGGTCTATTCCACTAATTATACTACTTGACATCTATCTAAATAAGTTAAAAAATATGTCAACGCAAAAATTCTGTAACACCTACATACTACAAATGAAAGTAAGTCAGGGCACAGAAAAGCCTGAAACAGTGGAAACAAACAAACAAATAAAAAGCAAATAACTACAGATGAATAAGGCAACCATGGAAGGGAAGTTTTAAAGGGGAAAGAAGAGATATAATATAGTAAGAAGTGGAAGGGAGCAAGTGGCTCAGGAAAAAGAAATTGGTCAGTAGTCCCACCCAGCTGTAAATGCTACAAGCTACAACTCTGGCAAGAAAAATCCAATGGAACAACGATGGTATGTAATGTCCTCGGTTAACCAGTTACTTTCCAAATGGGTTCTAAGCCCCCCCCCTAATGTCAAGGAGTAGATGTCTGGTAATGTAAACCTGTCCAATTAACAGTGGAAGGGGAGAAAATAGATACTAGACAGGAACAGAAGTCTTAGTGTTAAATTATAAATTATTGATAATAAACTACCATCTAAACACCTCTTATTATACTCCTAGATAAGAAAAGCTCTCAGCATTTAATCAAGATGAGATCCTATTGCAGAGAACCACAAAAGCCCAGAATGCAGAATAAAGATGACCCTGGAATGCTCAGGCCATCAAAATCACTCCTATCCCAAAGCTCAGGGAACCTGGAGGAAGAGGAGGCAGTAAGATTGAAAGAGCCTAAGTGGAGAGGAATACTGCCTACTATGACACTCCAGTCGTGATGGGGCTTTTGCATCCAAGAGCTTAGTGCAATGAGATCTGCTTCCACCAGACCCTCACAAAGGCTGACATATCAGCATATCCCCATAGACAGCAAGGATCTCAGGAGAAATAACTACATAAGAGACTCACTGGGGCCGGCATTGGACAAGAGAAGGGGAGCAATCCCATGCATAAGTCTGTCCACTGGAATGGTCCAGATGCCTGGACTCCTGCCAGTATAGGAACCCCCAAAAGAACCCTATGGTCCACATATTCAGAGCGATATAATAGGAGGAACATGGCTGGATTGGTGAATGGAAGGAAGGGTGTTTGGAAAGGGTTAGGAAAGGGGTGGTTGGAGAGTAAGGACATATACTCGCTCTGTTTATATATGAAAGCTTCAAAAAAAAGATTTAAAAAGCACTGTGATGCTGTAATGCATGTTGCGATGTCATAATATGGCATTATGGTCTCTTAAGCATTGTAATGTCAACATGCTGTATTGCGATTTCACAATGGTTCTTTGTAATATTTGGAATTCAGTATTGTAATGTCAAAATCTAGCATTGCAATATCACTACATTGCACTGTGATGTCACAATTGAACATTGTGATGGCAAAATTGAGTACTGTGATGTACTCATATTAGGTCCTAACTGTGTATTGTGATGTCACAAGCATTGTGGAGTCACAATGGTGTATTGTGATAGCACAATGCAGAATTATAATGTGATGATTAAGTATTGTGATGGCACAGTGCAACACTGGGTCACAGTTAAACATTGTGATGTAACAGCTAAGCATTGCTATATTGCAATGGAGCATTACGATGTCGCAATATATCATTATTATTATTTTTAAATTGGTCACAATTACACATTGTGTTGCCAACATTCAGCATTGTGATGTCACAGTAACATTGTGGTTTTTATAGTGATGCACTACAGTAACACAAGGAACATTGTGATGTCACAATGAAGGGTTTTTTTTTTGTTACAATTAAGCAAGAAAAAAAAAGAATTTTGGTAACCTTCCAACAATATCCTAGATCAATGACTTTCAAACATTGGCCACTGCCAAAAATAAATGCAAAAGCTTACAACTTAAGTCTTAAACCATGAACTTTAGAAATCAGAGCCATCACAAAATATTTACTTATATTACCACATAATAATTGTACATATTCAAGTGATACAGTATAATATTTCAATGTCTTTGTATAATGTGTCTAGCAAACCTGAATAATCAAAATCATTGTGAACCATGGTTAGCCCATGCTGCTGTAGAAATAAAGTACATGATAAACAAAAAATATGTCCATATAAATGTAAACATAAATATTTCACAAAAGTTTTATTTATAATTGCCCAACTTAGAAACAGTCAAGATGTCCTGTAGCTGGAAAACACATATTCCATGCAATGAAATATTATTCAGAGCAAAAAGACATGAGCTCCCCAGCTATGAAAAATTCATGGAGAAACCTCATGGACATATGACTAAGTGCTGGAAGCCAGTTTGAAAAGAATGCAGAGGCAATGATTTTTACTGCAAGGTATTATACAAGAAGCAAAACTAACCCGCCCGCCTGCCGGCCTGACCAAGTCAGGACTCCATTCCAGGTGAGTTACCCAGCCCCCAGGTCACCCCTCGTCACAGCTCCTCCCACCAGCCAGCCCGGGCAACACGCAGGCTGCCTCCGGTTTGCCTGGCCTACACCCCGGGTCCCAGCCCCTTTGTCGGTCCCCCCCCCACTCTCCCTCCTCCCTACCCTCCTAACCTGCCCACCTGAACGGGACAGGACTTGCTCACGGTCCTCCATCCCTGGAGCCCGGGTGGGCCACTAAGCCAAGTCCCAGGTCCCAGGTGAAGAGTTCTGCCATCACCATCAGCCCTCCTACCCCTCTGACCCACCGGGGACCCTCACAGGTGGTTCACGGAGGACACACTGCTACTCAGAATTCAACAGAATCCAAAGAAAGCCCAAGCAAAGCTCTAAGGGACAAAGTCCATACGTCTGAAGTCCTCTAAAATCATCCTATCAAATGATAAAGATTCTTCACATCCAGCCCAAAGACAAGTAAACCTCTTTTTTTCTTTTTACCATACTGTTCCCTTTTAGTATTAATCACTGTAGAGTAACTCTTCCATACAGCCACCCCAAAAATATATACAACTCCAGAGATTATGCCATTCACCCTCACATATCACCAAGATACTAAATCATAAAAGTGCACCACCATACTAATATTCACCCCCTGTCTGCATAATCTGACTTAACTGATGTACTAAGAGCCTAATAGCCTCATCTAGGAAATAATACTAACAACAGACAAATGTATCCAGCTACAAGGCAAGCACTAGTAATAACTGCCCAAGAGTAGTAATACCAACTAAATTTCAGTCAAAAACACACAGAAACTGAAAGGCCTTAAGAGATAAAACGGCAATGCCCATGTCAAAGTGCAGATCCATGAGAAATAAAACCCAGGAAGACAAATCTCCCACCGAAAGAATTAACCCCATAATGATGGATTCCAACCAGAACAAATTCACAGATAATAGCCAAGAAAGCTAGATCCAAGAAAAGGACTTTCAAAGTATGATCATTACCATGATTAATACTATGAAAGAGGAAATCCGAGAGGAGTTAAACAATCACATCAACCACTTTGAACAGGAACACAACAGATACTTGGAGGAGTTGAGAAAAACAGTTCAAGAAACAAAAATAGACATATAGCAGTTTAAAATCAAACTAAAAGACAAGTTATCTTCAACCCAAAACTCAAAAGAGAGTCTTATCAGCAGAACTAACGAAGCAGAAAATAGAATTTCAGATCTTGAAGACAAAGTGGGAGTATTAACCAGCTCAATGGAAGAGGTTGTTAAACACAAAAAGATACTTGAGAGGAATATTCAAGAGTTATGGGACACCCTGAAGAAGCCTAACATGTGTATTCATGGAATACCAGAGCAAGAATCCCAAAATACCACACCTGAGCAAATTTTTCAAATTATCATAAATGAAAACTTCCTTCAACTAAAGAATGAGAGGCCCATCCTAATACAAGAGGCATTCCGCACCCCAAATAGATATGACCAAAATAGAAAATCACCACAGCAAATAATAGTCAAAACACTCCACATTCAAGACAAAGAAAAGGTGCTGAGAGCTTCAAGAGAAAAAAGTCACTTTTAAAGGTAAAGCTATTAAAATAACAAATGACTTCTCAATGGAAAAAGCAAGAAGAGCTTGGAAAGACGTACTTCAAGTATTAAATGAGCACAAATGTCAACCCAGACTGATATACCCTGCAAAGCTATCTGTCATGATCAAGGGAGAAAGAAAAGTTTTCCAGTACAAAGACAACATGTCTACCAAGCCAGGCCTTCAAAAAAATGCTAGAAATGATACTCAAGCTTGAAGAAAAACACAAGCGTATCCAGGAGGACAGAAGGGAAGTATAATACCACCAAAACCTAAATGTCAAACAATATATTTACAAAAGCCACTAAACATAAAAAATGTCAAGAATTAAAAATAATTTCTCCATTAGAACATTAAATGTCAATAATATTAACTCATCGAACAAGAGACACAGATTACAAACTTGGATTAAAAACAACAAACCATCAATCTGCTGCCTTCAGGAAACTCATCTCACTACAAAAGATAGGCACATCCTAAAAATAAAAGGCTGGTCCAAAATTCTGCAAGCTAATGGAACCAGGAAACAGGCAGGGGTAGCCATTATGCTTTCGGACAAAGTGGACTTCAAACCAAAAAAAATCATAAGAGACACAGATGGATACTACATTTTAGTCACAGGAACAATTCGTCAGGAAGACTTCACAATACTGAACATAAATGCACCTAATACGGGGCCCTCCACATTCATTAAGCAAACCCTACAATATCTAAAGTGAGAAAGTAATCCCCAAACAATAATTCTTGGGGATTTCAACACTGCCCTCTCAACATGGGATAGATCAATAGGCCAAAAGCTTAATAGAGACACTTTGGAACTCAACCAAACCCTTGAAGAAATGGTCCTTACAGATCTCTATTGAACTTTTCATCCACACACTAAAGAAAACATATTTTCAGCAGCACACAGAACTTTTTCCAAAATAGATCACATATTGGGCCACAAAACGAATCTACACATATGCAGGAAAGTTGAAATTCTAGCCTGTACCCTATCAGACCACCATGGTATAAAGTTTGACATCCACCATACAATAAACAACAGAAAATACATTAACTCCTGGAAACTTAACACTATGATGCTGAATGAGAATTGGATTCAGGAAGAAATTAAAAAAGGAAATTCAAGATTTCCTGAAAGTGAACGATAATGAAAATACAACTTATCAAAATCTTTGGGACACAATGAAAGCTATCCTAAGTGGTAAATTCATAGCCCTTAATGCCTTACATCAAAAAAATGGAAACATCACAAATAAATAACTTAACAATGCAGCTTAAAGCTTTAGAGACACGAGAGCAATCTGATCCCAAAAGCAGTAGAAGAGAGGAGATTAGCAAAATAAGGGAAGAAATATCCGAAATTGAGATTAGGAAAACCATACAGAGAATCAACCAGACAAAAAGCTGGTTCCTTGAAAAAATCAATAAGATTGATACACCCCTAGCTAAATTAACCAAAAGCAAGAGAGAAAAAACACAAATTAACAAAATTAGAAATGAAAATGGAATTATCACTACTGATACCCAAGAAATTCAGAGTATTTTAACATCATATTTCAAAAACTTATGCTTGGTGAAATTTGACAACACAAAAGAAATGGATGAATTCCTAAGTAAGCACAACTTATCGAAATTGAATCAGGAAGTTGTGAATTATTTAAATAGTCCTATAACATATGAGGAAGTCGATGAAGTAATCTCAAATCTTCCCACCAAGAAATGTCCTGAGCCAGATGGATTCAGCACAGAGTTCTACCAGACATTTAAGGAGCTAATAACACCAATACTCATTAAACTGTTCCATCAAATAACAAAGGAAGGAACATTACCAGATTCTTTCTACGAAGCTAATATCACCTTAATGCAAAAACCTAATAAAGATACACTTAAAAAAGAAAACTATAGGCCAATCTCTTTGATGAACACAGATGCAAAGATTCTCAACAAAGTCTTAGCAAATCGGATTCAAAAACATATCAAAAAGATCATTCACGGAGATCAAGTAGGCTTTATCCCAAGCACACAAGGTTGGTTCAACATAAGCAAATCAATAAACGTAATCCACCATATAAACCAGTTTAAAATCCCAGACCACATGATACTCTCAATAGATGCAGAAAAAGCTTTCCACAAGATCCAACAGCCTTTTAAGATCAAAACCCTAGAGACAGTTGGAATGGAAGGAACCTTTGTCAATATAATAAAAGCTGTCTACAACAAGCTCACACCAAGGGTTATACTCAATGGGGCAAAACTCGAAGCATTCCTGCTTCGATCAGGAACTAGACAAGGCTATCCACTCTCACCACTTCTATTCAATATTGTACTTGAAGTCTTCGCTGAAACCATAAGACAAGAAAGGGACATAAGAGGGATTCAATCAGCAAGGAAGACTTCAAGTTATCTCTATTTGCTGATGACATGATTTTATACCTGAGTGATCCCAAAAACTCCACCAGGAAACTTCTGAAACTAATACAGAAGTTCAGCAGGGTAGCAGGATACAAAATAAACATACAAAAATCAATGGCCTTCCTATATGCCCAGAATGAAAGAAGTGAAAAAGCCCTGAAAGAAACAATCCCATTTACTATAGATCCTAAAAAAATGAAATACTTTGGTATAAACCTAACCAAGTAAGAGACCTTTACAAGGAAAACTTTAAAACCCTAAAGAAAGAAATTGCAGAAGACACTAGAAAGTGTCCATGTTCCTGGATTGGCAGAATCAACATCATAAAAATGACCATCCTACCAAAAGCAATATACAGATTCAATGCTATACCAATTAAAATCTCAAAGCAATTCTTTAAAGAAGTTGACCAAACAATCTCAAAGTTCATATGGAGGCACAAAAGACCCAGGATAGCAAAAACAATCCTGAGTAACAAAAACACTGCTAGAGGTATCACCATACCAAACCTTAGTCTATACTACAAATCCATAGTTATAAAAACAGCCTGGTACTGGCTCCAAAATAGACACACAGATCAATGGATAAGGGTTGAAGACCCAGATATAAGCCCACAAAGTTACAGCCATTTGATCTTTGACAAAGGGGCCCAAAAAATCCAATGGAAAAAGAACAGCATCTTCAACAAATGGTGCTGGCAAAACTGGATCTCTACATGCAGAAAATTAAAACTGGACCCGTACTTGTCACCACGTACAAGAATTAATTCCAAATGGATTCAGGACCTCAATATAAGGCTAGAGACTATAAAAACCTTAGTTGAAAGGGTAGGGAACTCCTTGGAGCTGATTGGACTAGGCCAACAGTCCTAATCGGAAATCCAATAGCACAGTCACTACAACCAACACTCAACAGATGGGATCTTATGAAATTAAAGAGCTTCTGTTCAGATAGAGAGATTATAACCAGAGCACAAAGGCAACCGACAGAATGGGAGAAAATCTTCACTAACCATGTATCTGATAGAGCTCTATTATCCAGAGTGCACAAAGAACTTAGAAAACTAAACACCAAGGAAATAAATGGCCCAATTAAAAAATGGGCCCTGGAACTTAAAAGAAACTTTACCAGGACGAAATTAAAATGTCTAACAAATATCTTAAAAAATGCTCCACTTCCTTCGCCATCAGGGAAATGCAAATCGAAACCTCACTGAGATATCATTTCACCCCAGTCAGGATGGCAAAAATCCACAATACAAACAACACCAAGTGCTGGAGAGGATGTGGAGAGAGGGGAACTCTCCTATATTGCTGGTAGGAATGCAGGCTCATACAACCACTCTGGCGAGCCATCTGGCGATTCTTAAAGAAGTTAAAGATCAAACTGTCATGTGACCCAGCTATTCCACTTTTGGTAATAACCCCCCATACAGCAAAAATTCACCTCGATAGCACAAGCATGACCATGTTCATAACAGCACTGTTTACAATAGCAAAGTCATGGAATGAACCCAAATGTACAACAGTTGACGAGTGGATAAGGAAAATGTGGTACATTTATACAATGGAATACTACTCAACCATCAAAAATGATGAATTAATAGCAATTTTCCGGAAATGGATGGAATTAGAAACAATTATATTGAGTGAAGTATGCCAGACCCAGAAAATTAAGCGCTGTATATACTCCCTAATAGTTGGATCCTAGTACCAAACCCACTTAGCGACACACTCAAAGATAAATCTCTGTAATACCCACAATAATTACAAAGATTATAAACAGAAGAGAAGGGGAAAGAAGGCCCCACCAGAAACAAGGAGGGAGGGGATCATGGTACAGCAGAGATAATAGGCCACCTTCAAGAACTGCAAATAAGCAATAAGGCATCTGTTTAAGCTCACAGACTGTCCTTCCTGATCACTTGCAACTGATGGGGTATGATCTTACCAGAAAGGGAGGGCATACAGTCTGGCAGATAGAAGGTAACCATTTTGCAATGGGAGACTGACCCACCCCTCACCGCAGTCTCCTACTCTTATTCCATCTACCTTTGAATCTATCCTTATAATAAGAATATCCCCCGGGATTCACAGGCTCCGCCCTACCAGGACAGAAGCGCAGGCCGCCCACCGCTTCCGCCCAGCATCTACGTGGGATCTGGGATCCGAACTCAGGACCTTCCGCCTGCAAGGCGGAGGCTTACCCCTGAGCCACCTCTCCAGCCCCATAATAAGACTCATTTTAACAGCTTTTTATCTCTGGCCAGGGGGTGACATCCAATACCCATCAGGATGGAGCCAAGGGCATTGCAGGAGCAGCAAAACCGAAAAAAATCAACAAACCATAATTCAGAACATCAGAGACTCTATATCAACCACCTGGAATCAGGTCTGCCAATCTCTCCCCATCCTGAGGCTCAGGGAAATTTGCAGAAGAGGGGGCGGCAAGATTGTAAGAGCACAAGAATGGGAGGAGTCATGATATGCAAGATACTCCACACAAGTTAGGGCTGAAGCAATTACTTAAGGGGAACACAAGAAAGAGTTCTAGGAAATGCCACTGAGTCCTTACACCTCATCAGAGGACGACCCAGAGGAAAGTTTGATATACACATTAAAGGATGCTTCAGAGATGGGGGAGGGGGCACTGGGACAAAGGGAGGGAGGGGGAAAAGGCAGGGGCAAAGGGGAGAGGGAACAGGGAGATCCAGGGAGGGGTGGAGGGAGGGCGGGTTCCTATTACGTTTGTATGGGCAGAAAAGTAATAAATAATAAATAAAATAACTGTAGCACAACAAGGCAAGATACTACTAATAAAAATTATCACTATTATATCACTAAGATTATTGCTAATAGAAACTGGGAGAGGAGTGTTTGTGAGTTTTCTACAATTTCTACTCAATTTCCCTATAAATCTGAAATTTCTCAAAAATAAATGAAAAACAACCCCTAGGACAGGAGAAATGGCACAATGGTTAAAGTGGTTCCCATGAAAATTAGATGACTAGAGTGCAAATCTTGACTCTACATAAATGCTGGGCGAGTGTGGCAATCTGCCTGTAATTCCATCCCCAAAAGAGAGACCAGCCAACACTACTCTAGAACAAGCTGTCATAGCTCAAATGTGAGTTGTCCCCCACAGGCTCATGTGTTTGTGTTATTAATGTTTGGGAAAGTCATGGTGGAGCCTTGCTAGAGAAAGGCAAGTCACAGGAGGCGGGCCTTGGTTGGTCCCATCTGCTTCCACTAGTAGTCTGTTCTAGCAGTGTGCTCTTGTAGTTTATCTGTTCCTCTCTCCCTTCCTCCTGCCATCATGAAGGATATGACCTAAACCACCTCCACCCTCTGCCACCCACCATGCTTTTTCTACCATAATGGACTATAACTCCCTGCTGGAACTATAAGCCAAATAAATTTCCTTTTCTCCTCTTATGTTTCTTGAGTCTGTGTGATATTTTACAGCAGCAAAAAAAGAAACTATGAAACTACCTAACCAGATTAGCCCTACTGGGAGATTTAAGTTTCACTAGAGATCCACCCTCAAGAGACTAAGGTAGAAGAGTGATCAAAGATAATGCTTGAGATCATGTTAGGCCTCCACATGCATGTGCATACATGTGCATACAAGCCCACAGGCTTGCCTATATACAAATGAACCTACATATACACACATACTCTTCACTCATCCCATACATACACACATGAAAACAGAAAAAAAAAAGGAAATGAATGTTTAAGTGCAAACAAATACTTTAGCACATTATAGAAAGAAGATATCAAAGAAAGGCTGGATTTTCTTGTATTTTGAAAATTATAGATAACCAAGACATTTGGTTATGATATGAAAAAAAGAATTGGTCTAGTTTTCAAACATTTGGTCCTTTAGTGCTTGTCTAATTTTTGCCTGGTTTCTGTTCTGTGCTGGTGACTTCTACCACAGTCAGTTTTTCACCTTCTTGTTTTCTTTCATTGTATACTCTGCTCCCATGATAAATTGCTAATCACCATTAGCCTTAATAGTAATGTACCTCTGCCATGCATTGATCACTTTTTGTACTCTTAGTATATCACTATGTCTCTCTTATTCTTCACAGTACCTCATGGGATGGATAATACCAGAACTGAAATTTCACAGATGAGAAAATGAATGTTTTAAGGCTCAAAGTAACTTGTTCAGAGATAGAAAGCTCCTAGCTGGCAGGAGAGTACAACTCTATTTGATTCTAAAACCTACCCTGGTACCTGGTTCTCTATACTGCCCCATTACTATGTGAGCTCGAGTCACATATACAGAAGGTCATACATTCTATATTGTGCTGAGTGCATGTTTGTGGCTGAGTTTCGTAAAGTTGGGTTTGTCTGTTCAACCTTTGTAAGGTTTTCAGTGTCTAAAGCAGACAAAGCTGTAATGATAATGCATGATTTCCTGATGACATGATGCTTTCCTTTGACAGTTCTGTCTCCGGAAGCATGCTGAGCCATTTGGGATTTTTCTCACCCATTAACTGCTGTGGAAATCAGCTAAAAGAAGTCAGTTGGACAAAGCTTCAATTACTACCTCGATTAGATGTACCTGTGACTACAACTACATCTCATCCTTCACTTTCCCACTTGTATCATAGAAAGCACGACCTTTCTAAATAAAACAAGTTTCCTCTGTTCACAGAGTGGATAAATGCTTTAGCAGCTTTTCCAAAGGTAATGAGGATGTCATTTTCTTTAAATACTGAAAGTGACACTTGTTCCTGAATTTAATACTCTGAAAATAATTCTTTTGTTTCATGCTTCTCAGGTAATTTAAAACAAATGAATACTCTTTGGAACCCAGAAGAAAATAGACATATCCTAAAAGATGAAACACAGCATGAAACTGAATGACAATGATTTTATATAGGGAATTTATATGAACATTTTCTAACACCTTATGGAACAAACCTAACAGGAACACTTAAATCCATAAACAGATTCAATGCAAACCTGATGTTTTTATCTCTTGTGTGTGTGTGTATGTGTGTGTATTCATTAATGAATGACAGCATATGTGGAAGTCAGAGAACACCTCAGGAGTTGATTCTTACCTTCCTCCTTGTTTGAGAAAAAGTATCTTATTTACAGTTACTAATATCAAATTAGCTAGCTGCAAGCTTCCAAGGATTTTCTTGGCTCTGCCTTTCCATCTTGCTGTAAGAGTACTAGGATTACAGATGTATATTGCACCCAGCTTTATATGGGTTCTGAGGATATGAACTGAGGTTCTCATGCTTGCTGGGCAAGCACTTTACCTTTTAACTCATCTTCCCAGCCCTGTCCCCAAACTTTAGTTTTCCTGTCATTATTCTACTATTGCAATCATATTTTCCTAATCTTGGTTAAATATTTTCCTGATGGGGCCAAAAAAATGTAACATGAACAAACTATTTCATAACATGATTGAAATCTCACTGTCTCAGGTTTGTTTATGAATCCCTAAAAAACATTACTGAGCAGGCAGCTTCTCTGGGAGGCAAAGAATAAGAAATAAATCCTTACATCTGCCAAAGTCAACAGAGCTTTCCGGAAGTCACCAGATGTTTCAGAACTAATGTCATCTCCAAGACTCTTCTTATATACTGAAACCAAAGAAGAAAGAGATTTAATCTTGAGAAATTAAAAAAATTATAAACGATAAAAATATAAACTCAAAGTTGACCATATATAATTATCTGATAAAGCAAATACTTCTTTGCTTCTGTGTGAGGTAAAACATTCTCCCCATAATGCTTCCTGTTCTGTGTGTGGTGGTTGATGAAAAAGCATAGGAAGAATTGTAATTCTAGTTGGAATCATGGTTAATTTCATCTGAGAGTGGTAGGAAGGAGTTTTATGGGATGAGAACATACTAATTTGCCTTCCAGTTGCATGTTCTTTTTTCACATTGGCAGAACCCTAACCTTCAGCAAGACGTAATGAAAATATTCTAAAGCTTTATTCTTACTTATTTCTTAGCTAGGTACAGTGCCACAACCAAGCCCTTCATCATATAGGCACACATGTATAACAACTTTGCAAGGACATCTTGAAGGGACGGACCATAACCAACTCAGTTCTTTCCTTCCTTGACTCTGCTGCCTTGTATGTGAATTGATACTTAGGCCTTAGACAGCTATCTTTGATTAAACAAGGGATTTAATCTTTGTTTTAATCCTTTTTCCTGAAAGTTTTGAGGGGCTATCATGCTAGTCTTAGAACTGCCCCTCTCAGCATCCATTTATCTATCTATCTACCTATCTATCTATCTATCTATCTATCTATCTATCTATCTATCTATCTATTTATTTATCTATCATCTATCTAGATCTAATATATGTAACAATATACATGCCTGTTATTGTTTTGCTTTACTGAATTTAACCATAATCTTAACAAATACTCCTAGACTATATTATTTCATATTGATCAAAAATAAGAAAGCTACCTCAAAATGTTGTATTTTATCCTTAATGAATGCCAACTATATATTAACATATTTTAACATAGACTAGTTGTAGTCCCTTTTATATGACCTATGATGGTTCATGTCCCCTAGTTTTATTTTTATTTCGTTTAACAAAGTTGCATGTTGATCCCAAGGTCTTATGAATGCTGAGCAAGAGCTCTATCACTTAGTTGCATATGTAGCCCCCACCCATCGATTTTACACCTCTGTTTTGCTCCATCCTATATCCACACAGGTGATGCCTGGGGGCAACTCGAATTGTGTCTGTATCATTCTCAAGATTTCCATATGAATTAGACATATAAAAATTCTTTTAAATTATTGAAAGACAATTATAGAAAGTGTGAAACGACAAGAATTATATTGAAATGAAAAATTTCCTCAACATAATTTTAATGACTCTTTTAAATAAAATCCATAGTTTTCAAGCTATACAAATAAAATCCAGAAGCAGACTATCTTTTTTTATTATTTCTGCTCATACAAACTTAACAGATATACCAGTCCCCTCCCTCCCTCCCCCTCCCCCCGACTCCCCTGCTGCCCCCTCCCCTCCCCCTCCCCTCCCCCCTCCTTCCTCATCCCCCAGTGCCTCTCCCCCCCAATCCCCAGAGCATCCTTTTTTTTATTAAAAATTTAATTATACATTTTAAAATTTTTTACCAGTTCCCTCCCTCCCCCCTCCTCCCCCTCCCCTTCCCCCAGTGCCTCCCCCCCAATTCCCAGAGAGTCCTTTATTGTGTACGCCTAACTCTCCACTGGGTCCTCCTCTCCGATGACATATAAGGACCCAGTGGCATTTCCATAAGCCCTTTCTCTTGTTCCCCTTAAGCATAAGATCACTACTATGGCTGTCAATCCCTTGCCTCCAGGGGTCTCGGTGCCCTTAACAGATGCTAGACTTTATGAGGGCAACAGTGCACTGGACATTGCGCAGGGCATGCAAAGTCCCATTATGATTGCTTTGGCCCCAACTATTGTTGAGAATCTTGCAAATCGTTGTTCCTCCCATCCTTTTGCTCTTACAATCTTACCGCCCCCTCTTCCGCAAATGTCCCTGAGCTCCAGGATGGGGAGAGATTAGGCTGGCCTAGTTCTATGTGATTGATATAGAGTCTCTGAAGTTCTGGATTGTGGTTTGTTGATTTTCTTTTGCAGTTTTGCTGCTCCTGCAATTCCCTTCACTCCATTCTGCTGGGCACTGTATGTCACCCCCTGGCCAGAGACAAAAAACTGTTAAACTGGAGTCTTGTTGTAATAGCACATTCAAGGGTAGATGTAATAAGAGTAGGAAACCTCACTGAGGGAGGGGTCCATCACCCATTTGCAAAATGATTACTTTTTATCTGCTAGACTATATGCCCTCCCCTTCTGGTGAGATCAGGAAAGAACGTCTGTGAGCTTAACCAGGTTTCTCATTACTTACTTGCAGACCTTGATGGAGGCCTATTTTCTCTGCTGTAACATGGTCTCCTCTCTCCTTGTTTCTGGTGTGGCCCTCCTAACCCATCTCTCTTGTTCATAATCCTTGCAATTACTGTGTTACATAGGTTTACTTTTGAGTGTCTCAATGTGGGCTGGGTGAGTTTGGTACTAGGAGCCACCTATTAGGGAGTACATACGGCGCTTAATTTTCTGGGTTTGGGATACTTCACTTAATATAATTGTTTCTAATGACATCCATTTCCCAGCAAATTCCAGTAATTCATCATTTTTGATGGCTGAGTAGTACTCCATTGTATAGATGTACCACTGTTTCCTTATCCACTCGTCAACTGTTGGACATTTAGGTTGATTCCATGACTTTGCTATTGTAAACAGTGCTGCTATGAACATGGTCGAGCTTGTGCTATCGAGGCGAACCTCTGCTGCATGGGGGGTTATTCCCAAAAGTGGGATAGCAGGGTCATACGGCATTTCAATCTTTAATTTCTTTAAGAATCTCCAGACGGCTCGCCAGAGTGGCTGTATGAGCCTGCATTCCCACCAACAATGTAGGAGAGTTCCCCTCTCTCCACATCCTCTCCAGCATTTGTCGTTGTTTGTATTGTGATTTTTGCCATCCTGACCGGGGTGAGATGATATCTCAGGGAAGTTTTGATTTGCATTTCCCTGATGGCGAAGGAAGTGGAGCATTTTTTAAGATAATTGTTAGACATTTTAATTTCATCCCTGGTAAAGTTTCTTTGAAGTTCCAGGGCCCATTTTTTAATTGGGCCAGTGTTTTCCTTGGAGTTTAATTTTCTAAGTTCTTTGTGCACTCTGGACAGTAGAGCTCTGTCAGATATGTGGTTAGTGAAGATTTTCTCCCATTCTGTGGGTTGCCTTTGAGCTCGTGTGACAATCTCTTTATCTGAACAGAAGCTCTTTAATTTCACAAGATCCCAACTGTTGAGAGTTGGTAGCAGTGATTGTGCCATTGGATGTCTGTTTAGGAAGTGTTGGCCTAGCCCAATCAGCTCGAGGGAGTTCCCTATCCTTTCAACTATGGTTTTTAAAGTCTCTGGCCTGATATCAAGGTCCTTGATCTATTTGGAATTAAGTCTTGTACATGGTGACAAGTACGGGTCCAGCTTTAATCTTCTGCATGTGGAGATCCAGTTTTGCCAGCACCATTTGTTGAAGATGCTGTTCTTTTTCCACTGGATTCTTTGGGCCCCTTTGTCAAAGACCAAATGGCTGTAACTTTGTGGGCTTATATCTGGGTCTTCAATCCTTATCCATTGATCTGTGTGTCTATTTTGGAGCCAGTACCAGGCTGTCTTTATAACTATGGATTTGTAGTATAGACTTAGGTTTGGTATGGTAATACCTCCAGCTGTGTTTTTGTTACTCAGGATTGTTTTTGCTATCCTGGGTCTTTTGTGCCTCCATATGAACTTTGAGATTATTTGGTCAACTTCTTTGAAGAATTGCTTTGGGATTTTGATTGGTATAGCATTGAATCTGTATATTGCCTTTGGTAGGATGGTCATTTTTACAATGTTGATTCTGCCAATCCAGGAACAAGGGAGGTCTTTCCACCTTCTGGTGTCTTCTGCAATTTCTTTCTTTAGGGTTTTAAAGTTTCATTGTAAAGGTCTTTTACCTCCTTAGTTAGGTTTATACCAAGGTATTTCATTTTTTTAGGGGTTATAGTAAATGGCATGGTTTCTCTCAAGGCTTTTTCACTTCTTTCATTCTGGGCATATAGGAAGGCCTCTGATTTTTGCACATTTATTTTGTATCCTGCCACCCTGCTGAACTTCTCAATTAGTTCCAGGAGCTTCCTGCTGGAGTTTTTGGGATCCCTCAGGTATAAGATCATGTCATCTGCAAATAGGGATAGCTTGATTTCTTCCTTGCCGATTTGAATCCCTCTTATGTCCCTTTCTTGTCTTATGGCTTCAGCTAAGACTTCAAGTACAATATTGAATAGAAGTGGTGAGAGTGGACAGCCTTGTCTAGTTCCTGATCGAAGTGGGAATGCTTCCAATTGTTCCCCATTGAGCATAATCCTTGCTGTGGGCTTGTTGTATACAGCTTTTATTATATTGATAAAGGTTCCTTCCATTCCTACTGTCTCTAGCGTTTTGATCATAAAAGGCTGTTGGATCTTGTCAAAAGCTTTTTCTGCATCTATCGAGAGTATCATGTGGTCTTGGACTTTGGACTGGTTTACATGATGAATTACATTTATTGATTTGCGTATGTTGAACCAACCTTGTGTGCCAGGGATGAAGCCTACTTGGTCCCCGTGAATGATCTTTTTGATATGTTTTTGAATCCGATTTGCTAAGACTTTGTTGAGAATCTTTGCATCTGTGTTCATCAGGGAGATCGGCCTATAGTTTTCTTTTTTAAGTGAATCTTTATTAGGTTTTGGGATTAAAACGATATTAGCTTCATAGAAGGAATTTGGTAGTGTTCCTTCCTTTGCTATTTGATGGAACAGTTTAAGGAGTATTGGTGCTATTAACTCCTTAAATGTCTGGTAGAACTCTGTGCTGAATCCATCTGGTCCAGGACATTTTTTGGTGGGAAGATTCAAGATTACTTCCTCAATTTCCTTATATGTTATAGGACTATTTAAATAATTCACAACTTCCTGATTCAATTTAGGTAAGTTGTGTTTACTTAGAAATTCATCCATCTCTTTTGTGTTGTCAAACTTCACAGAGTATAAGTTTTTGAAATATGATGTTATAATTCTCTGGATTTCTTGGGTATCAGTAGTGATAACTCCATGTTCATTTCTAATTTTGTTAATTTGGGTTTTCTCTCTCTTGCTTTTGGTTAGTTTAGCTAGGGGTGTATCAATCTTGTTGATTTTTTCAAAGAACCAGCTTTTTTTTTTTTTTTTTTTTTTTCCGGTGCTGGGGACCGAACCCAGGGCCTCGCGCTTGCTAGGCAAGCGCTCTACCACTGAGCTAAATCCCCAACCCCAAAGAACCAGCTTTTTGATTGGTTGATTTTTTCTATCGTTTTCTTAGTCTCGATTTCAGATATTTCTCCCCTTATTTTGCTAATCTCTTCTCTTCTATTGCTTTTGGGATCAGATTGCTCTAGTTTCTCTAAAGCTTTAAGCTGCATTGTTAAGTTGTTTATTTCTGATGTGTCCATTTTTTTGACGTGGGCATTAAGAGCTATGAACTTACCTCTTAGAACAGCTTTCATTGTGTCCCAGAGATTTTGGTAAGTTGTATTTTCGTTATCATTCACTTTCAGGAAATCTTGAATTTCCTTTTTAATTTCTTCCTGAATCCAGTTCTCATTCAGCATCATAGTGTTAAGTTTCCAGGAGTTAGTGTATTTTCTCTTGTTTGATGTGTTGTGGATGTCCAGCTTTAGGCCGTGGTGGTCTGATAGGGCACAGGTTAGAATTTCACCTTTCTTGTATATGTGTAGATTCATTTTGTGGCCCAGTATGTGATCTATTTTGGAGAAAGTTCCATGTGCTGCTGAGAAAAATGTGTATTCTTTGGTGAGTGGGTGAAAAGTTCGATAGAGATCTGTGAGGTCCATTTCTTTCAGGGTTTGATTAAGTTCCAAAGTGTCTCTGTTAAGCTTTTGACCTGTTGATCTATCCCATGTAGAGAGGGCGGTGTTGAAGTCCCCAAGAATTATCGTTTGGGGGTTGATTTCTTGCTTTAGACGCTGTAGGGTTTTCTTAATGACTGTGGAGGGGCCCGTATTGGGTGCATATATGTTCAGTATTGTGAAATCTTCCTGGTGAATTGTACCTGTGACTAAAATGTAGTATCCATCTGTGTCTCTTATAATTTTTTTTGGTTTGAAATCCACTTTGTCTGATAGCATAATGGCTACCCCTGCCTGTTTTCTGCTTCTATTTGCTTGTAGAATTGTTGACCAGCCTTTTATTTTTAGAGCGTGCCTATCTTTTGTGGTGAGATGGGTTTCCTGCAGGCAACAGATCGATGGATTGTAATTTTTAATCCAAGTTTGTAATCTGTGTCTCTTGATCGGTGAATTAAGTCCATTAACATTTAGTGTTATAATGGAGAAACTATTGTTAATTCCAGACATTTATTATGTTTAGTAGCTTTTATAAGTATATTGCTTCGCTTTTAATGGTGTTATATTTGCCTTCTGTTCTCCTGGATATGCCTGTTTTTTTCTTCACGTTTGAGTATCATTTCTAGCAGTTTTTGAAGGCCTGGTTTGGTGGCCATGTATCCCTTAAAGTTGTCTTTGTACTGGAAAATTTTTCTTTCTCCCTCGATCATGACTGATAGTTTTGCAGGGTAAATCAGCCTGGGTTGACATTTTTGGTCATTCAATACTTGAAGTATGTCTCTCCAAGCTCTTCTTGCTTTTACTGTTTCGACTGAGAAGTCATTTGTTATTTTAATAGGTTTGCCTTTAAAAGTGACTTGTTTTTTCTCCCTTGAAGCTCTCAGCACCAGTTCTTTATCTTGAATGTGGAGTGTTTTAACTATTATTTGCCGCAGTGTGCTTCTATTTTGGTCGTATCTGTTTGGGGTGCGGAATGCCTCTTGTATATGAATGGGCCTCTCTTTTTTAGATGAGGAAAGTTTTCCTTGATGATCGTTTGAAAAATTTCCTCAGGGGTGGTATTTTGAGATTCTTGCTCCGGTATTCCATGAATACGCATGTTAGGCTTCTTCAGGGTGTCCCATATCTCTTGGATATTTCTCTCAAGTATCTTTTTGGCTTTAACAACCTCTTCCATTGAGCTGGTTAGTACTCCCACTTTATCTTCAAGGTCTGAAATTCTGTTTTCTGCTTCCTTAGTTCTGTTGATAAGACTCTCTGTGGCGTTCTGGGTTGAAGATAACTTGTCTTTTAGCTCAGTTTTAAACTCTGCTTGAGTTTGTTTTAACTGCTCTATGCCACTTTTTGTTTCTTGCACTGTTTTTCTCAACTCCTCCAGATGTCTGTTGTGTTCCTCTTCAAAGCGATTGATTCGATTATGTAATTCCTCCCGGATTTCCTCTTTCATAGTATTGAACATGGTAATGATCATATTTTGAAAGTCGTTATCCTGGGTCAGGCTTTCTTGGCCTTTTTCCGCGGGTTTGTTCTTGTTGGAGTCTAACATTATGGGATTAATTCCTTCAGTGGGAAATTTGTTTACTTGAGTGTTGCTTCTCATGGATTTGCACTTTGACTTTGGCATTGTCATTTTAACTCTTAAGATCTCTCAATTTCACTAAACTGAATTATTTGGCCTGGGGTACTGGTGGGCGGGGCCGAACGGGGACTTACCTAGGGCGCAGGGTGAGGCCCGGGTGGACCGCGCGCGTGTCCCGGGGGAGCGGGGTGGGGTGAGAAGGGAGGATGGGCACGTAGGCGTGGAGCTATTTAACCCGAGGGCAGCTGGGGCGGGGCCCGGGCGCAGGGGGAGGTCCTCCTCGTCCCTCGGCCCCCGCGCGGCTCCAGCTGGATGGCGGGAGTCGGAGCTGGGTCCCTGTGGGCTGACCTGGGGTCCTAGAGCGCGCGGTGAGGCCCCGGCTGGATCTCGCGTACGCGTCCCGACCGGTGGAGCGGGGTGGGGTGAAAAAAGGGACGATGGGCGCGTCGGCGTGGAGCTATTTAACCCGAGGGCAGCTGAGGCGGGGCCCGGGCGCAGGGGGAGGTCCTTCTCGTCCCTCGGCCCCCGCGCGGCTCCAGCTGGATGGCGGGAGTCGGAGCCGGGTCCCTGTGGGCTGACCTGGGGTCCTAGAGCACGCGGTGAGGCCCCGGCTGGATCTCGCGTACGCGTCCCGACCGGCGGAGCGGGGGTGGGTTGAAAAAAAGGGACCCCAGAGCATCCTTTAATGTGCATGCCAAACTCTCCTCTGGTTCCTCCTCTCCGATGAGGGCATTTCTCAGAACCCTTTCCTGTGTTCCCCTTAAGCTTAGGAACACTACTGTGACTGTCAGTCCCTAGCCTCCAAGGATCCTAGAGCTTTTAGTCCATGCTAGACTTTGTGGGGTCAATAATGTGTTGGACATAGCGCAGGTCATGCAAAGTCCAATTATGATTGCTTCGGCCCTAACTTGTGTGGAGTATCTTGCATATCATTACTCCTCCCATCCTCGTGCTCTTACAGTCTTACCATCCCCTCTTCTGCAAATTTCTCTGAGCTTCAGGATGGGGAGAGATTAGGTTGGCCCAGTTCCGTGTGGTTGATATAGAGTCTCTGATGTTCTGAATTATGGTTTGTTGATTTTTTTTTCAATTTTGCTGTTCCTGCAATGCCCTTGGCTCCATCTTGATGGGTATTGGATGTCACCCCTTGAAGTCCTTGGGGCCTATTTTCTCTGCTGTAACATGGTCCCCTCTCTCCTTAGAAACACACTATCTTTAAGATGATAATTTAGCTGACACCACTTGTATCTAACCGTCATAATATTATTGTAACTATCCTTCAATTAGTTAGAAAAACATTCTAATCTAAAAGCAAGTCAAAGAACAAAGCTTCTGTGTTTTGGCATTTAGAGAAATCGTTTCCAATTTTAGAATTATGTGTATGAGACCTGACAAGGTAATTCAGCAGATAAAGGCACTTGCCAAACAAGCCTGATGACTTGAGTTCAATTCCTGGAGCCCACATGGTAGAAGGAGAGAACCAAGTTTGAAGGTTATCCTCTGACCCCCCACAGACATGCTGTGGCATGCATGCATGCCCACACACAATAAGTAAAAATAATGCAATCATTCAAAGTTAAAAATAGAATTATCAATAGGAGAGTCACTACTCATCTCATTTAGCCTCCCTTTACCTGATGATATTAAAATGAAAAAGAAAAGGATGAAAGAAGGGAAGGTAGATATGAATCACTATGTGACACATGCATGTGGAAATGTTGCAATGAAACCCATTAATATAAATGATTAATAAGTATTAATACTTATACTAAAAGGGAAAACAGGCAAAGACGATTTCAATCTGAGTTGAAAATTATGTATTCTGAGACAACATGACAGAATAGCAAAAAGAAAATGACGTTTGTAATAGTGCAGGATCCTAAACTAGGATCTACCTGTTCCTATCCTGATTCATTGTTCTTTCACACACTAGTAGCTTTATAATACTAGAGAAAACTCAGCAATTTTCTCTGTATTAATTTAGACCCTAGCATGTAATGGCACAGACAATACTCTTTGTCCATTTAATGAAGGCCAGCCTTCTTTGATGGATTCTTAGGAATAAGTCATCATTTCACATTGGACTGACCCCATAGCTCTTGCTTGGGGTGCCTGGAATCCTTAAACCAGCATAGAAGTAACCATCAGTAAGAGATTAACTGGTAGAACTTTGCTCAAAGTGATGCTCTCTATTAAACAGTAACTTAATGATCCTATTAAATCTCCCCTCTCAGGCAGTAACTAGCTACACATCAAAAGAGGCAAATGACAATAAAACAAAGAAGTGAAACATGTTCCAGTAAAAATAGGCAGAAAACAAGCAAGAATAACATAACAGGCAAGTCATGGATAGACACTGGTAAGGAAAAGAAGTTTCTTGGTGTCAAGAATACCTGGAACCAACAGTGAGAAGAACAGAGCTGCGATAGAAGACAACCTGCGGAGCAGCAGATACTGTTGCTAAGTCTGTGGGAAGATCCCTGGTCTCTAGGGCAGGGCTGTGTCCCAAATTCCTGCAAAGCTTAACTCTGCATAATGGAGACTATTACCTTCTTGATCTTTTTGCATCATTAATCTCGAGTCATAAAAGTAACCTAGATGTAAGTTTCTTTGTATCTTTAGAGAACTTTACTCACAAAGAAATTGAAACTTTGAGAACTCTGAGCTACTAGAATTATAAAAACAATACTAAAGATTAGAACTTTCACTTATCTGTTAGGCCTTCAACCTCAACTTTGAGGACATTCATTTAATAAATAACTTTACTTATCTTCCAACCACTGTAGCACTGGGACTTTGAGTCTGAAACTCTCCATCCTCACAGACCTTACACAACAGACATGTAGAAGCTCTTTTCCTGAAAGGCACTGACTTTATACTTGGGCCACACAGTGATTTAAAGCAGGAAAAAATTCAGACTTCTGTGTCTTCATTTTACATCTCTTTCTTTACTCCCAGTTGCCTGCTCACCTCTGATGTAGTCAAGAACATGTTACTCATAAATTAGATGATATCTAATCTATCTTATTCCCCTTCAAGCTCAAAGACACAAAGACATAGAGAATCTGAGGCATCTCATTGCTAGCTTTGAAAAACATTCTATTCCTATTAATAACTAATTCTCATAATGTCTTACTTTTGTAACTTGTTTTTTGCTGTATTAAATAGTAATAAAGAGGTTTTATTCAGTTCACAATTCCACATTATAGTCCATCATTGCAGAGAAGTTACAGTGGCAAAAGCCTGAGGCAACTGGCCACATCACATCCACAGCAAGAACAGAGGACGAGGATCAAGGCATACATGCTGCTGCTGCTGCTTACTTGCTTCCTCCACCTTAACATAGTTACATAGGTCTTTCTACAGGTTGCCACCCACAGTGGCGGATCTTCCCACTTCAGTGCAAGCAATCAAGATAGCATCCTATAGGCTTGCCCAGAGGCCTCATTTAACTAAATAATTCCAATTAGGAAGTCCACTTCCTAGGTGTCAGGTTGACAAATGAGACTAGCCATCATATTCATATACTCCAAATTCACCAATTGCTTGTGAGTTTCCACTAGTGGGAGCAGGAGTAAGGGAGTCTTGAGGGCAGGGAAAAGAAAGAACTGTTTGCAATCTGCCTGCTATTTCTGTCAATGTCCACCCAGCCAACCTCTTCCCAGACAGTAGCCATCATTTGCTTTAGCAAGGCACTTACAGCACCATGGAAGAATAAGCTCCAGCCAAATAGAATCCTTTTCCAGATGTCTGAATCCCTCCTTAAGTCTTTCCTCTGAGCCCCTGAGGTACCAACAGAGGCAAGTGGCATCCCTTTGTGAACTCTAGCTCCAGTAGCCCCAACCTCTTTTCCTTATCATCTTAATCTTGGGAGATACATGTTATATTACCCTCTGTGTTCCTTCTCTGGTTTCTCCAAAAGTTCATTGAAATACCTAGTGCTGTTTGTATTTTTCTCACCTGTAATTAGGGTATTTATATTTTAATAAGAATTTCTCAAAATGGAAAATCGGCCTCCAAGGAATGCAAGTAAGTAATGTGACACCTGGTTAGGTTCACAGACGTTCGGTCCTGATCATGTACAACTGAGGGGGTATGATCTCACCAGAAGGGGAGGGCATATAGTCTGGCAGATGAAAGGTGATCATTTTGCAAATGGGTGACTGACCCCTCCCTCACCGAGGTTTCCTGCTTTTATTACATCTACCCTTGAATGTGCTGTTATAACAAGACTCCAGTTTAACAGTTTTTTGTCTCTGACCAGGGGGGTGACATACAGTGCCCATCAGGATGGAGTGAAGGGCATTGCAGGAGCAGCAAAACTGCAAAAGAAAATCAACAAACCACAATCCAGAACTTCAGAGACTCTATATCAACCACATAGAATTAAGCCAGCCTAATCTCCCCCATCCTGAAGCTCAGGGACATTTGCGGAAGAGGGGGTGGTAAGATTGTAAGAGCAAAAGGATGGGAGGAGCAATAATTTGAAGATTCTCCACACTAGTTAGGGCTGAAGCAATCATAATTGGACTTTGCATGCCCTGCGCAATGTCCAGCACACTATTGACCTCACAAAGTCTAACATCGGCTAAAGGCACCAAGATCCTTGGAGGCAAGGGATTGACAGCCACAGTAGTGTTCCTATGCTTAAGGGAAACACGAGAAAGGGTTCAGGGAAATGCCACTGGGTCCTTGTACGTCATCGGAGAGGAGGACCAAGAGGAGAGTTAGGCATACACAATAAAGGACTCTCTGGGAATTGGGGGGGGGGGCACTGGGAGATGGGGACAGAGGGAGGGAGGGGGAGCAGGGGGTTCAGGGGGAGGAGGAGGGAGGGAGGGAACTGGTCTACCTATTAAGTTTGTATGAGCGGAAATAATAATAAAAAATGTTAAAAATTAAAAAAAAAGAATTTCTCGAAATGAATCAGGCATGCACAAGAAAGGACTCTTTGGGAATTGGGGCGGGAGGCACTGGGGGATGGGGAGGGAGGGGGAGGGGAGGGGGAGCAGGAGGGGACGGGGGGGAGAAAGAGGGAGGGAGGGAACTGGTGTACCTATTAAGTTTGTATGAGCTGAAATAATAATAAAAATATATTTAAAAAAGAATTTCTCAAAATAACCTAATATCCATCTGGAACCCTTGATAACCACTACTACTTTGAAAGCCCTGGATACAAAACCGTCTTTGTAGAAACACAAATTGAGAAAACATGGCTCATTCTAGGTACTTGAACAGTATTTCTGTTCAAGTTGCACAATATAGAAGTGAGCTGCTCTTTGTCTCTGGCTCTTGGGAGTAATCTCTAAACCTGAACAATATTTACAAGAGCTGTTATACAATATGGAATTGAGCTGCTCTTTGTTTCTGGCTCTTGGAAGTAATCTCTAAATTCTTGGGATTTCCTTGGTAATTAGAGTGTCTGCTTTTCATGGTGATCCTAAGTTTATGCTGACAAGATGACTCAAAATAGAAGTTAGTAGAAGACAAAAGATTAACCTTATGATTAGAGGGTTGGGGCTTTCAACCACATACCATCAGCTGGCTGCAGAGGAGAGGATGGGCCCAAGCTAAGTTTAATCTCATGCACAATGAGTCACTCAATTACGTTCATGTAATATGCCCAAGAAAAATAATGACTACCAAGATTCAAATGAGCTTCCCAGGTGGTTGCATCATGTACCAGTATAGCAGTTTGCCTGCATGGTTGCTGATAAATCACCATCAAACAGCTTAAGGGAACAAGGGGTTTATTTCCTTACGACAGTCCAGTTACAGTTCTCAGTCCAGCTTGACAGTAGAGCATACACCAACACCAGGCTCCAGGGAACTGGCCACACCATCTCTATGTAATAGCTTAGAGAGGGACGATCCTAACTTGCCAGACCAGTATGTCTGGCCAAGTGTACAAAAGGATGCCAATTCTCTCAACCAGCTCTCTGTATTTTATTCCAGGTTCTATCCCACCTACCATGGGTTGGGCCTTCCCCCATCAGCTAGACAATCTCCTTCAAGTTTGCTCTGGGCTTAACTCAACTACTAATTCTACAAATGTGCCCAGACCTCAAACCCTCAACTGTCAAGTTGACACCTGTGCCTAACTATGACAACCATGAAGAGAAGAGGCTTCACATTGGACCTCCCAAACCTCCATCTATGTGTTTCTTCATTTCACTTTGTAGCTAGTTGGTTAGGGGTGTGTGTGTCTGTGGTGGGGGGGACAGGGGGAGTGTTGGTAACATCTGAACTGTGGCTAGTTTCCCAAGTGTGATGACTGAGACTTCACCTGTGATGTCATATCAACTCTGAATAGAGTCAGACTTGTTTTGTTGGGACTTCTTGATTTTTCAACAGTTTTCAGAACTTTAGGACTTTGGCTATTTGCTTAGCACAACCTCTGAATGGCTTATCTAACTTCTCACTCAAAAAAAATCGTGGGTAGTTTTTAACATATAATAACATTATACAATGATACAACTCTAATGTTGATGAACCTGAAATGCTACACCATGGCTATAGAACAGTTCTTACCTCTCAGATAATGTGGTGGCTTTCTTCTGAAAACCCACGGCCCATTTTAGAAGGATTCTTTCTTTCTCTAACTCTTGCCTTCTCAAACCTTCTGAATAGAAATAGCTTCTGGGAGAAACAGCTTGCCTCCCATATGTGTGAGCTTGGTAAGGGGAAGCTGGACATAGGCTTACCTGTATAATAGGCCTGAGAGATCTCTTTCATTTGCCTGCTTGTCCTGGTAGTTAGGATTTCAATCAAGGCATCCTCATCTGTGCCAGTGCCCTAAAAAGGAAAAGAAACTCTAATTCTCAGAACACTTTAAGAAAATTAAATTTCACGCATTTTAGTCTTAACATCTTATTTTATATAGATGAAAGAACAGATTTGAGTAAATCAGCATAAGATCTCACTCATATTGCTCTATAGTTGTTTCCTATTTTCCATGCATTTCTGAATTAAAATGAGTCATCTGCAGTAAATGGATGTGAGATTTTTCAAGAAAATCTCAAGTGCAAAAAATCAATTGAATAATTCTAGAAAGAATATAAAAGAAAAGGCCCATGCCATTAAAGATCAGAAGTGATAATTTGATAGGATTAACTCACTGAGCAAACCTGGCTCTTTGTCCAGAAAGAGCTCTTTAGTTCTTTTGAATGAGTTCATTCTTGCACCTCTGGACTGGTTGGTCAATAGGTACTATCCTCTTCATTCATAAAGACTCTCAGGTCTTCAATAAATATATGGCAAAGGCTTTGACAGCTCAGAGCCTACTTACCCCTCAGCCTCCTTTAGATTGAGGTCATTAAATCACACCATGAAGCTATTTGCACTAGGAGTTGATTAAACAAAGCCAATGAGGCATAGGAACACAGACTTGATCCTGGCAGAGATTTTTTTTTATATAATACATTTTTTATTATTATTTCACTCATACAAACTTAATAGGTACACCAGTTCCCTCCCTCCTTCCTCCTCCCCCCCCGAACCCCCTGCTCCCCCTCCCCTCACCCCTCCTGCCCCATCCCCCCGTGCCTCCCGCCCCGATTCCCAGAGTCCTTTCTTGTGCATGTCTGACTCTCCTCTGGGCCCTCCTCTCTGATGACGTACAAGGACCCAGTGGCATTTCCCTGAACCCCTTCCCGTGTTTCCCTTAAGCATAGGAACACTATTGTGGCTGTCAATCCCTTGCCTCCAAGGATCTTGGTGCCTTTAGCAGATGCTAGACTTTGTGAGGTCAATAGTGTGTTGGACATTGCGCCAGGCATACAATGTCCAATTATGATTGCTTCAACCCTAACTTGTGTGGAGTATCTTGCATATCATTGCTCCTCCCATCCTTTTGCTCTTACAATCTTACCGCCCCCTCTTCCGCAAATGTCCCTGAGCTTCAGGATGGGGAGAGATTAGTCTGGCCTAGTTCTAGGTGGCTGATATAGAGTCTCTGAAGTTGTGGATTGTGGTTTGTTGATTTTCTTTTGCAGTTTTGTTGCTCCTGTAATGCCCTTCACTCCATCGTGATGGGCACTGTATGTCACCCCCTGGCCAGAGACAGAAAGCTGTTAAACTGGAGTCTTATTATAAGAGCACATTCAAGGGTAGATGTAATACTTATACCCAAAATTGGAATTGCAGGATCATATGGTGTTAGGCAATGGGAGGGGTCAATCACCCATTTGCAAAATGGTTACTTTTTAATCTGCCTGGCAGAGATTATTACCACTGCGTTCATCTACACATCTAAGTTCTGACCAACAAGACACATGCAGAAGTATTGGAAGTGTCTTTACAGAGAGGCGATAAGCTCTTCTTCATCTTTTGTTCTTTTTAGTTTATTGAACTTGAGTTGTCATGTTTGCCCAAAGATCAGAAATCAGGGGTTGAATATGGGAAAACCTCAAGACTGGAGCACCCTGAGGAATGATACTCCACCATGTATAGTTCTACACTGTTTCCTGTGGATTTCCTTTGTGCCAAAGAGAACGTTAACAGTTGTTGGTGACTCTGACCATTGATGGGACACCTGCTAAGTCCTCCCCCAAGTGGAAGCTAATAGATATGTTCTGCTTATGTTTCACTTTAAGATACTCTGCTGCAAAAAATGTCAGTGCTGATAGTCTCCAATTGCCACAACTTTGGGCCTGCCATAGAGTTTGCACTGTGGTCTTTAGCCTGTTCCTGGCAACTGACAAAGTACAGCAGGATAGAGTACCAGAGCTGGGCCATTTTTGTCCAGCACAAAACTCCTGCACAGCTCTACCACTGTGGATTCCTCAGGTGTCAGCTCCTCCGTGCAGCCTGAAGGCGCATGTGCACATTCACTATTGTGTCAGAACACATCTCCTGTGTGCCTGTTTCCACCCTGATGCCAATGTTCACACCCCTTTCAGGAGACAGAGCCTTTATGCTAGATGGGAGGGTGGAATCTGGCCTGTGCTCAGCTCTGTCTCCCTTTTTCCCCCCTTTATCTAGAAATACATCAGACACTTACTTCATTTTGGACTTTGCCCTAAGACCAGAAGATACAGACTATAACTGATGAGGTCCCCAGTCACAATGGTGTTTGCATCTTAATTAGATGAAAAAGATAAAGAAATACACCGCCTCCACCTCCAGAAGGGAATTTTGGAAGTCAGCAGGTTCAACTGAAAAACAGTTTTCTCCTCCTATAAACAGCCTTACACAGGTGAGCTGTATAAATAGTTTGTAGTTCACTTGCCTCAGGAAACACCCCTGCAAATGAAAAGTTCTGCATTACAGACTACCCGTGAAGCTGCCTTAGGCCATTAGGGTGGGCATGTATCCAAAAGTCCATCAAGTATCCAAACAATGTCACTTTCTTTATACAAGTCACATGTAGTGTGGTGTGATGGAACACACAATTCCAGCCCTTGAGAGGGCGAGGCAGGGGCCCATGAGCTCACAATCAGGCCGGGCTACACGGTGAGACCGTCTCAGAACAAAACCAAAAAAGAACATGCAATGAATGCCATTTCATTGCTACAGTGCTGGAACTGAGGTAGATAAGCATTGCATAAACAGTGGGGGGAAGAGAAAGTGCTGAGTTTGGCTAGGTTGGTTAGAATGGTACACAGAGCACCTGAGAGCTCCTGTGGTTAGACTCACAAACACATGAGCTGCGACACCACGCAGCGTTGAGACGAACTGCTTCACTGAATGGCGACTCAAGAGGAGGCATGACGGTCAGTTTCATGTGCCAGCTGGACCAGACTACCGTTCCAGGTATCCAGTCAAACACCAATATGAATGCTGCTGTGAAGGCATTGGGTGGATAGGATTAAAGTCCATTATCCATTGACTTTAAAGAAGACTATTGCCTTAGATTCTCCACGCTGGAGCTGGGCCTGATTTAGCTTGCTAAAAGGCCTGAGGAGCATAGCTGAAGCTTCTTTAAGAAGTGCTTGAAGTGGCCAGAGAGATCCCCCTTCACATCATCTTTCAGTTCCTAAAATAAAAACTCCCAAGGAGCGTTTTTTCAGCTCCTAAAGTAAAACCCCCATTTGAAGAAGAGGCGGTGTTTCAGAACTCAATGTGTCCAGCCTTCCCTTGCTGCTATCGGCCCTGCAGACGGGGCTCGTGCTCCCAGCCCCTCCGTTGCCTACTCAGGTCCTTGCAATAAATCTCTTAAGATATATGTTCTGCCCGCTGGCTCTGCTTCACGGGGGAGTCAGGATTGACATAAAGTTGTTAAAAATAACGTAGATAGACCACGTCAGGCTGTGTTGGGAGACTGAAGGTCGTGATCACTAGAGATTTATGCAGGTGACAACAATCAATCAACACTCACTTGATAAACATCTTTTACAAAGAGTTTCAGCCTCCCATGAAGAGTGGTTGCAAGACAGCAGCGAAAGACAATGGGAGCAGCTAGACCACTGGCATAGTGTGTGGTCAAGAGATGCCGACGGCCACAGCACAGTGGAAACTGTGGATTTGGAGAGATGTACATGCTTTTAGTGGAATGTAGAATATAGTGAATGGACTGGTAGTAGGTTTGAGGGCTCCGATGGGTAAGGAAAAGCCAGAGGTCAAAGGTAACTCAAGGCTTTGGGCCTAAGTAGCAGGGTTGATAATGGTGCATTTATTTTCTGAGAAAACAAATCAAAACCCAGAGTATTTAGTGATGTCAAAACAAAACAAGGATTGGACGATGTCTTATCTTGGCGGCCCAGGAACAACTGAGCCCACAGTCCCCTCCTCCCCTAAAGTGCACAACCACAGGCCCTGCAAAGCTACCAAGTCTCAAGGGAGCTCTGGCAGAGTTTTGATGACACTGTCAAACCAAAACCAGAACAGGATCAGCTAGAGCAGGACTTGTACCTTCATGGATTTCTTCAACTGCTTTGCATCAAACACAGCTGGCGGGGTCACAAGAGCCACCATGATGTGCTTGAAATGGCCAGAGAGATCCCCCTTCAAGTCATCTTTCAGCTCCTAAAAATAAAAGCCCCCGAGGAGGAAATGGTGAAATAGATTTACTTTTTCTTTGCCTACAGTCACCCAGTGAACATAAGCACTGAAATCATTTCAAAGTATGCCCATCCACAGGGAATAAGCACAAATCTTGAGCAGTCTTTAGGGATATTAATCTTCCTTTTACGACTGCTTCTGAAATGTCCTGTTTTATGGAGGCTTTTTCAAAGCTTAAAGGAAGCTTTTTAAGTACACAGAGTTAGCATCTGCATAGTAAAATGCCTCTCCTTAAGTACTGGTCATTATGCACCGTAAGCCACCATCCACAGGAGGAACACCGGGTCATGGGATGGAGCCAGGCACCACTGTGTTTCTTTAACTGCCACAGGGTTTTGTCCTCTCTAAATGCTAAATTCTATTACCATCTGCTCTCAAACCAACTGCAAATAAATCTTACTTCACACGCTCTGATTCCATCCCACTATGAGAAATGGTTGTGACCCTTTGCCTCCATCTTTCTTCCATATTTTGGAAACACTGAAAGGCCAATGGATCATCCCTGTCACCTATATGTGAATGTATTTTTGTACTTAGACACCTGACAGGTCATTCAACACATGTTCACAGGCACCCACTCTGTGCAAGGAATTTCAGAATAAGCTAGACAGTGTCTGTACCTTATATATTATGCACTAATAAAAATCATTCAAAGATAAAATTTTAATGTACTATGTTAAGTGTGTGATAATGGAGCTATGAGAAGGGAATATTAATGCTTGGGGTACATGAAGAATAAACAACTTGACAGTTTGGAACTATGTCAATTGTTTCCTTTCCACAGTTCAAATTGTTTGCATGTTTCCTGTCAATACTGAGGAAAGAAACCCAGAATTTTGTGCATACTAGGCAAGTACTCTACTTCTAAGCTGAAGTCCCACCTCCCAAAATAATCTTTTAAAATAAAAACTGGATATTATTTCCATGGTTACACATCTAAAGGTGCCCTATCATAGTAGAACTTAAACTGTACGGTATAAAGCTCAAGCTTTACAGTAACATGTGTCTGTGGCTCCAGCACTTGGAGAGCTGAGGCAGGGGGATCCCTTGAGTACAGAGTTTGAGACTAGACTAGTATACATGGTAAAACCCTGTCACAAGGTCTGCAAATGGAAATGTTTACTTGTCAAGCATAGGTGAAGCCCATCTGTAGTCCCACCTACTTGCCTACTTGAAAGGTATTGGTGGGAGGATCCTTGAGCCAGCCTGGGTGGCCAGGGGTTGGTGGAAAGAAACCCATGCTCAGCCAAGTGCAAAATTCTCTCTCTCTTCTGCCTTTCCCTTCTTCATAGCTGGCATCTACTCAGGGCTTTTGCATTCGCTGACCCTATTCCCCAGACCCAGCAGAGTGGAAGGCAGCAGTGGTTATTCTTATCCTAAGGGTGAGCAGCAGCGCTTCATTGACATTGCTCTCCCTGCCTGGAGGAGCCAGTCACTGGCTACCAACTGCCATAAGACCCCGTTCCCATTGCATCATGCCTACCAATATTGAAACTTGTTTATTACAGTTCTAATAGTATGTTAACGCTGTGGGAGAAAGGGAGATTGCCTCTTACATGAGTGAATCTCTAGTGTCTCTAATACCTCCTGATGTTAGTATTGTTGAATAACAAACTATAGCAATGACCAAGTCTTACTTCTCAAGTAAAAGTAATCTGATACTCAGTAAGTTCTCACTTACTGAATGTATTAAATCTATAATTACTTTAATATTAGAAGACAAATTAAAGATTATTTAAGGCAGGATTTAAGACCAGACAGTGTTTGGGGGTGGAGGGGGGCATCCTGTGTACTGTCTGATACTTAGCTGTATCCCTGACCTCTACATACTGGAAGCCAGGATCTTTTTCTCATTCCCAATTGATTTATGACCATCAGATATCTCCAGTAGGGCTGTGGATGTAGCTCAGTTGGTAGAGTACTTGCCTAGCAGGTATAAAGTTCTGGGTTCAATCCCAGCACCACATACAGAGGTCATAGTGGTGCACATCTTTAATCCCAGGACTTAGGGAGTGGAGACAGGAGAATCAGAAGTTCACAAGCACCTTCGGATTGTAAGTTCAAGACCAACCTGGTGACAGGCTGGTCTCAAAAGTCCCCATTTATATCAAGTGTCCTGTGGGGACGAAAATCACCGTTGGCATAGTATGAAACCTCCAAGTTAAGGCAACCCTGTGAAGAATTTGAGGCTCAAAATCACTCCCAAACCAGCAAGATTCCTGTCCTTGACTGTATACACAGGGCATCTTTATCACATTAGACAAAAAAAAAAATCAAAGATCCAAAGGCACGATCACACAGAAAGATCCGTGTTTGGCAATAACAGTCTTTAGACAGTCTGTCGTGACCACCCATCATACCTGCTCATATGCTGCTTGATATTCCCTGATAATCAACTGCCGCTGAGCATTTGACCTCTCAGTCAGAACGTTGATGAGTGTTTTCTCATCGGTTCCTATAACAAGATGAAAAATATTTTGCTCACCATCAATCCCAAATGCTCAGTATCTGTTTTGAACAAAAGCATTGTGATCAGTGGTCTGAAACAAGGGCCCACAGGAAGGTATTTTAATTTGCCAGTTTCTCATTGGATTGGAGTATGTGTTTGTTTACATGGTTTTCAGAAGGAAGTTAGCTTATTTGAATAATTTTTGGGGAGGAGACAAAAAACACTGCCACTCACTGTCTCCTGTTTCCTGTAGACAAAAACAGAAGAATACAAAGGACCATTTTCACCCACATGAAATTCAGTAAATCATCAATTTTCAGTTATCACTCCATACTTGATGTCACATCCTTTTTCCTCCAGAGTACAGGAACTAGTAGTTTATTGAGGACACACCATATATAAGACATGTGTTTTATTCCTTATCTTAGCTGACAGGCACAGTGGCCCTGGCTATGGATAGATAAGATTGTCCTGAAGATAAAGACATGAACACTTAGAGAGTTTATTTGGCTAAATAGAGTCCCATAGCTTCTAAGTGGTACAGCAAGAATTTAGATCCCTTTCTCTGACTCCCAAACATGTGTTTGTTATGATGTTATGTTTTGAGTACAAAATGTCCCCTATAATTCCAAGTTTCCAACTGGAAATGCTATTTTGGGAACTGTTAGAAATTTTAGGAGGCAGGACTGAGTCCTTACACTCATCAGAGAGGAGGACCCAGAGGGAAGTTTGACATGCACACTAAAGGATGCTCTAGGAATGGAGGCGGGGGGGGGGGGGGGAAGCTCTGGGAGAAAGGGGGGGGGAAGGAAAGAAAAAAAGAGGAGGGAGCAAGGGGATCCAGAGAGGGGTGGAGGGAGGGGAATGGGATACTTATCAACTTTGTATGAGTGGAAGAAATAAATATAAAAAAAAAGAAATTTTAGGAAGCAGGGCCTGCTGGGAGGAGGTAGGTCACTGGAGCATGTCTTTCAATGTTATGCCTGGTTTCTGGTCCTCTGCTTCCTGTTCCCTATGAAGTGAGCAGCCTCTGCTACATATTCCTACTGCTATGAGATTCTGCTTCATCACAAGCCCATAATCAATGGTTCTGAGAACTATGGACTGAAACACTTTAGACCATGAGCCAAAATAAATCTTTCCCCATGTTTTATCACCCATTTCATTTCTGACCCACATACTCATGTACTTAATTGCTGTGAGAAAAAGGTAACACCAAGCTAGGTCTGAGGCTAACTTGCCTGAGAATGACCTGGAAGTACTAATTCCAGTAGTTAACAGTATTCAGATCACTGTGGGAAACTGTATCTGCTTCACCAACTGGAGAAGACTATGGCTGACCTAGGATATGGTTGGCAGATCTTGGACATGCATAAATAGAATGGCAGAAAGATCCGTTGGGATTCAAGGTTCAGTTTTTCTGTGTTGAGGTGACACCCAACCACATCGTCTATACATGTCCATGAAAGTAGTCTATGGCCTACATCAATGATGAGGCAAAAGAACATGTGCACTTGGCCAGCTGCTGGTCTCTCAATGTGAGATGCTGCTCTTTCTGCCTTCAGCCTTATACTTTTCTACAACCAACAGAATTAGACTAAAGTCTATTTGCTTTGTGAATCTGATCAGTAGTGTGGCCCTGCAATAGTGTCGGTGTTGAGAGCAACTGAACACCTATAACTTTACCTCTCAATCTCAGCAGCTTCAGGCCCAACTCATCAGATTTCCTCTCTGACCTGTCCTTTGTCTCATCAATGTGAGGATTATAGATTTGATTATCCAAGAGTGATCCTAGAATTGGGGCTGGAGATGTTTCTTCAGTATGTAGGGAACTCTGCGTTTCACCCTCAGCATGGTACAAATCAAGCGTGGTAGCACATGCCTACAGCCCCAGACCTCAGGAGATAAAAGCAGGAAGATCAGAAGCTCAAGGTCACCCTTGGCTTCATAGCAAGTTCTGGGCCAACCTGTCTCAACCTTGTCTCAAGAAAATCCTGATATGAAATATCCTGATTTCCTTTCCTTCCCTATTCTGTACATTATAGCAATCATCTTGTCCTCTGCACATGTTCTACTTCTGTATCTAGATAACTTGCATAGCTTCCTAACTGGAAATTGAAGTAATTCATCCTGTAGACTATTATCTAAGAAAATATTTAAAGAATGAAATCTGATCCCATTATCCCCTATCCAAAACTTTCATGTCTCTCACTAACCTTTAGAATGAGAGGTAAGTCCCTTATCTCAGCTCTGATCTCATGTTTCTGTTCTCATTTTTTAACTATTCTATGAACTATGTATCCTGTGTGCCCAGAATCACCAAACACCTAATTACCTACAATTATATGTAGTTAGTATGCTTGACAGTTTCTCATCTCTTACTTTTTAATACATGCTCAAGAAATGTCATTAAATCAAGCAGCAGCATCCTCAAAAACTGTATGCAACATGTTCCTAATGTAAATGCTGTTGGAAGACTTGGCTGTGGACTCAGAACATACAAAAAGTGGGGCTCACAAACAAAGTATTCTCAAATTTAGTCAAAGGGGACCTGCACACTAAAATGAAAACTCATGAGGAAACACTGCCAAGAATGACAGGCAACAAAATTCAACTTGACATTAACCTCATGGAATAGTTTAATGAACACTGGGAATAAATGGGAATTTAAAAATAAAATAAGTGGAGCCAGAAAGATGGCTCAGTGGGTAAAGGTAGTTCTCATGCAATCATGGCGACCTGATATCCAGAACCCATGTAAAAATGGAAAAAGAGGATAGACTTCATAAAGTTGTGCCACGAATTTCATACGCCATTGCACATGCAAGTGATCCCAGCCCCACATACCTCATACAAAATAAAAATAAATAAGATAAAGTTTTTTTAAAGGGAAGAAATATTTTCATTTGAATGCAGAAAGAAAAGCACTAGAAAACCAGAAACAATCTTTCATAAGACAATATTATGACAACATAAAGTCCCGCTAACATAGCTCATGGAATTGCACAGGTGATCTTAAAAACATTCATTTGGAATTGGAGGAAAACAGCAAAAAAAAAACCAAAAACCAAACTAAAACCAAAACCAAACAAAAATGACCTTTGCCTCACCAAAAACTGTCATTATGAAATTGAAATAAGTTAATACTGAGACAGGGAGAGCCAAAAGGCACAAGTAATGAAAGAACAGAAATGCATTCCATGCGCAATGGCAATTAAGTATTCACATGACATAAAATGAAGCTAGCTACCTTTAAATGTCCTTCATAAGCAAAAATTTTATGCAGATTAATTATCACAGCATAAAAAGCAAAATTTCTAAATTTGGGAGGCAAATGCAGAATAATATATTTATAAGTTCATTATTACAAAAGTACACTAAGGGGCTGAGGGAGACAGATCAGTGGTTAAATCATTTGCTGCACAAACAAAACCATCAGAATTCAGATCCCAAATCTCACCTAAAAATGCTGGGTAGGTATGGTGACCCACTTGTACTGAAAGGAGCCTGAGAAGTCCCAAAGCCAGCTGGCTAGAGTATATCTATGGTCAAGCTCTGGGTTTAATTATACTTGATCCCAAAGAGCAAGGAGGAAGAGTGATTAAGGACAATTCCTTATATTAACCTCAGAGCTCTACACCTACACACACACACACACACATGTGCAAACATGCATAAACATATGCAATACACGCAAATGGAAATAAAGAAAAAAGAGGTATGCCCAGGGTAAATCCCAGAAGAAAAAAACATTATTAAGCTTGATTTAGCTGAAGTTTAAAGCCTGATGAAATAAAAATCATTGTGACCCATTTTTTTTTTAAAAAGTCATGGGCCTAGAGAAGATACTTTCATATCTTCAATTTTTTAGAAACTAAAGTTTATATCTAGAAATCAGCTAACAATAACAACAACAACGATACCGCCCCCCCCCCAAATTTTTTTCTTGCCAATCAAGAAGAAAAAAGGATAAAAATCTATGGAGGAAAAGAACATGAAAGGGGAAGCAAACTAGAAAGAGCGGATGCCCGACTGTATCAGTAAGGAGGGACAGAGAAGGGAGTGTAAAACACACACGCAGTGTTGGAAACTATCAACAGGAGGAATGGAACAGCATTATGCAGGGAGTGTGTGAGACTGAGGCACAGGCAGTAAAGGGAAGTCTCATTGCTGGAAGGAGAGCTAATTTTTATGTCTGCAAAACTGAAGAGCATTTTGGAAAAATTTCTAGTTAATTTTTACATAAGCATCTTGAACATTTCTACCCAGAATTCATGATTCCTGTCATATCCTAAACGAATGCTAGCAAACATGCGCCATGAAGCATAAGCAGGAACATTCACTGAAGACTTCTGCTGTGATAGAAAAGAATTAAAGGCCATTCAAATGCTTCATCAATATTCCCATTTTATAATGTAATATATACAATAGATGACTATGCAGTTAAAATTAAAGACTGGAGCTAAACACATCAACACATCTAAATCTTTAAAAAAAAAAAACTGCATGAAAGAATAAAAACAAATGCCAGGAGAATGCATGCAGGACAACACTGGTTTTCACTGCCTGAGACCATGGAAAATAACGTTGTGTATACATGTACAACTATGTTATTGAAGGTTTGTAGGCATAAATTCTAATTATGGAAGGTTATTTTCTTCTGGCCATGGGGTGGGAGTGAATCCACAAAGAATAGTAAGGACTTGCATGTGTAATGACTTGTTATGATGGAGATGACTATTGGTAGGAGCAGAGTTAGTGGTAGTTTTTAATATCAAGTAAATATGATAGATGCTATGTTTTATAAGATGGAGCTTTTGTACATTTACTCACTGCTTCACACTTAAAAATATTCCCTGGCCGGTGTGTGTGTGTGTGTGTGTGTGTGTGTGTGTGTGTTTGCTGCTTATGGCATCTTGTTCTGCGAGAGTGGATCCCGGTTGGACCTCACTGACGAAACACATGCGCAAATTTCACTTCCCCATGGATGGACTTCAAGGCAGACCACCTGACCTGAAAAATCGTTATCTTCCTCCATTGAAGAAGTGCAATGTTCAAAACTCTAACAAAATAAGAAAGGACAGGACAGCTGCGGGGTCATCACCTGTGGAGCCCCACCCACGCGGTCCAGATGTCACTTCCCTAGGTGACACAGCTGAGTGCCCACACCTGGTACTCCTCCCAGAAACCCACCCTCTGGAAGGCACCTGTGCTGCTGAGGCATCGTTGTTTTCTCGAGTCACCCTTCAGCTTCGTTTGCTGTACTTTCTTTCCTGCTGGCTGCTCCCCCTCCCCCTTCACCAATACACTTCTACACTCCAAGCGACCAAACCCCTACCTGTACTCGATGACTGTATACAATAAACTTCATGTTTGACCCAGAAAAAAAATATTCCCTGGCCATTTCTCTTATTCAGTAGGACAACAGACCTAGGACTCTTTTAGATGGTCCCTGATTTGTTTCTCCATTAAGAAGGGAATTGCAGGGGGATGGTTCAGTAGATAAAAGCATTTGCCCTGCATGTCTGAAAACCTGAGTTCAGATTCCAGATTCCATGTAAAAGCTGAATATACTAGCACAAGTGTCTGTAATCCCAGCATACCTAAGGGGAGTGAGAGGTAAAGAAAGGAGAACTATGTGCCAGCTAGTCTGCTTTAGCTGTCTCAAGCAGCGTATAAAGTGAGGACTGGCACCCAAAGGTTGTTCTCTGACCTCCACACATACACTGTGCACATGCACATACATGAGCATTTATACAACATATGCTCATACATCATACAAATAATCTCACCCACACTCACACATACAGAAAGGCACTGCAAAGCATCACTCACCAAGTCCTCTGATTGCTTTACGAATAGCTTCAGCATCCACAGCTGCACTAAAGCCTGGATAATCTCTTATGGTTCCTCTAGAGCCAACCTAAAGAAAAGAGATAAAATAGATAAGTCTCACTAGTTCAAGATGACAGTTCATTTATATTGTATCAGCATACTTTTTAATATTGAATGTTTGTTTCATATGGCCATTACTGAAAAAAAGTGCTGGGATTTAAAAATGTACCCTCCTATCTGGGGTGAGGAGATATTTGCATAGCATCTCTCAAGGAAAAGTGTTGCACAACAGACCTTGTGCTTGCATTTCACATGACATAGAAACACATTTATCTGCATGTGCAATGCACAGGTCACTAAGATGTGCACAAAGGACATTTCCCATCCTCTCAGACACACAAAGAAATGGGTTGACAGGAAACTTGGCAGAGCAATTGAGACAACTGTCTACAAGTGCTATAGGACTAAAAGGATGGTTTGTGCATGTGCATGCTATCACATTCATGTGAGAAACATGTGGCAGACCCATAATTTGCCCTCCTTCCTGCCTGTCCAGGAACCATTGAAGAGTCTTCCCTCTCTAGACAATCATACAGCATGACACTCACCCCACATACCAAGAGGCCACCCCAGGGCTCTCTTTTTCTTTGTTGTAATAAACTACAAATACAGAACATTGTTTCTCGAGGGCAGCAAATTGTTGCAATCCTGGTGAGTATTTGCTCTGAAGGATCAGCATCCAAACAATAAAGCTGAACTTCCTACATGCCCTTTGTTTTCCAGTAGTAATTCAAAGCTTTTCACTGTATCCTGCACAGAGGCAACTGTGGTTTAGAGACTTCAGGATGCTTTAATTAATGCTGACCACTGTCCTTAGGGAACTATGCTCTAAAGGATTCGCAAATGAAAACCCTATTAGGATGTCTGTTATGCTTTGCTTAATGAATGTGCAGTTGTGGCCCATGAATTCCCTCTGGAAGCTAATCGACATCACAGATCTTTAGAATAGCATGGAAAAATTCTAAAAGCCATACTTCTAATTTTAAGCACATAAATTAGAAATATAACAAGAGTAAACTGGGAAATATCATACAACCAAAAAAATAGAATATTCTAAAGTTGCCAAAGAAACTTAATGACAGCCACAAAGATCTTGAGAAAAATCAAAGTAAACATGGTCTTACAAGGTATATCTTTAGGCACTGGATAAAAATTTATATTTTTTAGTATTTAGTATTTTTATATTTAACATTTTCTTTTTTATATGTTTACTTGAGTAGCTCTCCTCTTCTCTCTCTCTCTCTCTCTCTCTCTCTCTCAATGTGTTCATGTTTTCATTGCTTTCCTCCTCATTTTCTTCTTGAGATGAGTCTCTGATTGGTTGATCTGAAGACTGAGGATTACTGTCTCAGCTTCCCAGTGTTGGGACTTGAGAACATACTGGACTTGTATTTAGGGTCTGAGAACCCAAACTCATGCAAACATTTTACTCACTGAGCCATCTCCTCAGCCCTGAACATTTTCTTTTGTAACAGGAATCATTCATAGTCTTACTGAAAAATATTGATTATGTAGTCTTAAATAAATAGGGCCTCATTTAGCTTCCTCTAAATTGTTTAATATTTTCATGATGGGACATTATCTTGTCACATTAAAGTGAATGGAAAATTAATGTTCTGGCACAACAGAAGAGCTAGTCTGCAGATTCAACAGATCAGATGAAATAGTTTGCTTCAATATTGTCAAACATTGTTTTAAGTACCCCAAATCAAAAAATTAAATCTAACGAATAGCAACTAGCTGTGAATGTGCTAGTTCCAAAGACAACTAAAGTCATCAAATTAACCACTCTAATAAAAGCTACAGAGAACTCTTTTTACCTTATGGCTTAATATTTACAAATTCACAGGGCCAACTGGCTTCATTTCACTTCTCTCTACCTCCGTCACTGAGCTTTTATGTTTCACGTATCTGTCAACTGTGTCTGTCTGACATTCTAGAAAGACCACTTTGTGTTTGCACACTTCATTCCCAGCCCTAGGGGAGACACTATATAAATGCTGGCTCTGACCTACACAGCAGCCCTGATTCATGAACATTATCTACACTATGTAAACAGAACCAAGATTGAAGAAGACTGGGGAATTTGCTGAAGTCCACACAGCCAAGCTGCAGGATGTGATCTTGAATGCATGCAGCCTATGCTGTTCTAGGTCTGGCATTTGTCTGAATCTCCTAGGGTGACCCTTTAAATTGCATGTGATCAGGCTCTAAACTACACTAGATTTCAGCTATATTGGATTTTGTTCTTAGAGACCAGATGCTAGATTCTTCATGTTTATGAAACTTCCTTATATGACTGTATACAGCTAGTCATATTCTGAGCACGAGAAGACAAAATTGTAATTGGATCTTAGCTGTTCATCTGCTATGAAGTCACAGGCTTGCATTCTAATTACAATTTTTTTTCTCACTGTCCTCTACTACCTACAATCAAAGCATGCTAAAATTCCAATGTGCAAATTACATGAAACCAGCATTCCTAATTCATTGTGTAAGAGTTAGATGGGGAGGAACAACTTGTATAATCCAAATGAACCCCACTCCCCCCACACGAATGCAACAAGGTTGAAAGAAGCCATGGGAATTTCATTTTTATTTAGTTACCTACTTTACAGTGTTAGAGAACAAACTCCAGTCTCAAGCCTGATAGGCAAGGACTTTACTGGCTGAACTGAAGCCCCAGTCCAGGACACAGGAATTATAAAGTAGAATTGCAGTGAAATATTTAAAACTACTTCTGTTACTTACATGGACAATATTACAGAATTTGCTTGATAAAACTTGGCTACCCAGGTCATCCCACAATATTTACATGACTTACAAAAACTCTCACTTTAAAGGAAATTAACAAAATCATTATACTCTTCATACATGCGAGGTAATGAACAAAACATTTTATGAGCTTCTTACACTTTTACAAAGATTGCAATGAGGTAGATTTAATTGTTTCCATTTAAAAATGGAAGAGCTCAATCTCATAGAGATTGTTTGCTTTGCAGAAGTCTACATGTAAAGACATTGAACCCAGCGTGATGCCCTGAACTCTACACCAAAGCCTTTGGCTGCACTCAAGGGCTGAGAAGTGACATCACTGTGATCCTCAAAGCGGGTTCCTGGAGCAGCCCCATGGGAATCACTGGGACTTCAAAGAAATGCAAGCTCTCAGGTCTCACTCACCCCAGGCTTACAGAAAGAACCAGTAACCCTGGGACTAGGATGCAGAATCTGTTTCAACAAGACCCCTGGTGATTTTAATGAAGGCCAAAGTTGCAGAACCACTCTTCCATTTCATTCTCAGTCCCCTAGAGAAACAAAGCAGAACTCTGCAAACAAACTCTGAATTCTTTCATGGGTGTGGAAGGTAAAGAATTCAACGATGAGCTCATTGTTTCCCGAAGGCTGGTGTTCCTCAGCCCAAGCTGTTTTGCACTGCATTTCACTGTGACCTGGACAGGGGACTCACTAACCAGTACTGAACTGAGGTCATTTCCAAGGAATCCTGGTTACCAAGTGTCAGTGCTGTGATAGGGCATCCTATGAAGCTGTAGCTAAAACTTTTTTTTACAATGTGCTTAGACATATTGTCACCTGCAATTCTCATGCATATTTAATTACCTCCTTTTTTCCCAAACTTAATCTTCAGAGACCTTCAAAAAGAAAATGCAGAAATCAGTTGGAAAATAAAGCAAGGAGTATTTCAATCAAGTGAGGGAATAATAGGAGGTCTTAACAGAAAGAGTGACTGCTGTACCCTATGTGTCAAGAACTGTGCTAAGCAGAAAAATTTCTGCGTTTGCTCCATCCCTGCAAGAAACAGATAAGGTAGACCCAAGAAGTCCTAACTGCAGAAGATGAAAGTGCTGCTTGAGAAGCTTGCAGAAGAGTGAATGTTAAGAGAGTAAGAGCCTGAAGGAGTGATCTGTCCTCTATTTGTGACAGGTTTGCTGAACCCAAGAATTCACTGCAGTGAATTCTACCTCCACTAAACCTGACCAACAGTTGGTCGATCAGCGTTTCACCATGGATAAGGGAAGATCTCTAGAAACACTACACTGTTGAAGGCTGATGGCAATCAAAGAAGCAGAGCTTCCTTACTCAATGATTTACTCACTGATGGGTCAGCCATACTCAATAGGCACTTGCTAGTACAACCATACCAGATAGCCCAGTGTATCACACATGAAAAAAAATATAGACACAGGAGGGAGACTGGTTGGGAAAAAGAACATATGAGGTGGGACAGGAGTGGGGATGGGATTGGGTAATAAGAGGTGAAAACACAACGATTCATTCTATTTATGTATGAAAGTGTCAAAGAATAATAATAAAAAAGAATCTTCCCTTCAAAGACACATGAAAAGGAGAGGGACTGAAAGGGAAGAAGAATTATAGTGGGAAAAGTCAAGGGTAGGATTGGAAATTAAGGTGTGAAAATATAAATTCACTGTATTCATGTATAAAATTCTAAAAAATAAAAGAAAAAGAAACTTGCTTTCTGTTGCAGTTACTTTTTCTGTTGCTGTGAGGCAACACTCAGATACAAACAATTTAAGAGGAGAAATGGAAATTTACTTGGCCAATGGGTCCAGAGGAGACACAGTTCCTTTATGGTTGGAAAGGCATGGCGGGTGGCAGAAGCTAGAGGTGCCTTAAGTCACATCCACTATGGAGGATGTGAGAGCAAGCTGCAGTTGCGAGAGTAGATTACTAATTGAAATAGGGGCGGCTAACTAACCTCAAGGCCTACCCCCTGTGAAGTGTTTTCCTCCAGCAAGGCTCCGCCTCCTAAAGTTGCTATAACTTCCCAAACATCAACACCAGCTAAGAATGCAAACATACGAGCCTATGGGGGACAACTCACATTTTAAACCATGACACCTTCGTTCTCATAGCCAGTGGGAAGTCCATCCCTACTTACTGGTCCAAGATGCATCTCATTTGATTCTTCTTTATGCCAATGTAATTTAAATTTATCACCTAAAACTGTCCTTCAGAGGTCAGTCAGAGAATACGGCATCCTGGTACACTGATGTGACCAAAGTGGCTCTGGGAGAGCTGTCTGCTGTTACCCTGACAGGCCAATCTGTTCTTGTCTCATTAAGCATGGCTGTACCTTTTTCTTCATGGACAGGGTTCTAGGTTTGCAAATCATTGAATGCTTATATCCAAACGAATGAATAGAAAAGAAACAAAAGGTATCCACTCCGTTGACACAAAACATATTGAGTGCCAAATGCTGCACAGCAAGAGCAGCAGCCACTGCAAGTACTTTTGAAGGTGAGGCCATCTTCATCACTCACCACTTCATAAAACCTGCAAAGACCAGATCTAAACATTAAGCCTCCGAGAAAACCCCACGACTCAGGGGCTGTCGAAGAGCCAGAGAGAAATGATTACTCTCTTTGCTCAATGTCAAAGCAGTCTGCTGGGGCACGAGGCTTGAAGGTACAAGGAAAATGGAGCAGATGACAAAATTAAAACAACCCAAGCTTGGAAAATATAAGACTTTTTGTTCTAGTCTTCACCTAAGAAACTTTAAAAACAAACCAAATCAAAACAGAGGCTCTGGAATAAAATACGGTCAAGTGAGGCCTGTGGTATAAGTTGGGCTGTGTCCTTCCTCTCTTTGCCAAAGTTCTAACTGGTAGCTATAAAGAATGTGACCTTGATAAGAAGCAAGGGTACTCCTGATGTACACTACTGAATTGAGACCACAGTTCATAGACTGAGCTTCTGATCCAATGTGACTGGCGTCCTTTAGGAAGACATCCCTGGTGTCTGGGACATGGTTCTGCTGTTAGAGTGTTTGTCTTTCACTAAGCTCTGAGTTTGTGGATTCGGAAAACAGGAGATTCCACTTACTGTTTCCCTGGTGATACTGGAATCTCAGTCTCTACCCTTAAGTTAAATCAACTGGGTCAGCCACCTGGCCAGGATCCCCTCCTCCCAGGAATGTGTGCCAACAAGATGAGAGGGGTTATTCTCAGTACCACATAAAACAGAATTCTGGCACACATCTATAACCTCCACATTTGGGGGGTAGAGGAAGAGGGTCACTAGTTCAAGGTAACCCTTGGCTACATAGCAAGTCCGAGACCAGCCTGGACTCCATGAGTCCTCCTGAGTTTCAAAAAGAAAGAGAACAAAATGAAGAAAAGGTAACTGGGGAAACTGGGAGAATGTGGGCATAACAATGAAAGCACAGTTACATAGACACAAACAAAGGGATACCAGAGTTTGTCAGTATGGGGAGACGATATCATACCTCTCCCAAATATGTCCTCAGAAGCAGAATTGACTTCCAAAGACAAAGGTAGCCTGCCTTGCTCTCCTCTTAAGAAGAAAGGACAACCACTACAGAGACTTGAAGCCCTTATCAGCCTGAAGCCCAGACAAGAGAAAGTTATGCCCGCTGTATTAACTAACCTTTATCTACAATTATGTGCCTTCTCTTTTCCAAACTCCTGTCTGCAGAGAATCTTCTCTTCTCGTTTGTCTTGTCCCTTCTCTCTGGATGACTCCAGATAAGCTAGAATGTAAACAACCTCTGAGAATAACTTGCTCCTCCAGATAACTCCCATGACTGTCCCACCTGGACAGAGTCCCCACCTCCCTGGGCATTTGTTCTATCTGCAAGTGTGCCAACAAGACGCCAGGGGCTGCTTTTCCTTTCCAAAAGCCATATTCAGTTACCCCCTTCCCAATCTTTTTTCTTCTTCCTCACTCTACCAGACACAAACAAAAGCAGGAGGAATCCCCCAAAATGTCTTTTTCAAAAAGCTCTTGAATCTTTCAAAAGGCAAATCTCTCTTCTGTGTTTTCACCTAAACTTCTGATTTAATATCAGTACTTTTCCTAAGACTAACCTCTTTGACACGTGGCCACCTTTCCAATCTCTAAGCATGCTTAGATCCTTAGATTCCCAGGGTCTCTGATCCATTGCTTTTTTGTTCTAAAATAAATGTAAATAACAACCTTTCCCTCCACTTAATAATTCTTTATTTCATGATGAAACCAAATGCAAATGCCCTTAGACCTGGAACCAGGACTTCCCTGCAAGTTTCAGAGAAAAGATGGCTTTACTGATGCCTTGATTTTGAACTTGATTTCAGAATTGAGACAGTCTGTTTGTTGTCTGCAGTTGTTATGGTTGCATTTCCATGTCAACTTGACAGTTGCAGACTGTTTGGTGGCAGCTGTGGAAGGTTAATGGTTAGAATGGCCCCTGAACAAGCCTACAGTTACTTGACTGACTTCTGTGGAGAACCCAGCCCACATGGGTGGTACTTTCCAGTGGTGGACAGGATAACAGGAGGTACGAGGAGGAGGAACTTGCTCTTCCCTTATCCGGTGTCAACTTGCTGTGGAGTCCACTCTGTGTGTACATTCTTCACCTTTAGAGCGCCGTGGCCTTCTCTGTTGCTGCTGCTGCTGCCTCCACTCTTGGCTGACTTGGAGCTTTACCTTTTCCATCACATTGTTGCTGTTCCTGCTGCTTTTGGAGCCTGGTCTCTAGGCCTTGTTACTGTTCACTGTTCATTGCCAACATTAGAGCCCAGCTGTTCTTCACCGACGTTGGAACCCAGCGTCTTTGACCCTCCACAGGAGCAAAGGCTTGAGACCTTCTCAGGATCTTTTGGCTTTGTGGAACATTTCAGCCAGGAAGGAGACTGCTGCAGGCAGCTATCTTGAAGGATGCTATTTTTATTGTGAGTTATTTTTTTAATAAATTTGTTTATATATACTACATTCTATAGATTCTGTTTCTTCAGAAAACCCTGATTAATACAGCAGCCATCAGCCTGTGGTACTTAAATACAGAGGCCCAAGCATGTTCATATATGAGATAATATATCAGAGAAAAGGAAGTGTTAAGAAATCGGGAACTACAGACACAAGCTAGCCAGGGCCTTTTCTTCCCTGGAAGGTGGGAAGGTGACAGGTTCTTCTCAACCCAGAGGGCAGTCAAGGGCAGCAGTTCTGTCCTCTGCCAGCAGGCGGCATTAGTGGCCCTCAAGGATGGCTAACAAGACAGACTGGTGCTAGCCTTCCTCAGCAATGCAACTAGGAAGTCTGAAGGAGATGTTGGCACACATCCTCACTCAAGGGAGAAATATACTTTCCAGCTTCACATTTGTGTTTTTTTTTTTGCAATTCACATTGGGATTTTACTACTTTTCTTTTCTTTTTTTTTTTTTTTTTGAAATTTTCCCAATAGCAAATTTTATTTATTTATTTATTTTTTATTAAAAATTTAATTATACATTTTAAAATTTTTTACCAGTTCCCTCCCTCCCCCCTCCTCCCCCCGAACCCCCTCCTCCCCCTCCCCTTCCCCCAGTGCCTCCCCCCCAATTCCCAGAGAGTCCTTTATTGTGTACGCCTAACTCTCCACTGGGTCCTCCTCTCCGATGACATATAAGGACCCAGTGGCATTTCCGTAAGCCCTTTCTCTTGTTCCCCTTAAGCATAAGATCACTACTATGGCTGTCAATCCCTTGCCTCCAGCTTCACATTTGTATTTGCAAATACAATGATTTCCTTACAGGTGTTTCAGAACTCAAGCACAGGACTGACCCAGGGGCCACCCAGGGGCAGCAAACAAGAGCAGAAAGAGAAATGGGGCTCAGAAAGACAGGTAAACGCATGCTGTTTGAGATGTGTTTCCCATGAAACGTGGATAATGGTAGGGAGCTTCAACCCCTCAGAATCGCCTATTTTTATGATTAGCCCTCCCATCCGCTTTCTATGGGATCTGAATCTCACCCCCTGGCTTTCTTCCCACCGCTCCACAGCAGCAGGTACTGCCTCTCCTTGGCCCAATCTCGGCAAAGCAGTTGCTTCTAAAGTGGAAGAGCCCTTCTAACTGCTGCCTGGCTGACTCTACTGCTTTGCTTCCATCTGTTGACAGCTCCCCATGTACAGCTTGTGCCTAGACTTCAAGGTTGAGCACAGGTCTTGTGCATGCAAGTCTACTCCATGTACATGTTTCTATGCCTTGCATATCAACTCATCCTTTCCTCCCCAGCTGTTTCTTCTCCCGGTGATACTCATGCAGCACTTGCCTGGCCTTTACCTGTGTCTCCTCACCCAGTCCTCAAAATCACTCTCTTCCTTGGGGCTCCACTGTTACCCTTATTCCATAGGTCAAGCCAGAGACACAGATGTGGCACCATTGATTCACCTAATCTTGGGCTCCTGAACAGACAAGCCCAAACAAGTACGGACATGTCCCAATAGAGGAACCATACAGGCAGAGAGATGAACAACCAATGGGAAGGAGGGATGAATAACCAATGGGAAGGAGGAATGAATGACCAATGGGAAGGAATAAACAACCAATGGGAAGCTGCCATCTAACCTGCCTCTGCAATGGACACCTAGTAAACAGCTAAATGATTGATGGCTGCTCCCCCTCACCCCCAGTGGAGAGGTGGCAACACCTGATTTGACCCCTGACCCTATATAAGCTCAAGCACTTCCTGAAATAAATGAATCTGAAGCAAACTTGTCCACTGCTTGCGTCTCACTTGATTCCTGGGGTCTGGGTGGTGAACCCGAGCCTGCTCACCCCCTTGCCTCGAGCCCCAAGGCTCTGCCATTTCCCCCCTCCTTTCCCCAGCTGGCCCAGCAGGGATTCAGCAACACACAGAGAGATGAACAAATTCACCTAAGGTCCCTCCAAATCCAATGCCTCATTCATCAGCGTGTGCAGATTGCTGTGTGAGGACCCCCTAGGGTGCACACCAAGCTTCTTTGCCACCATCTACATCATAGTCATCATTTTCCTGGATGTAGACCTCTGCAGTGACCTCTCTTTGCTTCCTTCATTTGCTCACTTCCAATCATTTCCCATGTGGCAGCTGAGCTTCTATTATAGACCCAAGTCACATGTCACTTGTCTATTAACACCATTCTCCAGCTACTAATGTCCAAACTCCTCACATCAGTTCTTGTGGCCCCAGCCTTATCACCTTCCTCTGGAGTCAGTCTCTCATTTGCTTATCATACTTCTGCCCTCTCAAAGTATGACTTCTCCCACCTTAATGCTTATGACTCTGTTGCCTCCTGTCCCTAGAAGGTCTTCCTCCCTTCAGACCTCTCTTAGAGGCCATTGTCTCTGACTGTTATAGTGAAAAAATACTGTGACCAAGTCAGCTTAAGGAAGAAAGGGTTATTTGTTTGGTTTAAGGTTTCAGAGGGGATTGAGTCCATTAACGGCAGGAAACCCATAGCAGAAAGCCTGACAACAGAAGCAGGAGAGTCAGGCCACCACAGCCATCAGGGGGGCAGACAGCAAGAGACAAGGAGGAAGTGAGACCAGCCTACCAAACCTCAAGGCCCACCTCCAGTAACATGCTTCTTCCAAAAGACTCTACTTTCTAAAGGTCTCACTACCTCCCAAACAGCAGCACTAGCAGGGGACCAAGTATCCAGCCAAACACATGAGCTTGTGGGAGACAGTAACTGACAATCAGATCACCTAGCATTGAACCTTTGATTTAAGGCACATAATGAGAACCTGCAGTCCAGTAGCCCTGTCCCCTCCAGACCCATGACATTCAGTCATGTCTCCCCCTGTTTACCCCTCCCTTTCCACCTCCTCTAAAACAAAGATCCAGAAGGCAGGGACATTTTATATTTGTCACCTAGCCTACTTCATAGTCTTCAGAGAGAGACTTGACAGGCAACTGAATGAGCTGGTGGAGAGCTGGTGGACAGCAAGATAATGAACCCCAAGGAGAGAGATTTCCCCGGGTGGACACTAGGCACTTGGCTTCCTCATTAAGCTACTTTCTTGAAATATATGTGGGGTGGGCTATGCCCTTGAGCCACTGGAGCACTGAGATGTCCCCCAATTCTGTCCATTGATTCTATTGGCTTTTCCTTCCCATCTCTCTAAGCACTTGAATCTTGCCCAACAGAAGCAGCAAAAACCCAACTGTTTGGAGAGTGATCAAAACATCAGGCCCCCATTAAATCTTTAGAAACACCAAGATCTTCCTCGGAATAATTCAAACAAATAATATTTGTTTGAAGCAAGTTATGGGTGATTTATATTCCTCTTCTTTTGAATCATTTAGCAGTATCTAAGAATTATATTTTTTGTTCTTCTATCAAAGTCAAGTGCTTAAGAATTAATGATCAAATTTTCCTTCCAGCCAAGAAGACAGGGAACTGAAGATTAATGTGGTGACCCTGGCTATATCCTCGGCTCCATGTGCCCAGCTTCACTGTCTATCCAAGGGATATGCAGTCTGACTGACAGAGTATTCAGTTCACTAAAATGGGGAAACATAACCGACTTCACCTTGCATGGTCCTTGGTTGTCTTGTTCAGCCCAGGCTGCCATGACAGTGACATATAACATATGACATAACAGTGCTATAGACTAAGTGACATATAAATAGCAGAAATTTGTTTCTTCCAGTTTTGGAATCTAGAAAATTCAAATCAAGGCACCTTCAGATTGATGTCTGGTGAGAGTCCATGTTCTGGTTCATGGATGGGGCAGATGGCAGAAAACACTAATTAGCCTTCTTCAACTTTTTTCTTATAAGAACCTAAGCTCAACTGTTAGGGCTATGCTCTCATTAGCTCATTGCCCCCTAAAAGCGCCACATCATCACACCATCACTACGGGGGTGAGAAATTTAGATCGTAACCCTGGCTTGACAGGATTTGGTGACTACATGATGACACTCCATCCAACTCACAGCTGCAGGAATGGGGAACCTACCCATCATCTATTCTCTATAATATTCTGGGAAGAATATTTCTTGCAAAAAAGTTCCTGACTCAGAGGAAGTTTGACATTCACACAAAAGGATGTTCCAGGGGATGGGAGGGGGTAAGGGGGAGGCACTGGGAGAAGGGGAGGGAGGAGGGTGAAAGGGGAGGAGAGGGTACAAGGGGGACTGGGGAAAGGTGGAGGGAGGGAGAGGACTGGGTTACCTATTGAGTTTCTATGATTGGGGAAAAATAAGTTAATTAATTAATTTTTAAAAAATGCCTGAATCTTTGATGCCTACCTGACACAATGGCAAAGTAGATTAATTATGGTTTACTTACAAATTTTACTTATGAATTTTTTGGGGAAGTGACAATCCTAATAAAATTTTCAGAATTAAGAGTGCCTTTTACATGGGGCAAATGACTGTTTAGTAGGCCTGAGGTCCTGAGTCTAATCCCAACTCCTGCAGAGAATGTTTCCTAGTTGCCCATTAAAGGCAGGGAAGAAAACTCCTGGAGCAGCTCATGAGGAAAATATAGGACTTAGTGTCCCTTGAAGAGACCTAAAGCATCATAAAAAATAAATAGATTGTGACACCTCCACAAACCTCTCTCTAATCTCATCCCCTTCTCTTACTTACTCGGAAGTTTCTTGCTGTTCTCAAATACACCCCTGAATGCCTCAGAGCTTTCTACCTGTCTGGGCACCTCTGTCTGGGTACTCTCCCCTAGAGACCTCCTCCCAGGCAATTACTTCATCCATATGGAATTCTCTTCATGTATCAGATCAGGAAATAATAAAACCCAGACCAGAGTAAGGAGCCAGCTCTCAAACCTGATGCCCTGAGTTTAACCCCCAGAAGCCCATGGGAAGGAAGAAGAGATACCCTTTGAGTTCAAATAAATAAACAAAATATTAAAAAAGAAACAATCTAAAATATTTTTAAGAAGAAGATAACACACCCCACACTACTATTATCAACCTCACATGCCAGTGCTTAAAATGGGGTTCATACATTATATACTTATTTCTTTTCTATTAATCTTTCCTAATAAAATGCAGACTCTGTGCTACTATAATCTTAAATATCAGTGCTTGAAACGGGGCTCATACATTATACACTTATTTCTTTTCTACTAATCTTTCCTAATGAAATAAAAATGTAGGCTCTGTGCTATTATAATCTCTCTCTCTTCTCTCTCTCTCTCTCTCTCTCTCTCTCTCTCTCTCTCTCTCTTTCTCTCTCTCTTATCAGAAGAGTCTAAGTCTGCCACTTAGATCGTCAGGTGTTAGAATAAAAAATCGTCATCTTGCCTGGGATTTGCTTCTTTTAATAATTCTCAAATGACACTACCATATTATTCAAGGTTCCTTCCAGACCACATGTCAAGATCCTACAAATGCACTCTTCACCTTTTCCAATGCTGTCTCCCGGGACTAGCTGAACTCCCAGGTAACATGCCTGCAAAATGCAGGCGAGATGAAAACACAGAGAGATGAGAGAGAAAAAAAAAGACCCAAGAGGTGAAGATGGAGTGAAGGATGGACTTTAGAATCTTCTGCGTTTCTGATTTATTCTCATTTAGCTCATGTGAGACCCATGTGTTTTTCATACTGTACAGTCCTTTCAGATCCTGCTTAACTGCTTTGCACTTACAGACTTTCAAGGGTGTGGAATTATAGCTTCTTATTCTTCTAATTTAAAATGTTTTCTTTTTTATTCAACACGGATTCACCAGGTTTACTGATGATGTTCATTAGCTCACATATTGTAGTTCTATCATGATTAAACATGAAGGAGGGGACACCCCCCCCCCCCCCCCGGCTTGGGTAAGGGAGTGGGAGGAACAGTTCTTCAAGTTCATTCCACTCATTCCCAGGAAGCCTGTCTCCTCACTCAGACTGAGGAATTCTTTGCTTCTAGGCTTCACCCTGAAACAAAGCAGTGTTGTTATGATTTGAAATCCAGGTTTAACCTGTCTTTTACCCTTCAGAGGGCCAATGCTCTGTGTATCAATATTATCGGGAGAAACTCCAGGCGACAGGGTTTCCAAACACACTAGACAAGGAAGTTACAATGACATTAAAGACTATCTAACCACGGAAGAGCAGCTTCCCTCCACCCCTACCTTGCCTGCCTCTTGTTACAAAGGATGCAAAAAATCAGTTTCAGGATTAAAAAAAAAATTAGCTTCAAAGCCAAATCTTCTGCAAATGTGTCAGACTGAGAGAAACAGGGAAGGAATTCAGCGTCATTCTCACAGGTTCCTCACCCCTTTGTTTAAACTTGTATGTTCGTGAAGAGTAGACATACCAGGAAAGAAGGTATATGGGATGGCCCTGCCTAAGCCAGGAAAAGGAAATGAGGTGTCAAACCCTTTGAATCCAGACCAATAGCATCCAAATGCCAGGGAAAAAAATCACTGAAAATTTCCACAAGTTCTGTCACCTACACACTGCACCTTTCCTGAGAGTGCAGTCACTGGTCTCACTACTGTAAAGGAATGGCAGAAATGAAACCATCATGTCCCCAGAGTCCAATGACAGCTCCAGGAAGGAAAGGAAGGGTCACATGGGGAAGAGCAGCTTCACTCTGCCTCTTTCCACGAACACACACATCCTGGGTGTGTTATTCCCGTCTGTAAACTACTGCTCTTTGCAGCATTGCTCAGATTTCCACCATCAAAGGTTCCCTACAGGGGCTGGGGAGATGGCACGATGGTTAAAGTGTTTGCCACCCAAGCAAAAGGACTAGAGTTAGGGTCCCCAGAACCCTAGTTGCTGTTGTTGCTATTATTATTTTTTTATTTTATTTTATAGGAGCTGGACCACTGAGCTACGTCTTCTGCTTCCACATAATGCCTGTGCTTTTGGATGTTTCATTTTTGTCAGTCTTTAGCTATCACAACATATTCACTCTTTTCCCATTTTCGTCATGACTAAAGATGCAACTAAGTCTCTGATCCTACCTAAGCTGGTACTATTCAGGTCAATATAATTTTAATAAAAAAATCAAGGTATATAATGGTTTAGAAGCTATGCTTTATTCTGAGTTATATATGTGTGGTTTGAAAATGATTATATCAAGCCTTTGTTCTGGTTCTTGCCAAAACGTTTTCAAAATCCTTGGAATTTCCTGAGTGATAGGTGTGTCTTTGTTCTGCTACTGAGGTGACTCACTACATCCCTTTACAATTGCAAGATGTGAGATCATGTGATTAGAGGACTACAATGTTGGAGTCTGGGAAGGAAAGAGTCTGACTACTGAGTTCACATGGGTGAACTTGAAATCATGTTTGTACTTGGGTGTGTGTGTACAAAAAAACAAACCAACAGAGAGATCTGAACTCATTTGTGCCTTGAACACACTGTGACATAAATTCCTTAAGTAAGCTCCTAAGTTGTCTTTGTGGGAAAGCCTCCAAAATCCACTTAAAAAAGTTTAGAAACAGCTTTTTTCCTAACTGGACATATGCAGAAGTTAGCTCTGATATAATGACCTCTTGATACCATAAACTCAAAATTCTTAGATGTAGAACGTGACACTTCTCCTGAAAAGAAACATGTGGTCTGTGAAAAGGCAAGACTTCCCTTTCTGCTTGTGCCAACAACCCTAAAACTCTCCCTTCTCACCGTCCAATTAGAAGTAAATACTTGCTGCTCCTTTTTTAAGTCCTGGAATCCTTGCGTTATTAAATTTTTCCTTTTCCCTTCCTCCCTTCCTTCCCTTTGTTTCTTTTTCGAAAAGTATTATCTTCACATAAATGGGCAGCAAACCCTTCCTTCATAGCAGAACTTAGCTACAAAGTGCTTCCTGGGAAGATCTGGCAACCTGAGTTCCCCCACACCCCCAGATTTCAGGGAAAAGCTGGATGCTGCGGTGCATGCACTTGCATCTGTAATCCCAGTGTGTCTCATGCAGCAGCAGTGAAAAGACCTATTCTCAAACAAAGTAGGAAACCTGCCATTTTAAGGCTGAATTAAATGCAATGCTCTGCATATAGACTATTCATTTACTTGTTCATTAAGACTGTGTTGCTTCCATCTCTCACCAATTGTAGAGTCCTGCTGATGTTCAGTGTGCCACAAGACTCATTCAGACTTTTTACACATGGAACTGTGAAGTAATAAACAGACTGAGCAGAGAAAGGGGTCAGGGGTTAGGATCTCGTGCTGCCTGGCTGGTCTGAAACTCATATGTAGCAAAGGATATAACGCTGAGTTCCTGATCCTCTTGCCTCTAATGCATGAGTGCTGGTGATGCAGGGTTCTGAGAACAGTGGGACTTCTTGAAGCCCCTCTCTGCATGACCCACAGACCATGCACACTGGATACTCATGGACACCAGGGATGGGACCTGGGAGAATGATTCCAAGTTTGTTGTTTCACAACAATGAAAATTAACGATAGAGACATATGGGAGCATGCAAAATTGAAGCAACTTTATTAAACAGACTTGCAGAAAAGCAAAGCATTGAGGAAAGGTAAGAAATTAAGGAAAGGAATGAGGGGTGGCAAAGAAAGGAAAAGGCCAATGAAGTTCCTTGTCTAGGGGACAAAGATTGAGGTGATCTCTATTGAGACTGGTTACTTCTCTGGACTACCTTGGGCACAGCTAATAGAGGACCCACACTTTCCCCACACTGCCTCTACCCGTGGCCCACCCCTTCCTTGCATCTGTTCTTTTTAATTTCCTGTTCCTTATTCATAAAATATGCTCATGGCTTAACACCACAATGACCAGAAAGGGGATACGTAAGGAAAGAATTAATTGCTGCCAGTCTTGTCTTCTAAAATGTTTCCATTTAATTCCATTTTTATTTAGACATCTTTCCTTTCTCTTTCTTTTAAACAGTTTCACTCTGCAACTTATTATTTTTTCACTAATTAACACATCACAATATTGTTTCTTTAAAAAAAAACCTTTATTTGTGTGTGTGTGTGTGTGTGTGTGTGTGTGTGTGTGTGTGTGTGTGTATTAGAGGGCATTGTGTCCCTGTGGAGGCTCAAGGGTGACTTTGGGAATCATCCTGGATTGGTGGAGGGACCAAGGGTAACTTTGGGAATCATCTTGGATTACTTCTACCTCCTTTTTGCTTCACTCTGAGAGTTCCCAGGCTCCACCTACCAGGGCCGGAAGTGTAGGCTGCCACTGTTTCCACCTGGCATATTTATGTGGGACCTGGGATCTGAACTCAGGACCTTCTGCTTATGAGGCAGGGTCTTAACTCCTGAGCCATCTCTCCAGCCCAACATTACAACATTTTGTAATGCAAGTAGAGCTGATTCCTTTCTTCCCCATCCTTTGAAATTATCACATTAAACAGGGATATAAATTTAAAAGGAGCAATTACTAATTTACATGTTTTGATGTCTATTTATGCTGTCCACTTACTTTCAATAACACCAACAAATATGCTAGGTTCATACTTTTCAATCTTTTGCAATCTTGATGTATATCAAAAAGTAGAATTACTGGAATTAGAACATGAACATTTAAACATAATACTATTAAAACACTTCTATGCAAAAGTATATGTATTTATTTTTCCATTGTCTCATTTATAAGAGTGCCTGTATTGTCCCCAGCCTCTATAACATTGATCTTGCTATATTTTGTTTAAATTTTTTAAATTTTATTTTATTCAGAGAGAGAGAGAGAGAGAACAGGCAAATATAAGCAATAGTGTGCTTATAGAAGTTAGATCTTTGGAAGTCAATCTTCCCTTCTACCATGTGGGCTGTGGGCTGTGGGCTACAGGGACCAAATTCACACAGGTTCTCATGCAGGTGTCTTTACTTATATCTTAAATAGAAAATGGCTTCTCACCCTGACACTCTTCAGTTCTATGTTTAGTGCTTCTTTTCATGTTTGTTGGATATTTGTAATTCTTATATTTAATGTTGTATCTTTTCCGGTTTCTTGGATATTTATAATTCTTACATTTAGTGTTGTATCTTTTTCTGTTTGCTATACATTTATAATTCATTTCATGTGCTATTTTCACCCCTTGCAAATTTTTCCACTGGACTCATTTTAAAATTGGTTTAGTCAAGATACTTGGATGCTAAGGAAATAAGTCATTTGTCTGCTGGTCTCTGAGTGAGCATATTCTACCTAAAGGTTATCTTTTGACTCTAATTATTGTACTGTTTGCTGCCACAATTACAAAATTATGTGTAAATAGATCAGGGCTTTTCTTTAGGTTTCTGGTTTGAGGTTATATTTGTAATTTCTTTTCCAACTCTAAGATTAATGTTTTCTTAAAAAATTCACAACTATCTTATCTCCTCCACTTCTATATATTATCTATCTAAAATGTATTTTAATGTAAGAAGGGAGAAGAAATACAGATTAGTTTTCCTCTAAAGAACTACATGTTTATTTACTAATCTGATAGGAAAAGCCATTTTTACAATAGATCTTCCAAATCACATATTAAATTTATTCTCTGCTTTTGACCTCTTTGTTTTGGTATCATAAGTTTATTTGTTACTTTTCTGAGGCAAATTCCTCATATGTAGTTCAAGCTGTCTTCAAACTGAATATCCTCCTGCCCCAACCTCCCGATTACAGCTGGGATCACAGGTATTTGCCATCATCCTGGCTTACAATACAGTGTTAGGTACCACATTACTTTTAGACCTCTTTTGCTTGCTTTCTATATTATTTTTAGGTGAAGTTTTAAAATCAACTTTCAAAACTTCTCCTTACAATTGGTTTTCTGCATATTTTTTTGACTCAAGTAGGTTACTGTGTTTCAAAGGCTTAATTATTTCACTTACCCAAATGGATGCCATGATATTCCTCTTGGAGCCGAGATCACAGCAACCTATTCAAAGTGGGAAATGTTATTAAATTGAATAAATCATACTATAAACTAGGACACAATAGTCTCAGCCAAAATTCTAATACTTTAGTCTAAAAAAACCAGGTGTCAACTGTTGAGAGTAGGCAGGCCCTACCCCAAGTTATTCCCTATCGTGCGAAATGTCCTTGCTCTGGAACATTCCATTTTACAAGCAACCTTTGGTCCATTTTGAGGCCGTAAGGTGACTCTGCATTTGCGTGGACACATGAACACCGTGCGTTGACCCCACCCACAAGGCAGAGGCTGAGAAATGACTTATTCCTGGGAACAGAAAGGTTGCCGCTCTGAAAAATGCATTGGAGTGGATTGGAATTACAGGAGCTCATGAGTGTATAAAACTCATATCAGGAAAAAGCAGATCTAACAATCCAGTGGACCAAGGAGAGGGTGTAACGCTCTCACCTGGACCCCATGAAGAGATGGACGCCCAGCAGTGCAGGGTCAGAATCAGTGTGGATCGCCGAATGCAGAACGAGGCCCAGGGATCCTCCTATCTCCACCCACTACAGTGCTGGGGTTACAGGTGCCCAGCTTTCCACTAGGGCCATCGCATGGGGGAAAACAAAGAAAAACCAATATAAATCCCAGCTGGCTTTGGTCTGATATCTCCTGCTTCACTGAGAAACCACTCTGCATTTTCCAGGGTCCAAGCCCACAGTAGGCCTGTTATCTCCGCTGAGAGGAGGCTGGTCCGGTCTTGGGTAGGGGGAGAGGTGAAAAGACCAGTTCTGTGAGCATTCAGGCAACTGGCTCCACAAGCTGACATTATTTAAACACGCTGGCGAGTCTCCAGGATGGATTTAGAAATGGAAGCTGCTCCCACCCATCCTGGGAACAAAATATTTAAAAAATCCAGTGACAGTCCGGGGGACAAAGTTCAACAGAAAATCACGGCAGTCATCTCCAGAGATACTCAGAACTGAATTTCTCAGGCTCTTCGTAGCCTAAGGCAGCCAGTTCCCTAACTAGAGTGTAATCCTGCAGCTCTACATAGTACATAGTATCTACAGGAAGATTACTAATTCTGGTTTAGCCCTGAATCATTGTTAGATCTGGAATTGCCCCAAAGGTTCCTTCCTGTGTGTAGGCTTGATGCTGAATGCACTGGTGTTTGGATGAGTGAATGGTTCACAAGGAGGCCCTCTAACCCCAGCAGGGGATTAACCCATCATAGATAGTTTTATAATTTGACAGGCAGCTAGGAGATGGTGGAAAATCAAGAGTGGGTCTTTACAGGCTTGCCCTAGTGGGGGGAGGGGTCCTATATCTTGTCCCTGGCTCCTCCGTCTCTGTTCCTTCTTGTCGGCTGCCACGAGGTGAGAACTTTTCTCTGCATTGTGTGTGTTCCAGCTGCTGGCAAGTTCTACCTGAAACTGTAAACTACCAGACAAAAGACACCTTTCCTCCTTTTAAATAGTTTGGCTCAGGTATTTTGTCATAGCGACAAAAAGTTAAAACATCTGTGCGTGCCAGGGAATGTCGGAGATTAGCAGACTTCAAAATGAAACAAAGCAAAACAAAAATCCCACCCTCCCTTTCCCTGATAACACTAGAATGGAATCTGAGTTCAGTGCTGGGGCATGCTTACTGTGAGTGAACCCCTCCCTTAAGTTGATTCAGCTTGGCCTGCCAATCAACAGGCTAGAGTTCCAAATCTGATCCACCTGGATGGAGGCATGCTGGAGACAGAAGTGTTCTGTGCTTTTTCTTCAGGGACACCTTTTCCTCAGTCTCTATTGTCTCTGGGGACCCTGGATAGACACAGCACTATGTAAGACTGTAGGCAGCTTAAGTCTAAGTCTTTGAGCTCTAAGCTCAGAGGGAAATTTCCCCTTTCTCTGCTTATAACACGCTTCCCTGCTTAACCCTTTTTCCAGCTTGTGTCTCCAGATTTCCTGCCTGTTCGGTCCTGTTATATTTCCATTTTAAAATCAATGTTGACTTTTGTACATCTTTTAATTTTTTCCTGCTTTATTATTTTTTGATCTTACAGAGAAAACTAACCTATAAGCCTAGGAATTAGCCATCAGGAATTTGGGATCATCTTTTTGAGTTTTTTAATTCTCCTTAATAATTTAGGAATGAACTCAGAAAGCTCAAAGGTGATTTTATTAAAGTTTAAACGAAAACAATCACAGAGTAGGTGAGCTATGAATCCCTAGAGCTGCTAGAGGCAAGAAGAGAAAGTCACTCCCTTGAATAGGTGAAGTCTTTAGCAAGCAATCATGTGGTAAACAGTTGGGGGGAGTCTTCCAGAGAAACAGTGTGTGTGTGGGAGGGGGGTCTCCAGAGAAACAGTGAGAAAACCCAGTGAATCAGAGAAAACATGTTTATAGACTTTTGGAAAAAGACATAGAAAGAAAAGCAAAAGTTACACTTCTGCCTGAGTGACTCAAAAAGCAGACAGACTGGAAGCCCTGTGGGAACAGCTTATGAGAAGGGTGAGTACTTCATCTCATTGAGGGAATAATTATTACTCCCATCTCCATAGTATAACTTCAGATGTTGAAGTTTCCTGAGGGGGGCTGTGCTTTAAGCCAGATAACTGATCAGTCCATCTGGGCTAACTCAAGAAGAGGACAGTAGGCATGTTCTGTCTTTGGGACAAATCAGAACATCACATGTCCATTCAGGGTGAAGAACTTCAGTGTCTCCAGTGGAATAGGAGGTGGTCCTTCCTCAGTGACCTCCAAGCCTGTTAATTCCCTAACACTTCTTAACACTCCTTAACATGAGATACAGTTTGAGTCTAGTTTCCTTATGGGTAAGACAACAAGAAGGCACTGAAAAACACGGGTAACATATCATTAGCTGGCATCTTGTGTTCTTACCATGTGCCAGGTAATATAAAAGTATCAGAAAGTAGGTTTTATAATTCTAAAGTTTGCCCACTTGGAGCATGATAGGCATGAAAAACTCACCATTAAATGATTTCATATAAATCCCACCATAAGCTAATGAATTGGACAGGCATCATGAACAACATCCTACTTTGCTATAAAGAAGCCAGAAGCACAGAGCAAGCAGTATGATGAAATTCCAGTTGCACAGCTACTAGTGGACTCTATTGAGATAGGGCAACCAAACTCTAAAAAAGGTATGAATCCTTAACTTTCGATATTTTGCAGAACATAAGTCTCTAGTGCAAACTGATAAATCGGCATTTGTCAGCCTATTATCATTTGTAAATTACCAAAAATTATTACTATGCTACCATTTTCACCTTTAAGAAATAAAAAAAATTACTCCACAGTGGAGGCCAAACGACCTATCAATAGAACGTTAAACACATCCTTCCTGAAAGCCATTACAACTATGCAATTTCCTCTCTTCTTCCTCCGTCCTTATTTCCAAACAGATTTCTCAACACAGCCAAGTAGCTTTTAAGACAGAGATCTGATTTGCCCTTACATTTTAAACTGTCTCTCCGGCCAGTCTAAAGTTTTCTGCCTCTATGAAAACCAATGGCAAATATTTTCACAGATAATCTTTTAGTAACCATTTTTTTTATGATGTTGAAAAGAGTAGAAACACTCCCTTGGGGGCAGAACTTCATCTGTATTGAACATAACTCCTCCGGAAGATTTTGGCTCAGGCTGCACAATTTCTTATCAGCTACCAGAGCCGCCTCAGGGGATCCAGAACTTCTGCGAAACAGTTTCCTGCATTCCATCACCCACGGTCACGTCCTGGGATCTCTCACTTGCTCAAGGGCCGGGGGCCTGACTTCTGTCTAGTGAACAAGTTTCTGTTTGCAATTCAAGAGAAGCGGTGAGTCTTTACAGGGAAAAGCAAACTTCCCTAACTTTAACTTCCAGCATTTACAAGCGGAGCTCTTGAGGACGGGTGGGGTTAAAGTTTACAGCGCAGAACTCTGAACCCGCCCACCTGAGACCCTTGTTTTCTTTTTAAACCTGTCCGCAAAATGTTAGCTGGATCCCCTATGGGATGAAGAACAAAACACCCACCTAGCTGGGGTCCCTGAGTGACCTGATCCCAGAAAGGTGACCGCCCCGGGCGCTCCCCGGGGTTCGGGGCTCTGAACTTTGCAAGGCAGCTGGAGAACTCGCGCCCAGTGAGCCTCGAATCCCGCAGGCGCGCGACTGCGGGCTCCGATCTGCCACCGCGGAAAGCTTACCTCCAAAGCGAACCCTCTGGCCGGAGAATCGCTGGCAAAGGTGTGCGCCCTACGCTGGCTCGGCTCCCTGGCCGCTGGCCGCGCCCCTTCCTCCCGCCCCTCCTAAGGCCTCGACTCGCCCTCCACCGCCACAGAGACAGCGAGCCGCGCCCCGAAACGCTGAGCTTCTGGCTAACTTAGCTCCAGCCCAGGCCCGCCCTGGGCTCTGCGCCCCCAGACTCGCCTCTCTCCGCTTGCACACCCAAACCCATTTCCTGGGGCTTCGTTTTTCCTTTACTCTCCTAGGGGGTCTTCAGATTTATCACCGTTGTTTGGTTTTCTTCTAGGGCTATGTAATCAGATTCAAGGATCTTACGTCCAAGAACCCACCCCTGAAACAGATAATGAACGCTAACAAGTCTGTGGCACTTATTCATACGTAGTGCCGGACGCAGACGCGAATCTGTATCGCAGCAATGCCAGAAGCCGATGCTGTTGTTATCTCATTATCTCAGTCCTTAAAATTATTTTTGCTTGCGTTTGGAGTGCACAGGTGTGTTCACATATGTGTGGGCGCATGTGTGGGGGTGCAAATACACCTGTTGTGCAGGTCGTGGTTGACATCAGATATCTTCCTCCATTGCTCTCCACAACGTATTGAGACAGAGTCTCTCACTAAACCCAGAGCTCTCAGATTTGGCTAGAGTAGGTAATTTGCCATGGGGATCCCTGGCTCTGTTGCCCATGAGTTGCTGGGATCACAGGCATCGACACCCCCCTATACTCCTACTCCCAGAAATTACATGTTGTGGGGATCTGAATTCCACTTCCTATACTTCTTAGGCAAGCACTTTACCTCTTGAGCCATCCCTCCAGCTTTGTTCCATTTATAAATGAGGAAATTGAGAAATAAAGAAGAAGGTTAAGTAAAGATACAGAGAAATTAATTATCAGAACTAGCTGGTTGATTTTAAGCCTCTTGGGAGTTTTGACTCCCTAAGATGGGGGTTAAAACTAAAGCCTTAGGAAGAACCAAAGGTTGAGATTGCAGTAGGCATTTGGAAACAAAACACAAACCAAGGAGGCTAAACATTCAAGTGATTTTTAATATTGGAGGATTGTCAGTAGTTATATGTAGGATTCAGGCAAAAAAAGGGAAGGGAAGGGGAAAGAGGAAAGGGGAAAGGGGAAAGGGGGAAGGGGGAAGGGGAAGGGGAGGAAAGAAGATGCCACTTGCCAGACATAGAAGAAAATGATTTTTATTCTCTCTCTCTCTCTCTCTTATCCGTAATGTGTATGCATGCAGGTATTCATGTGTACAAGAGCGCATTCATGAGTGTGAATATAGGCATATACCTGCCATTGTGTGCATGATAACCCTGTGTATCAGCCTTCACCCTCCACCTTATTGAGACAAGCTCTCTTTTTCTTGGTGTGTTTGCCACTGTGTATGCTAGACTGGCTGGCTCAGTGAACTCCTAGATATACTCCTGTTGCCTCCCATATCTCCATGGAAGCACTGAGATTATAGACCCAGACACACAAGTGCACCCAAGTTTATGTGAGTTTTAGGGATTTAAATTCAACTTCCATTGAACCATTTCCCCAGGCCTAAAAAATGTTTGATTATTGTCATAGTTTAGCACAGGTGTCAACTTGAAAGTTGAGGGTTTGAGCTCTGGGCACATTTGTGGAGAATTAGTGTTTGGGTTAAGCCCAGAGCAAACCTGCAGGAGATTGTCTAGCTGGGGAAGGTCCAGTCTATGGTGGATGGGACTAGGCTCTGAACAGATGAATAAAATGCTGAGAGCTGGTTGAGGAAATTGACATCCTTGTGTACACTTGGCCAGACATGTTGGTCTGGAAAGTAAGGATCGTCCCTCTCTCAGCCATTACATAGAGGTAGCGTGGCCAGTTTCCCATTATGCAGAAGTAGTGTGCCCTGGTGTTGGTGCATGCTCTCCCATCAAGCTGTACTGAGAACTGTAACCAATAGTCATAAGAGAAAATAAATCCCTTCTTCCTTAAGCCATTTGATGGTCATTTATCAGCAACCATGTAGGCTAACTGCTACACAATTATATAACTTTCTTTTTTCTTCATGGCAACAGAAGTCACAGATGAGAAAATTAATTAGCTAGATTGAGTAATACAAGTAATGGAAAGTAGTCACTACTGTGCTCAGTCTTTTTTTTAATTTTGTTTTGTTTTGTTTATTTATTCAATTGTGCATGTGTGTGCGTGAGTATGTATGTTGGGCGAATTCAGGAACCACCATGAATGGCCTCTACCTCCTCCTTGTTTACTCTGCCCTGGGATTCACAGGCCCGGCCATATCAGGACCAGAACCAGGACCAGAAGTGCAGGCCGCCCCCACTTCCGCCCGGCAGCTATACATGGAGCCTAGGATCCAAAGTCAGGACTTTCCGCCTGCAAGGTGGAGGCTTAACCCCTGAGCCACCTCTCCAGCCTTGTGCTCAGTCTTGATGGTACCCATCTCTGGGCCCATAGAATGAAGCAGTATATATTTTCTGTATTTAGGAATAATTGTACAGCTGGTTGGTAGTTATTGCAAGATTTTGAACAAGGCTGGCATGGAACATGTTTTCTAAAAGAGATATTTCATGAGATTCATTTTAAAAATGAATTATGTAAAGCTGGACATGTTGGCACATGCCTGCAATTTCAGCACTGAAGAAGTGGAGGCAAGAGGATCAGAAATGCGGGGTCATTGATGTCACCCTCATAGCAAGTTGCAGAACAGAACGTTCTATAGACTCCACCACCTCCCCTATAAAGAAAAGAAAAAGAAAAAGAAAAAAGGATCAGGGAAGAGTATGGTGATTTATATCTATGATCAGAGGAAGCAAAAAAATTTCAATGTCAAGGTCAGCCAGTAAATAAATAAATAAATAAATAAATAAATAAATAAATAAATAAATACCAGAAGAGGAGAAATTAAAATCCTACCAGGGGAGTGTGGAGAGCCCTTTGGCATTCCATGAGTAAGAAATAAAATTGTTACCCCTGAGGACAAAGTCAAGGACAGTGGTCACAAGTTTTCCAAGGAGAGCAGGTGTTCTCAAGGGAAGAAGAAATGCTAGGATCTGTTCAAAGAACAGGAGCCAGAAGCAATGGGATGACATGAATGACCCACACAGTTCACAACTCCGGTGACCTCTGCTTGAAAACATGGCAGCTAACTTTTTAAAAATTGTAATATTTTAAGGACATTTATGATGGTTCATCTTGATTGTTAACATGGTGAGATTTAGAACCTCAATGGAAATAAATCTGTGGGCCTGTCAGTGAGAGATTTTCTTTATTAGGTTAACCAAGGTAGGAAGACCGTTCCTAAACGTAGGCGGTACCCTTCCATAGGCTGGGGTCTTGGGCTGAGTAAAAAGGAGAAAGTGAGGACTGGGGAGATAGCCTTGTGGTTAAAAGCAAATAAAACAACTAAAGTTTGTATCACTAGACCCCACATAAATGCTGGGTGAGTGTAGTGGCCCATCTGTAATTCTAGCCTTGGAAGGTGGAGACTGGGAATCTCTAGAGCAAGCTGACTAGCCATGCTAACCTTATTGGTAAGCTCTAAATTCAATTTTAGAGACTCTATCTCCAAAAAATAGAGGCGGAGGAACAATAAAAAATGATTCCTGACATCAACCTTGAGCCTCCACACACATATTCATGCACACCCACACACTTTGGGGACACACAAGTTCATGTTCATGCACACCCACACACTTGTGTGTCCCCACACATATGAACATGCACACATGCATGCTTGCAACACTACCTTACATATGCAAGAAAATGGAAGGGGAAAAAAAAGAGAAGGCAGGCTAAGTACAGGCATTCGTCCCTTTCCTTCCTGACTACTGATACTATGTGACCAGCTGCCTCACGGTCTTACTGGCTAGCCTTCCTAGGACCAGAAAATACCACATAGGCTAGTGTGGGATAAAAAACGTGAATGATCTCAACTAGTTTGGACTGCATCCTACAATACTGACCTGCCAAGCAAAATGTGCCCACCGGTGCAGCTGTGGCATGACTGTAAGAGGCATCCAAGTGTTTTCTAATTGAAGTCACTTAGTACTTCAAACCTAGTCAAAAGGCTGAGAAAATCATAGGTCATGGGGAAACCTACTGCTGTTTTGCTAATTGCCCACTTTGCTAAACGTCTTCTAAATATTTGTATTTATGCTCATAGACTTGTGCTGCTCTCAACCTTGATCAGAGAAGCTTCTCTTTCAGTGGGTAGTGGTTAGTGCAGAAACTCACAACCCATCAAAATGGAGTGTTGCAGTTAGCCTGTATGGTTGCTGATAAATCACCATCAATCAGCTTACGGGAACAAGAGGTTTATTTTCTTTTACGATTCCTGGTTACAGTTGTTTGTACATCTTTTTTTTTTTAAAGGAATATAAAACTATTTATTGACCACTGTTCACCATTATTTACAATAAAGTAAACAATATACAGCTGGATAACATTCTGATACTACCCTGGTTTCTGCTGAACCAGTAATCCAAATACTGAAAAGATCGAGCCTATTAGTAAGGAATGAGTTGGGGGAGAGAAAAAAGCATGCAGGTCAATAATTTGTATCATCAAATTTTGTTCACCCATTTAAGCTTCAACTGCCAACATCTCAAACCACATGATTACATCTTTGTGAGCCACCATGTACATTTCTTGAATCATAACCTTTTAGCACAGATTTCAATTTTCAGGCAAGGAATGCCTCACTAGAGGAATCTAGAACTGTGCACTTAAGTCTCATTTAGCCAGTTAAGACAAATAAGGATTTGTCTAATTTCCTTGTCTGAATAGGGAGCTGGTAGTGACAAAATTTTGCAAATCATTTACCGTATGTATTGATGATCTGTCTGAATTGTGACACGGTGCGCTTTTAAATTACCTAACTTAAACTGCTCTATGAACTAGAGAGAACCACCCATTTAACTTGAAAGGTTATGGCTTCAGGAACGCTTTCAGACTAATCTGAAGTGATTCTTAGGTTGCTCACAATGGAACCTTATAATCACGTGGTATTACCCATGGTTTGTTGTTTCAGTGAATATAAAAAAAAGAACAACAGCAAAAAACAACCAGTTACATAAGTATCTCATGTCTACACACACACACACAAACAAAAACCCAGAATGGTCCTTCTGCATCCTTTTAAAATAAATTCTGATTGAGTAAAGACCAGGAAATTTTCAACATTTAGAAAAAGTGTTCTCCAAATGCAGAGGAATATACCATGATATCAGATATTATGTTCTGTTAAAGGAAGCAATTACAGAAAGCTTTCATTTGCTCAAAGTAACCAGTGCCTTTTGATGCAAACAAAAATCCCAACAACTGTCAATACTTTTGTCAAAACAAACATATTAAACTTGATTTTCATTAGAATGTAGTTATTTTTTCACACTAGTAGTTGAAAAACCAAGATCCAGTTTTTATATATATGTATAAATATATATAAAAATTGCAAATGATTATTGAGCTTCATCTTCTGGACAAGAATGCCAAGTCAGTCTCTCTTCGTAGAAAGCAATTACAATTTGAGGACACTTCATGTTTGCCTCTTTTGCCAGCACCAAGTCAGCCTCATCTGAATCCTTCCATTTCATGAGAAACATCAACTCTCCACTGCTGTCTGTGGCACCAGTCATTCGCTCAGGATCAAGACCTCTGGCAAAGCCTCTTGGTTTGTCAGCGGCATCTCTTTTCTTTTTAGATTTGCTATCATCAGATTCACTGTCAGATAAAGATTTTCTTTTTGTACCATCTTTTTCTTTACCAGCTTTTTGGGAATTAAGAAATGCTTCAATTAACTCTGGACAATCTAAATTTTCTTCTGGTTCCCAAGTATTATCAGCATCTGTAAATCCCTTCCACTTCAGGAAATACTCCACTTTCCCATTTACTACACGTCGATCCAGTACTTTTTTTTTTTCAATTCAGTGCTTATTATGTATTAGCTCTTTTTAAAAATATATTTTTTTTATTAAAAATGTAATTATACATTTTAAAATTTTTTACCAGTTCCATCCCTCCCAAACCTCCTCCTCCTCCTCCTCTCCCTCCCCATCCCCCAGTGCCTCCCCCCCAATTCCCAGAGTCCTTTATTGTGTACGCCTGACTCTCCACTGGGTCCTCCTCTCCGATGACATATAAGGACCCAGTGGCATTTCCATAAGCCCTTTCTCTTGTTCTCCTTAAGCATAGGAGCACTACTATGGCTGTCAATCCCTTGCCTCCAGGGATTTCGGTGCCCTTAACAGATGCTAGACTTTATGAGGGCAACAGTGCGCTGGATATTGCGCAGGGCATGCAAAGTCCCATTATGATTGCTTTGGCCCCAACTATTGTTGAGAATCTTGCAAATCGTTGTTCCTCCCATCCTTTTGCTCTTACGATCTTACCACCCCCTCTTCCGCAAATGTCCCTGAGCTCCAGGATGGGGAGATATTAGGCTGGCCTAGTTCTATGTGATTGATATAGAGTCTCTGAAGTTCGATCCAGTACTTTTTCTACCACAAATTCTTCAGGCTCTGCCTCTTCAACTTTTTTACTCTTTCCATTCTGTTTCTTTCCCATTTTTTGCAATGTAGTTTTATTGGAGGCCATTTTTTAAAATCACAGACTCGGAAGAGTTCACCACTCTGGGATGCTCCGGCCGCGGGTCCTGCAGCGTCTGCTGTTTGTACATCTTAGCAGGAGAACTCACACCAGCACCAAGGCCGAGGGAACTGGCCATACGATCTCTACATAATGGCTAAGAGAGGGACAATCCTTACTTGGCAGACTTGTATATGTACCACCAATTGTACACAAGCCAAGTGTACACAAGTATGCCAACTCTCTCAACCAGCTCTCTGTATTTTATTCCAGGGCCTTGTCCCACTCACCATGAGCTGGGCTTTCCCCATCAGCTAGACAATCTGCAGGTTTGCTCTGGGCTTAACTCAACCACTAATTCTCTACAAATGTGTTCAGAGCTCAAACCCTCAGCTGTCAAGTTAACATGTGTGCCTAGCTATGACATGCAGGTTTGCAAGTCAAAAGTCCAGGAGGGAAACTATAAGGTTGCTTTACATTACATTCTGCAATGCATTATGACGTCCATCACATGTTACTCTTATAAACAAGATAGTCTCTCAAACTATTCTTATACAAATAGAAGAAAAGATGGCACATAGTTACTGAAAGTTTATGCATGTTGGACTTTGAGCAACATGTTAACAATTTGAATTTTTGTGGTTGCTTCTACCTTGCAAATGCAAGCCAGACTCATGGTGAATCAATAAGTTCTATGTGCTGTAATCCACACAATTAGTAAGTAATTTATAGCTGATCTATGACCAGAAAGGAATGGGTAAGAAGAGTTGAAGTTTACCTGAAGGACTTACTTTAGTTGTTTCTGGTTCTGGCTTAATTACTTTAGTTTCAGGATGTCGCTTTGAGATAAATGCACTCTACTGCTTTGTTTTTCTAAGTGTCATATTTGCCCAGTAAACTACCACTAGACTAGAATCAAGTCATTGAATATTATAAAACTAAAATTTGTACTCTGAAAGTTAGTTTTCTCAATGGCAATGTTAGGTGGTGCTAGGATCCTAGAAACTAGCTTTACAGTCATCCAGAAAAAAAAATACAGAAAATAGTAATTCTAATACAGCTTTCATAATTCTCATTTTGACAATTCTAAATATAGGAAGCTAATTTTTTATGTTTAGAAGAAGCTAATTTGTCTATCACTTTTTCTCTCTTCTCAACAGAACTACTTGAGTCAGATGAAAAATGTTAGCACAAGTTGACTGAGGTATGTTTAAGACAGATGGGAGAATGAAAGAAAAACCAGCTGATAAAGTAGTTGTAGATATTAAATACATGTTAGGTCTCCTGGGGGAGTGCATTGCCCTATACCAGTTAAGTTTTAGGAATCTTATAGGTTAGTTGTTAAACACAGCCAAGATTAAAAAGGAAATGAAATTGAAGTCTGGCACAGTGCCCTGTGCTTATGGTTCCCCCTGCTGGAGAGGTTAAGGCAGGATGGTTTGGGTCTAGGAGTCCAAGACCAGCCCAAGCAACATAGGAAAACCCTGTCCCCAAATAAACAAAATTAACCAAATGAATATAATGTGTTCAAAACAAACAAGCACTCCAAAGGAGGGATGGAGTTTTGCTCAGTGGTAGTGTACTTGTCTAGCACATATGGGAGTTTCTGGTTCAATCCTTAGTGCTGAGAAAAATGTATGCAAAAGCAATTGCTTTCTAATTATTTTGACTATATGCTATTATACTCTCCAGGTTACTGATGCATATTGCATTTGTGTAGTGAGAATTTTGTGTAAAGTTGTGCTGCTATGCATGTTCTTCCCCACTTTGCATTTAGAGAAATGACGAGGGTAGATAGATGGGAGTATGCACAACAGAAGAGCCAGAAAAATGGGTCTCCTTTGGCTCCAATAAGCCAGGTATTAAGCACTTATTCATAAACACATTATTTTCTCATCATATAAGCTCAATAGGTACCCCAGTCCTCTCCCTCCCCCCTCTTCCCCTTCCTTTCACCTCTCTCCCTCCCCTTCTCCCAGTGCCTTCCCCTTCCTTCTCCCATCCCCTAGAGCATTCCCCCTGTGTGAATTCCAAACTTCCCTCTCAGTCCTCCACTCCAGTGAGGTATAAGGATTCAGTGGCATAGCCCAGAGCCCCCCCCCCAGGCTCCCCCTTAGTATGGGAACACTATTATGACTGTTAATCCCTTGCCTCTAAGGGTTTTTTTTTTTATCATAATAACACATCTTATCATAACAAATTTAAAATAGATACCTGATTTGTTTCAATGTTTGGTTTTCTTTCTATAAAAGAAGACCCCCTCAAAAACAACAGAAGCAAGAGAACAGGGATAAATAGTTGGAAACAGCTTTTATGTATGAAAACAGCTTTTATGTATGGAAAAACAGGAATAGGACACACTAGGGAGTGGGGTTAGCCTCCAAGTAACTAACCACCTACTTACTAGACCCTAACACCCTCCCCATGACAGGGAACACATGCTCAGCACTGCAAACCAGTCTAAACAACAATGGACTGGGAGAAAACTGATGGTAGACGGGATGGGAAGCCTCAATGGGAACCACAAACACCTGATAGTAAACCTCCATCTAAGCGCCTCTCATTTTATCTTTAGAAAAGAAAAATTCTCAACACCCCAACAAGAAACAGCCTAGTGTAATGGAAGAGCAGTGAAATATACAACAACAACCAACCAGAGTGCAGAGACCCTAAAACGCTCAGCTGGAATCAAGCCAACCAAATCTCTCCCCATCCTAAGGCTCAGGGAATCTTACAGAAGAGGGGGTGGTAAGACTGAAAGAACCCACAGGTGAGGAGATCCACTGTTGATCAGGGCATTCAAGATAGGACTACTGCATCCAGGAACTCACTGTAATGAGACTTATCCTCACCAGACCTGAACTATGACTGACATATCAACATTCTCCCATAGACTAGTGAGGAACTCAGGAGAAATAATTACATGCAGGGGGAACCTTAGGGGTTAGGGCTAGACAGGTGAAGGGGAGTACCCCTATCAATGGATCTGTCTAAGGAAGAGCCACAGAGGCCTGGGACCCGCACAAGTAGATAGGCAGAAGGGTGGGAGGGAGAGAGATGGATTGGTGAAGAGAGGGGAGGGTGGGAGAGGAAGGGGGAGAGGGTGAATGAGGAAGAAGGAGGACAACCACTATTATATTTGCAAAACTAAAAAATAAATAATTAAAAAAATTTAGGCAGGGAACAAAAACTTGTCTTAGTTTCACAGTCATACCTCCCTTTCTGATAACAAAATTGTGTTTGCTTCAATATTCCTATTGCTACAGTGAATACACAACCCAAACAATTAGAGAATCAAGCAGATATTTTACTCATGATCAGGTGTCTCAGGAGAGACACCAGCAACGGCTGAGGGAAGTGGTCATGCCATTTCCACAGGAAGAGCTGAGAGAAGTTCAAAGATTAAAGTTGAATTTTCTAGTTTTCCATTCTGCTAAATTCCAACCATTTTCTCCATCTTATCCACTGCCCAGGGATGATGCTACTGTGGGTTGGGACTTCTCACACCAATTAGATAATCTCCCACAGACTTGCTTAGGGACTTTCCTTTACGAAATAATTCTTCAAAGATTTAGTTCTCAATTGTCAGGTTGATAACTGTAATCAACTGCGATGCCACTATAATTGAGCAATGCTGGGCTTAAAGATTATCAAATTCAGGCAGAAGAAAGATGATATATATGAGATCATATATGTGAAGGGCTTGGATGAATTTATAAATTTAATAAAGGGAGTATTTACATGAGGATGGGCAGAGTTATCATGGAGTCCTTTACTAGGAACAGCATGGAATCACTGCACCTCCACAGTGCATGGGAATGGGAGGGAAGGAGTTAATTAGGGGCTGTCCAGGAGGCAGGAGAGCTGACTCTCCATCCCTCTCTCTTGTCAGTCATTCCACATGGCCAATCATAGCCAGAGAGCATGGTCAGAACACTGAGGAGTGGTGGTTACTAGCCAGTGGGAGATACTGGATGGTGTATTGGTTCATCTGTGAAGCATTCCTCAGTGTTGTGTTTAAGGTCTGGTCCTAAAACTCTGTTTAACAATTCATGATCATCCTCCCAGAGGTTGGATCCTGATAAACTTTTATCACTTGGTGATTAGTCTTGGAACTTCACAGCTTTAAACCAAGGATAACATCCTGCATTTTCAAAGACATGGTTGCAGCTTGAATCTATTCTATCAACCAAGTGATGGAGTTTTCCAGGACAAATATTCAATCTGGGCTATAGGAACTCAGAGCAGTTTTTAAAGCAACATTAAACTATGCCAGTCACGATCTCCAAGGATCTGAAATCCTGGTGTCCATTTAGACCTTCAAAAGAAATTATCTGGGGAGATCATCACATTTGTCATGAAAGCACTGAGGTAGAAAGCATGAAGGAATCATGGTGCTTGGCTGTAGCATTGCTGAATGATTTGACATTGTTCCTGAATTTTACTAACATCTCAGCGCACCATTGTGCTGGCATTTTGTTAGAGTTTTTTCTGGCTCATTGTGCGGAGGAGGGGTCTACATTAGGTTGATATCAGGTGACTGCAGATATTGACTATTTATTACCTACAAACCCTGAAATTTGTGTGGTTGAACATAGTTTCCTTCCTCAGTTCCCAGGTCTTTTTTTTTTCTTCTACTTGTGTGAGACATTTTAAATTCTAGATAAAAATGTATGTTCTACCACTGAAAATTACCGAAGTTTGTGGCCATGAAATGTCAGATTTCAGGAGCATTTCTGTAGACAATCCAAGCAAAGTATGATTTTGATTCTTGGTTCTGCAACTCCATGTGCCCCAAAGAAATACATTCCAGGGCTTAGTAAATTTGCTATTAGGCACAGGACAATTATCGGACAGCATGCAGATTTGAAGGTTATATAAGCTTCAGGAATTTGGGGGTTTGTTTGTGGCATCCTTTCCCCAGTTTTTATGGAAACATGCTTGTCAAGTCCTGCTGAGTTTGCAGATATGTCAGCAAAACCCTGCTGGTCAGGGTCATTGGCAGCTTTTTGTTTTGTTTTGTTTTCTTAGAGGATAAAAAGATACAAATTCAAGAGCCAAGACTGCTTGGGCTCAGTTCCACTCCATTTCTGCCAGTCTGCACACCACAAGCCAATAAACCCTTTTTTAAAGCCTTGATCATCTCCAGGGTGTTATGGACACTTACAAAATCTTTGCATGGGGGGCTAGAGAGGTGGTTCAGGGGTTAATCTCTGCTTTGCAGACGGAGGGTCCTGAGTTTGGATCCTAGACCCCACTATAGACGCCGGGCGGAAGTGGGAGCAGCCTGTGTTTCTGGTCGAGGTGGAGGCGGTCCATGGTGGTTCCTGAATTCAGCCGTGGCTCTACACACACACGCATACATGCACAATTGAATAAATAATAAATAATAAAAAATTTTAAATCTTTGCATGGGCATCAAAAAGAACAGACATCTCTCATCATGTCAAAGCTCTTGAGAAGGTTCAATGAGTTCAGTAATATAGTATTCACCCTATTACATTCATATGGAAATTATTTCTCTTTGTGCTGATTGCAGATGCAAAACCAGGATGATCTAAGATTGTATAATTTATTCATCATCTTGCTCTTAGCACAGCTGATAAGTATTTCAGATTCAACACCATTATAGAGTTTTTCTTCAAAAGCATGGCCTCAAGTTGCAGAAGGATTTGCCAGTTCAGTGGCAGAGCCTATGCAAATGAGATGAATAATTGAAAAAAGAACATAGCAAAACAAACAAAAGACAATCAGACTGTTATTTATTATTAATACAAATTTATATAGTGGCATATGCTATTGAGAAATCAGAAATTCATAACACACAAATTCATATCAGAAATACAAAAATCATTAGAGGGTCAAGAACTCAGGTTGACAGCACCACAAATGTTTCCCTCAGTCTGAGCAGATGTGCATCCAAGGATACAAATCCCAACAGGAGGCTGAGAGTGAATATTCTAAGTCTGTGCAAACACTTCCCACACGATTCCCCATCCAATAGTAGGAACCCGCAGGAGTCCCCCAGGATGTCCTGGGACGATAAAAGAGTGGAAGGCAGAAAGATAGTCCAGATCATTATTTACTTTAACCTTCACAGTCAGGGTAGGATAGCAGGTAACAACCCCCAAGGGGTTTTGCTCCTTCTCACTTGAAGGCATGATATAAAAGGTTAGTGAAACACACACAAGGCATTAGTGAGTAAGAAAAACTGAAAACAGAGCTTCCTCTGCAATGCAATCCATGGTAATCATCACACTGATCCCAAAGATGAAGTAGATGGCACCAATAAAATGAATGATTTTACACCAAAAGGGCGAATTTCATCTCCACATTGCTTCACACTTCCTGTTTCAAAAGTGCGCATCACTAGAGAAGTACCAGCTTTCAGTAAAGTATCAGCAGTGGAGTGAGGAGCAGAAAGGGAGGTCTGAGTATTTCAAGGACTTTCCTTTTCTGTATAGCTCACCATCTCCTTTCTGGTCCTCACAGGCTGCTGAACTGTGTGGGGTTCAGTCTTCCTCCCCATACCAGCATCTTTTCAGCCACTTGTCTGCCCTCCTCCTACGTATGTGGCCTGTTGGTTGTAAAGGGAGGTGTGTGCATGGGAAATCGCTGCTATATATTGTGTGAGCCTCAGGTGAAGTGACAAATGGCTAAGTGGGAAGCAGCTCAAAAGATGCTTGGCTCCCTGTCCTTGCAGAATTAGCATTCCCCCTCTAGGTTGCTCTGGAGAAGATTCAGTGCCTGGCTCATCAGCTTTCTGCAGCATGAGATACCATTTCAGATGTTCTGAGGCTATTTTAGAAGTTCTGTTCCAAATTATGCAAGCTGGTCTAAAGTAGCACCTAACCAGCCAGGCATTTCTGGGCTCACCTCAATCTGTCCTCTCCTGAAAACACAATACTCCTCTCATAATGCGAAATCAGATTTTCCTCTGAATCTCCCATGTGGAGGCCAATTCAGTCTCACCTCCTCATGCAGTTGTGCCTCCTGGGGACCATGACCAGATCATGCCTGCTTCAGGCAGTATGCCTCTGCCCCCACTTACAGGACTATTTCACAATTCAAGTAAAACACAGACCTTGTCCCCTACTTGCCATTGGGATATTGCCATCACAACTTTCTCCCCTTCTCTTTTTAAATTTACTCCTCCATCCCTCACCCATCACACACCATTCATTCATTCATTCATTCAACAAACATTTCTAGAGTGCTTGTTATGTGCAAGGCACTGGGGAAGAATGAAGCGGTGCGGCTCACACAGACCCTATTTTCCTGTTTGAGTTGCTATGAGTTTACATGGTTCGTTCTTTTCAGGTTTTTTTTTTTTTTTACCAACTTGGAATGTTCTCAAAGATCATGGATTATTCTAATACAAACATCCATTGCGGATGCTCTGCTATTTGCTTGGTGATGGAGTGTGCCATGCATCAGGAAGACATTTGTGACTCCCAGATAATGGAATTACACCTCTAATTAAAACCATGATACACATGCAATGTCTTTGTCAACAAGGTAGAAACAAAACAGAAGTGCAAGGCAAGTTGGGTGCACGCTGCCTACAGAATATTTAAGCAGATATTGGAATACTAAATTATTTAAAAGCCATGTATTTATGATTTTGTCATGTGCTGATATGGTTAAAAAAAAAAGTGCCTGAGCTACCAGAAAAGAGCCCCCAAAGAGAAATCCCTGAAATCTGCATGGAGACAATGTCTCCGTATGCTGTGTACGACAGCGAGGAGGACCTGCGGGCATCTGTTAATTCGGTCTCATTCCAGCTCTAGTCATTGGTTTTATTTGAATGAATCACTCGCTTTCCCAAAACACTCACAAAATTAAAAACCCACAGCTAGCAAAGCACTTGGGCTGGCATTACGGAACCAGGCAAGCCTGGGGCGGCAAGAAAATGCAGCTGGGTTTTAAAAGCGTCCTTGGCACCCAAGGGCCGTGGTTCTTGGCAGCACTCATTCCCCTCTTTGTAAGTACCCAGAGAGAAGTGCTTTAGTGAAAGCACATCAGGATCCCTCATTGAAAAAGGCTCTAGAAAAGCAAAGTATGTTTAGAGGCCAGGACACACAGGCATCAAGTGGGAAGCTGCACTGATGTCTGAGTTGCACTGATCAGAATTTCTAATGGATTCTGGATGACAGCAGTTTGCAGTCAGCTGCCTGGAAGTCCCAGGAAAGCCCACACAGAAGAAAACTGGATTCGGGGGAAGAGAACCAAAGTCCCTGCACCCGTCTTGCTCTCCCAGTCCTTTGATTCTACTATATAAGTTCACTGTCCAGTGCCTGTGCTGATACTAAAATACCCACTTTTCTATGATTAGCCTTACAGAGGAGCTCTGCGGTGCCACAGAGAACATCAAAGGGGACCGAGAGACATAACTCATTTTTCAGCACTCCTGGGGGTCTCAGCAGTTCTCTTTCATGAGGTAGCTCAGTTGTGAGTTGATGTATGTGATGTGTGTGCTGTTCACCACTCAAAGCTATAGTTTTCCCTTTTTGTTGTTTTAATCTGCAAGATTATAAAAATACCAGTATTTCTCCCCGTTTTATAAAAATGACTTTTGAAAAAAAATACACACGGGTATCCTCATTAAACTTCTGTCCCATCTTGCAAATTGTTGTGCACTCTGACTTCCAGATTCAATTTTTTTACTTTAGCACCTTTGAATGTGTAAGACCCCTCACTGTCACTCAGTATGTTCACATTGCGCACGGTACAGTACTGTCTGTTCACATTCTTCTCCACCCTATCTTGGTTTCTCTTGGCTACATCCACCTTGGTATTCAGAGGGTATTCTTCCAGAGAGTCCTCTGTGGGCTGTTTCTTCTTCTGCTTCTGGCACTTCCTGGTGATGAAGCAAGCTACGAGAAACAGCAGAAGTAGGAGCATAATAGCAGCCAGGGCGCTGCCAATGGATGCCCCAGTTTGGGACAGGGAAGCAGCTATAATGGGCTCCTGCATCTCCAGATTCAGGGATTTCATGTTGGTGCCATTCTTAATCTGGTCTCCTTCATTGTCATAGATGAGGGACTCATCAAGACTCAACCAGCCTCTAGGGTCCATCAGATCCCTTCGGTGACGTCTCAGAGAGGCTGAGAGGGAGCGCTGGACTCGGGGTCCGGAGATGGTGTCGGGACCAATGATATAGATCACCTGGAGATACCACTGGTGTCCTGCTTCTACCTGTAGGAGGAGGGGACAAAAAGACAAAGCACACACTGTTTTCCACAGAGTACTTCAGAAAGAGAGGAAATGGAAAAACAACTGTCTCCATAGGTCCTGAGAGAGAAAGTTTTCATTTAAAGTATTAGCAGTGAGTGGTGTCTTCTAAAACACAGAAAACTGAACCAGGGATTATAGATTATGCTTTATTCCCAAAGGAGGGGCCAGATCACCTTATTTTTTATTTTTCTGCCTGTACATAGCCCAAGAATAGATTTTTCATGGTCCCTTTAGCTAAGTAAATACTTGTTTTGTTGGTCATTATTAATGACAGTGAAATAATTATATTATTATTTTTTAAAATTTTATTATTATTTTTTATTATTTATTCAATTGCGCGTGTATGCATGTGTGCACATGTGTGTGTGTGTATGTATGTGTGTGTGTGTGTGTAGAACCACGGATGAATTTGGGAACCACCATGGACTGCCTCTACCTCCTCTTCGTTTATTCTGCCCCGGGATTCACAGGCTCCACCCTACCAGGACCAGAAACGCAGGCCGTCCCCGCTTCCGCCCGGCATCTATATGTGGGGTCTAGGATCCGAACTCAGGACCTTCCGCCTGCAAGGCAGAGGCTTAACCCCTGAGCCACCTCTCCAGCCCCGAAACAATTATATTAATAACAACACTTTTTCTTTGTGCCCACTAATTACATTTTGTACTCACTATTTATTGTTAAATGTCAGTTTAAAATAGTCATTCAGCAAATTTTCCCTAAACAACTACTATGAATGTGATATATATTCTCAAATGCTTGTTTAACTGGAACACTCCCTGGATCACCCCCTGAGAGCTTGGACCATCAAGTACTTTATTTCCTTCTCATTTGCACACCTGGAAGCACTCATGATTTTGGAATAATATCTGAAGAGCAATTACAGATAGTTCTGAGGTTCAAGGTCATAGATGACCACTTGGAGACAGAAAAAAACATATATAAAATTTCATCTTGGAAGTTCATGTTTGTTGCTGGAACTTATGCAATTTTTTCTTATCTAATATAATAATTCTTGCCCTTGTACATTATACATTTTATTTATGACTTTGGTCAATGTTTTCCACATGCCTATGAAATTGACTGGCTCAGCAGAGCACCCCAAAGGAAGGCAATTTAAAAGAGCTTAGGAAAAATTAGATCATCAGCTATGATGCACAGTAACAGATGCCCAGATGCAAATCGAAGAATTTTATCCTGCATTGGTCTACTGGAGATAGGCAGGAAATCTGGAGTGAATGATATGTTTAATAACAATAGAAAAGGCTTCTCAGTAAAAAGTCTGTGATAAGAAAGTAATAGTCTGGGCATGGCACATCGTGCATCCTGCTTTTTGCCACTTTCCAAACGGACTTGGTTTAAGTTTCTCTTCTCACAGACTCACCTTATAGAGAGCATCTACTTTCAGCGTAAATCCATCCACACCCGGCATGCTGCTAACCACATGTAAGTCAGGCAACTCAGAAGCAAAGTGGGCCTCAAAAGGCACATCATGAAAGTACTTATCAGTGACCTCTGGCTGGCTACGATCCTGCAGTTTCAGAAAAAAGAAAAACAAGATTTGAATGACGGAAGCATTGAATTGGCAGACGCAGTACTGGAAAGAAAAACACACACGTCCCTGCTGCTGTGGGTTGAGAGAGGAGAGTATGTGTTAAGGGAGGCTTCTCACCATGTCAGTGGGGCCCTTGGCACACACTGTCTTCTCAAAGGGAGGTTTCTGTGATCTCAAACACAGAGTGGATGTACCAAGGCACATCTCCAGTGTGGCTATGTACCACATGCAGTTGTTGAGGATAGCTGCAGATGCAACTCAATATAAAATTGTGAACTTACTTAAAACATGAGATTTATTGTATGGCTGGTTTTTGTAATTTGACCACACTGTTCTAGAGCACTCAATTTGTAGATGATAACATTGTTTACAATGTCAAAATATTGGATATATGCCGGGTAGACCAGTAATTCTTAAACTACTTGATCTCAGGACCTTTTACAGCCCAAAATTAAGCCCCTCAAAGCCCTTTTATTTATATAATTTCTTCCTATCAATATTTGCTGCGTGAAAAAAAATTGAGCCCAAAAATTAAAATACTTGTGCATTGATTAACTTTAAAACTGCAGTGAGGGCTTAGGAGATGGCTGAATGGGGTAAGTGCTTGCTGTAAGCATAAAGGCCTGAGTTTGGATTCCTAGAGTGTATATGAATAAGCTAGGTATAGTGTACAGGTCTGTAACCCCAGAAATGAGGATAAGTGGGAAGAAGCAGATGGATCCTGGTAATCATTGGAAAGCCAGTCATTAAAAAAATTGTGTTCTCCAGGTTCAGTGACAGATCTTGTCTCAAAAAAATAAGGCAAGAAGACATCCATCATCAACCTCTGGCCTCCATCATGTCTGCATGTGTGAGTATACCTGCACATACATGTGTACACATACATACACCACACCACTCTCCACATATACAAGATATTACAGTGCAGAAATAATTGTGTATTAATATAAGTACATGATTTTTTGGGAAAATACCCATTTTTCATCTCTTTCCCACAAACACAGTTTTGTGAGATTCTCCCAACTGCTTCTGCATTCAGTGAGTTTTGACACAATATTTTAACTGAATGATATAAAAACTATCTAGCTTCACACTGCTATCAGTTAGAAAAGGAAAGAATGCATTTATAGCTTTTTTTTAGATAACTGAGGGACAATCTTTTGAAGTTCTAAGTGAAAACTTGGTAAGTGATATTTTCTTAATGGTTGGGTATACCACCATTTGTGAGATGTGAAATCACATCAATAGATTCTCTGCTTCCCATACCGATGAGGCTGTGACCATGAGGAAACAGGCACCATGAGTGCATTTGGAGAGCAATTTTGAATGTGTGGCCTCCCAGAAGGCTTGTTAGAGCCACTAAGGGTCTGGGACCAGATGTAACAACTATAGCCTCCTCTGCCTGGAACATCAACGATAGGATGTACTACAATCAGTTCATTTGGAAATGCATATAGTATTTAGCCAACCTGAGTGAAAGAACAATAAAAACATATACAGAAAAAAAGCTTTTGTCAGATTTCACATTTGGGAAAACGTCCCACTGTCTGCTCTTCAACATGAAGATTAACAGCAAACGTACCAGCAGCAGGAATCTGTGCTTCAAGTGTTTATTTGGCTGAATGCATCCATACTGGGGACCTTCATTGTAGATTGTTCCTGTAGGATCGAAGAACGGCACGTAGCCATCCTTGCCAGTACAAAGATAGACCTTCTCCAGCTGGAGTTTGTAAGCAGAATTAAGGTTTTGTTCCGGATTCCAAAGGACTCGGCCATAAAGAATTTGACCTGGAATGATCGAAGATGAAAGAAGTCAACTAAGTTGGACTTCAAGGTTAAAGAAAAAGATACTAAGAGTAGAAAGTCCTTGGAGACAACAGAACTTTTCTATGAAAAGTTGATTCCATGTTTCTCTTATAACCTCTCCATGTATTGCTTCTTTAATTCATTGATTATTTCTTGAGCAATTTAAAAAATGCCAAGCACTCAGCTGTGCAGAGGACAGAGTTGAGCAAGATGTTGAGGGAAGACAGAAATAAGAGAAAAGGGATTCAGAACGTTTATCAAATTCACTATTTGCTATATGCTAAGTTCTTCTTGCATAGGAAAAATTCACACAGGAATCACCATGTTGCAGACAGAGAAACTGAGACCTGGGATGGCCAAGCTGATGAAAGTCACTCAGCTAGCAAGTAGCAAATGTGTGGTTCACAGTGAAGGAACTTTGGCTCTACAACCCACTTACGAGTTCACCCAAAACGATATCATTCCAATACAATAGGAGACAGTGCATCATTTTAAATGCATGCAAAGATATGTATGGGAATCTACCTGGGGTTGGTATGGAAGAATTTAAAGAGAGACGGTGTTTGAGCAGTATACCTGTTAGATACAGGTGTCGACAAATAAAAGCTAAACTTTAGAGACACATCTGTAAAGAACTGGTGGTTGAAGTAAAGTTTGAACAAGTCTGAGGAAAATTATGTATGTAATTGATGTAGGAAGACCCCAGCCCATTCCCTGGGCAAGAGGATAAGATGAAAAGGACTGGGTCAGTTGTTTGGCATATATTTGGCATAATTAGGCAGACTCAAAGATTGGCAAATGAGTTTATCAGCAATTCCTGTGGAACTGGAATTCCTGTCGTAGTTTCCTGGGCTCCTGATATTTGTATAAATTCCCTGCAAAGCTGGACTATGAATTGTTATCAAAATTTGAAGCTGGAATAAAACTCCTTTGCTCCCCTAAATTGTTTTGTCATGTATTCGTCAGTGACATCAAGACTAACAGCAATAAGCAGCACCCTGAAACATGAGTAGGTGTTTGTCAGAGTGTTTGGGGTTGGGCAGGGGAGGCAGGACAGAACCCGTATACAAAATACCTGAAGCTGGCTGGGGAAGTCCTATGTGGGCACTGGTGCCTTCAGTGCCTGCTACATTTCTAAGTTCTTTACCTCTATTATCTTATTTACTACTTCCAAGAGCTCCAAATAGGCTCAGTTATTATTTCCATCTTAACTAGTTTATGCCAAGGGTCCACAGTGATGGTGGTCCATCTGTGGTCCATAGTAGAGGAAGGGTATTTCATTTTCTTCAGGGAATTGAGAGACAAAGCAACTTTCTCCAAGTTAAACAGCATGTTAGAATTAGGTTGACCGTGTTAGTCTTTTTTTCTTTTTCACTAATCAGACCAGGGCTTGTACAAGGTGCACACTGCCAGTTACTAGAGTCCTGAGAACAGTATGTATTTCATAACATGAGGGAAGAACATGAATCTCACTGTACTTTGGCAGCCCTGGAATCAAAGCCTGGGGCATCTTCAGTGGGGAGCTGGTTAAGATCTCATGAGCAGAGTTGCTCATCCAGACCACGGACGGACTCCCCCCAAAGATTCTCTATCCAGATAGAGCCTCTTGCTGCTGCTGTAAAAAGCAACTCACCTTTGGAAAAGGCTCCTTTATAATCCATTTCTGCCAACGACATATCAGACGTATTGGGATCCATCAGGAATACCTTCTCATTATTGCAAAGCTGAAACTCAGTATTAAGTGAATACACGACAGGCACAGGGCGGTTGGTCTGCTGGAACGCAATGGGTATCAGGAACCTAAATATGGGAGAAGTGAGAGCTGCTTGAGAAGAGGGTGAATGTCATGCCTGTCATCTGTCTCGGCCTTCCTGCCTGTCTTCTCTGTGCACAGAGTGTACAGAGGGATACTGTGTGTGGGGAAATGGTCTTATTTGATCTTTCCTGTTCTTTCATTAATTTTTTTAGCATGGTTGCACACTGCTGAGGATAAGATTATAAGGTGTGCCATCTTACCTGGTTTATGTGCTGCAGACTCAAACCAGGGCCTTGGGCACACTAGGCTAGCTGTACTCTACCAACTACACTACAACCACAGCCTGCATCTAACCTCTTCTGAATAATAGGGATAATTTAGTTTTGGGAAATCTTTGGTACCCATTGCTTGTCTTCCCCTTTAATTCTGAGGTCTTCAAATTTGTGTGTGTGTGTGTGTGTGTGTGTGTGTGTGTGTGTGTGTGTATGTGTGTGTGTGGTGTGTGCGTGCATACGTATTTGGGTAACAAGCTAGTGCATGAATGTGTAGACCCTAGAGGTTGATGCCAGTTGTTTTCTTTAATTGCTTTTTACTTAAAATTTTTTGAGAGACTTACTTGATAGGAGCTTATTTAGAGTTGGAGACCTACTTCCCAAGGAGCCATAGTTCAGCCTGAGCTGAAGGTGTGACAGCATTAGGGCAGAAGAGATTGCTTAGGGTCAGAGAGGCAGGGAGAGAGCCACCATGGCTGCCTGGAGGAGGAAGGGGAGAGTTTGGAGAGCAGAAGAGAGCCGGAGGAAAGAGCTCTGAGAGAGGGAGAAGAAAGTCTCATTTTATTTTTGAGGTGAACCCGAAGCTCACAGAGCAAGTAGACTGACTGGTCAGTGGGAAGTGCTTTACCCATGAGCCATCTCACTAGTCCTTACAACGGCTTTCTGGTTGCTAAAGTGCTCTCTGTTATGGCGCCATCGCTCTCATTCTTCCCAGATTGACATCTTGACACACAGTCTCCTTTGACTGGTGAATACTAACTTATTCTGCCACACTTCTCAGGAGATAATCTTGCCTCATCCCTGTCCCCTAAATCCCTGGCTCTCTTCCTTCTGGCTGAAAAGGGCCTCAGCACCCAGTCCTGGGACACCTCCCACAGCTGCTGTATGCTCATGATGATTTCTCCCAAGATGTCACCTTGCCACATTTAACTCTCGAGTGAAGCTTCTCTTCTGACATCCAGAAACACATGCTGTTTGCTGGCTGACTGTTGATAGCTCCACCATCTACTTCAAATGCTGCTACATGTTCTGCCCCAGCAGAATGACTCTGCCTTAGTACTCCTACCCCCAGGATGCCATAATGTAGGTCCCAACTTGTTTTCCGACAGTTACTATTAGTTCCTTCTAAGTGTGCATGTGTATGTGTGTGTGTGTGTGTGTGTGTGTGTGTGTGTACTGTGTCACTGTGTGAGTCTTCTAGGAGGACAATGTAGAAGTGTTGTTCCTTGCTTTTTCCCCTGCATAGTCGGGCTGGCTGGCCTACGAGCTTCTGGAGATTCCTGGATCTCCGCCTCCCATCTACACGAAGATACAAGATTACAGACACCTAAGTCACTGCAGCTGGCTTTTATGTGGGATCTGGACATCTGAACTCCAGTCTACACACTTGAGCAGCTAACATTCCACCTGCTGAGCCATCTCCCTAGCTCTCTAATCTGTTTAATATGATTCAGTCAGTGGGCTATCTCTAGTTTAAAACCCCTCAAAGTTTTGCTTAGTCCTTTCAATGGTTTCCCATAACTTCTAAGATAAAGAACAACATTTTTGACATGACTTATTAAGTCCTGGCCTCTGCCTGGTTCTCTAGCCTCATCTCTTTACTCCTCATTTTTCTTTTCTGGGTTTCAGCCACACTAGCCTTCTTTGAGTCCCACTTCATGATCTCTGTGAGCTTAGGACGCATTTCTTCAGCAAACAATTATGAAGTATTTATTATATAACACACATTATTCTACTGCAAATTCATCTTTGGACAAAAAAAGATACAAACCCCAGGGACGGTATATTTAAATAACATAGCAAACAAAGCAAGCTTTCTTTTCTTAAAAGATAGCATGTTAGAAAGGATGATAAAGATATGATAAAGAGAAAAACAGAAGAGAAAGGGAAAGCTAAAAGGAGGCCCAGCTGAAAATCCTAAATAATGCTGTCATGGATATAAATTGGTACAGTCATAATGGAAACCAGCAGGAAGGTTTTTTAAGAAAAAAGTGAAAAAAGAAAACGGCCCTATGATCAACATGTTTGCCACTGGGTATGTATCCACAGGAGATGAAATCAGCCCTCACAGAGATGGCTGTATCGCTATGTTTGATGTATTATTCACCTTAACCAACATACAGAAATAACTAAGTATCCATCAACATTTGAATGGACGAATGGATAAAAGTGTGGTATATAGTATAAAGACAATCAAAAACTAGCTGGTCCTAAAAAAGGAACCCCTACAATCTGTGACCACACAGATGCTCCTGGAGTTCATTATACTATGTGAAATAGGCCAGGTACAGAAGGAAATCATTGCATGTTCTCATGTGTAGAATCTAAAAGAAGTCAAACAGTAGAAACAAAGAAGACAGTGGGTGGACAATGAGGGAGGACTGGGACATGGTGAGACGCTGGCCAGGGGCTGCAAAGTTATAGTTATATAATATGGGAAGGAGGTCTTTCCACAAAAATGCAACCATTAGGATAAAGGCATGCTTGTTTACCTTACTGCACTAATTATCATACATAAAAATGCAAAAGTGACACACCATACATCTTAAATAATTGCAAAAAATAAAGAAAAGATGAAAGGAATTTAGTTTTCAAACCTACTACGGTGGACGACACACAACATTGAATCAACAGTAAAATTTCATGTACAAAAGCCAGCAGAAAGCTGGAAAACCTCAAGTTCATGATAGGTTGGGAGAGAGATCAAGGATGATTCCTCATATCATCCTTGAGTCTCCAAGGCACATATATTCAAATGCACTTGTGTATATACACATGTACACACACACACACATGCATGCACACGCACATGCACACACCCCATACATGTGTACATAAAAGAAAAAAGCTATTGGAAGGAAAATCATAAAGCATAAAGTAGAGTCATAATCCAAACTAGGTATTATAAGTTCATTCAAATATCAGGCTAAAGGTCACCTGGCTGGGGAAGGAAAAGAGAATATTACTAGACAGAAACATTGAGTACATTGAGATCATATCATACAACCATCATGGTGCATATTTATAATCCTAGCACTTGGGAAGCTAAGGCAGAATTGTGGTTTTAGGTCTAGCCTGGGATAGAGAATTAAGCCAGCATGGGCTATATAGCAAGACTGTCACAAAGGCAAAGAAAACAAACAGAAAAGCAAGCCTCAAAATACTGGCAGTGTTTTGTTTCTTGACATGGGTGGCAGATGTATGCTTGTTCTATATATCCTCTGAATGTTAAAACATTTCACAAGGAATAGTTCTTTAGTCCATCCCAGCAGAGCACTTGCCCCTCTTTTTGTCTATTTCCCTGGTTCCATCCCCCCTTGCAAGTGGCCTACTGATGCTCTCCAGCCAGCTCCAGTGTTACTGCTGTAGTCAATCATTGTGGTTTCAGCATCCACAGGCAAACCATCCACACCTTTACCTCTCTACCCCTTGACTTCCTTACCTCCAAAAAGCTTGTTCTCCCCAAAGCTGCAGCCATCTCTTCTTCACAGTCTGCTCTGCACAGCACCCCACACTCCTACGTTCAAGCACCTCACTCTACTGCCTCCCAGCTTTCCAGTACTCTCCTCTATTAGATCCCCATAATCCTTCATCCATGGCAGGCCCTCCCTGACCACTCTTCCAGGGATATAAAGAGCCTATAACTATTTCACACCTGTGGTGGGAATATTCATACAATTGCCTCTTTAAAACACTTGGGAATACAGTCTGTCAATTTCTTATGTTAAACATTCCTCTACCATAAGATCCAGCCATTTTACTCCTAGGTATTTACACAAGCAAAGAGGAAGCATGTGTCCGAGAAAGACTTGTACATGCACCTTCGCAGCAACTTTATTTAAAATAACTCCCAACACGAAAGAACCCAAAAGTCCCTCAAGCAGTGTATTAATGAACTCCTATATCACACTGTGGAACACTGAGGAAACACACTACTGATACAATAGCATGGATAAATCAAAAGAACTATATTGAGCAAAATGGGCCAGAGGAAGGTTCTAGGAAGATTCTAGAACTTCTCCTGGTGGGGAAAGGGTGTGGCAAAGGGACTATAAAGAGGTGGAAAGAGTCTTCTGGAGGAAATGAGTATGTTTGTTGCCTTGATTCAGAGGTGTTTTGAAAGTGTATCTGCGTATCAATATTTATCAAATGTGTACCTGTAATATCTGCAGCTTGTTAAATGTCAATCACTTGGCAATTTAAAGGTAATTCAGCGGTCTCAGCCTGCCTGGCCCACTACACTCTGCTGTGCTCAACTCGTCTCTCTTCCTCTCCTTCCTTCAGACCTCAGGTTCCTCACTTGCAGCTTTTCATCTCCCAGAGAAAATGGGTTCAGTCAGTCAGAAGTCTGCTTTGCCAGCCTTGGTCGCCCTGATTACTAATTCTTACTTCACCAGAATCCAAAGGTTCCGCTGCCTTCCTCCTTCAGTGGCTGAACTCCCTGGCTCTTGCTGGAGCTAGTTCTTCCTGTCATGACCAGGAGCTGTCCCTCACCATGTCAAGGGCTTGACTCTGCAAATGATCCCTCTGTCCCCTGCACTGTTCGATTTTCCCTCTGTAGCATTATTGTTGCTAGCATGCAAACACTCTCTAATATTTTCCATCCTAAAACATAACCATCAAATTTCCCTTTTCATTTGTCTTCACCTGTCTTTCCAGTTTCTGTCCCATTCTCTGAAGTCCTTCTGGAAAACCTCTTGCTTTTCCTGCTTGCTTAACTCTCTCTTGAGTTCATTCCAGCACCAGATCCCCTTCAGCCCAGTACTAATAAATCTAATGGCTGCTTGTGATAGTTAATCCTGAGTGTCAACCTGACCGCGCCTGGCATTAAGTAAGATCGGCTGTGAGAACACCTGAAGAGAGTATCCAGATCAATACATTACAATACAAAGACGGGCCCTAGATCTGATTGAAACCTCCCAGTAGCAGACCAGATAAAAGGAACCATTTAACAGAAGACTTGGAAGAGAGACTCTCGCTTCTTCGGCTTTTTCGACTCTCCAGGACTAGTCCTTCTGTCTTCAGTCTGACCTCAGAGCTGCTCAGCTCTGAGCTTCTAGGATATTGGCAGTGACTTAGCCTGCCTCCAGCTTTAGCCATGTGTCTCTGCCATGAAAGACTGTTTCTCCCCTGTGGAACTGTAAGCTGAATAAATGTTCCTTTGTTTCTTAAGTTGCTTGACTTTGAATGCCCTCTCAGAGCAACAGATAAAAGTAACTATTTTTCAGGCTTTTAACTTAAAGGGAGCACTTCAAATAGCCCTGTTTTCATGTCACTTGTTTTCAGCATCTTCTCTCAGAAACGTCTGCTACTCACCTCGCTCAACTCTGGGAATGGCACTACTCAGTAATAAAATCCCTGAGACCAGGTGACTGCTAAACCACTTCTAATTTTGTGGTTTAATCTTCATGTTTAGGTTAGAGCAAAGTAATCTGAGTGAATAAAGATTGAGTGAGGGGATGAAAGACATGATGCCATACCAGGCTGAGGTGAGTAAGAGCTGGGGTATCATTGACCCTTGTTAGTCACAGTTAGTGATATCCACAGTTAGATACAGAACTTGTTTTCTGTGAGTATCTGATCACAGTATCTCTCAGCAGATCAATACGTGGCCATGTCTTATGTGTGTTCCTGTTTAAAAATTCCTTATTAATATACACTGTTGGTTCATTAACATTGAATTCAATGGTGAACATCACTACAATGCTTGAATAAGCTTATCTCACACTCTGTAAGGTGCATCCAAGCCTTCCTGTGCTTTCTAATACTAGAGTCATTTAAAGCAGCAAAGTCACCAACAACATGTCCCTACATGTAAAAACATGGTATCAAATAGACCAGAAAGGATTGCAGTTTGCAATGTGACAGCAGAGTTAAGAAGGCATCATCCCCGGTTGGGATGTGCCTCTTAGGTGGCTTTGTTTTTTCACTTGACAATGAATGGCTGTGAGTATTAATTTGGGGATTACATTGTAGCAAACAGGAGAATTTTGAAACAATGAAATTGCAAGTAATAGAGATCATCAAGACTGGCCTACCTTTCTGGGGCATGCGCAGTGCAAGCCAGAGGCTTCTCTCCTGGGTCCACCCATGGCTGGGTGGGTTGCACGGTGCAAGGGATCAGATAGATGGTGTATTCTCCCGAGTAGTCCTTCCTGGAAGTGGACAGAGAGACTGTGATCATGGCAACAACTGGTAGGTTACTTATCTACAGAGAGACACAGACAATGCTAAAGAGAGCTCCGATGGCATTTGTACACAGCAACCAAGAACTTTTTATCTCTGCAGATACCATCTTCAGGTACTCACGTCTGATTATTCTAACCTTCAGAGGACTACCTCAAGGTGTTAAGAAAATCAACTTTCATTTGCTCAAGTCCTTTTTATGAGGAAAGCTGTGAAAGCAAAGTGTGTAAAAGGCTGAAAAGTTTAGGTAATGCCTAACCGTGCTAGGTATTTCCCTTAGGTTTCAAACAATGTGGAAATCTTGTTAGTGTTTCTTGTCACTAACATCTTGTTCAACATTCTCAAATGCAAGTACTTTCATTTATTAAAATGTGGTCATGTCAGATACTATTCTTGTAGAAGAGATGGCAAGAGCCTTGGAATTAGAAATAGCCTCTCACAGCAGAATGGAAACACAGCCCTTGGAACCCCTGTTTACTAGCACTCGGCTTCAGTGTCCCTCACAGATTCTGCAGCCTCATCCCTGTATGAAATTGAAGTACATTGTGGATTTTCACTGGAGACTCCTCAGCTGGACTTTCCCTGCTGTGGCAGGACAATGTTCATGAGTAGCCTTTGTTCCCATCATTTCCCGTGTTGCCCTGACAGACCTCATAGAAGGCAGGCAAACATCCAGAAACTTCAGGAAGCTTCTTCAAGGAAATTGGGAGACTGCCATGTATTGGGCCAAAAATCTCTCTCTCTCTCTCTCTCTCTCTCTCCCTAACCAATTTCTTCACCTCACTTGTTTACCCAAATGCACCTTGTCCTGAGGTCCCCTGGGAAGCTCCTAATTAATTTCTCTCTCTCCAGTTTTAACTCCCCTTACTTTGCTTTATACTTCTTTTCCTTGTAGCACTATCTCCTTTGACACATTTTGCTGTGGTTTGAAGATGAAATGTCCCTCATGGACTTGTGCCTAGCTGCTGGTGCTATTTTAGAAGGTTATAGAATCTTTAGGAAATGGAGCCTCACAGAAGGAAGTGGGCCACTGAAGTGGGCCCCTGAGGTAGGTAGGTTTCACAGTCAGGCTTCCAGTCTTCTCTCTGCTTCCTGACCATGGATGCAACATGACCAACCACCTCATTCCTGTTGCCATGTTTCTACTCTCAAACTGTGAGCCAAAACAAACCCCCCAAAAAGAAGTGTTACTAACACTTGTGCTATATACTTTACTTATTAATTCCTGTTTCATGTCTCTTTAATGTTCTTTAAAGTCCTTTTTTGTTTTCTGATGTATTTGAAGTGCTTAGAACCTTCTCAGTCACACTGTAAACTTACAAGTACCTGTCCAACTAATGAATACAGGGAAAATTATATAGCCTTTCAAGGCTCAGTTGAGTTTTCTCATTCCCAGACACTATTTGCTTCTATTTCCTCACTAATCTTACAAATAGGTCAAAGGCAGCCTAGTTGAAGGTCTTTAACCCTTCAACTCTTCTCACTTTATTTTCAAAAGAAGTTATTTCCTCCTATTACAATGTGGAGCTCAAACTTCTTTCATCTCCATCAGAAAAGCCTATGTTAACTACCAGCCTTTCTTGAGCTCTTTTCCCAAACAACTATGGTCTGATGTTCTACCTGTACACTAAGTGTGGGAGAGGAACACATCTTGCTATGTATTTGTTGGTGACTGGGTGATACCTGGACTTAGCAACCCAAGATCCTAGATTTTGTACTGGACACAATAACTGAAGCAAAATTCCTTTGTTACACTAAAACTTCAGCTAGATACATTTCCTGGGTTTCTTTGTAGGTAGGTATGTGACACGATGAAGTTTAACCATGGAGTGTGATGGAAGTGATGTGTGCACTGTTTCCTCAGAATAAGGATCACTTTCTGGTTTATACATTAAAAGCTCATCAAGGCTGGGTTTGTTCTGAGTTCATTAGAGCATTATTTCTATCTATGCTCGTTATAGAATGGAAATCTAATCTTCATAGAGTCCTGTGTTCTGAGATCTTGAAAGCAAGATAGCTCACACACCTGGCAACCCGAATTCAATCCCATGTAGTAAAGAAGAGAACTTTCTCTCTCTGTCTCAAATATCTAAATTAAATTAAACTTTTTAGATCAACCTCCCGAAACTGCCATCACTATATTTACCTGTTGTAAGAGCTTGTGGCTCTCCAGAGTTGATATGGAGAATCGAAGGTCTGAGCACTCCACAAGAGCTGTAGGTCAAATTCAATTCCTCCCAGATGGTCGGGGGTCAGTATGAAAGACTTCACATCTGGGAGAGTGTGGTGCTCCATCACGAACTGTCCTGTTTCAGAGGAAAACACACACTCATTTGTCAGCTTACTGTGCTTGTACTGAAACCGCCAAGATTTGAGGACTGTATTATAACTAAGGCTATATATATATATATATATATTATACATGTGTAAATAATATGGATAAATCTCTTGAAAATGTGTTGCGCTCATATACAATCTTAGGAGTCTTTGTGAAACACAAACATTTATGAATAAATGAATACATTTATCTTTGAATTCCAACCAACACATTTTTGTGTGTTAGAATTTTATATATATAAATATCAATGTTGGATTAAAAAAATCACATTTTGGGCAGTCTTTGGTAGAAGGGGAAAACTGTAAATATCACTAAAAACTTAAAATATCACTAAAAATGGTAAAATATATAAAAAAGGTTACTCAATGAGATATCCCCATTCTTTAAAATTGTCAGTGTATAGATAGGAAAAAAATAGATGGACTACTCTGAATGGAAAAATACTAATATGTAACATGTAAAGCTTGATGAATATATTTCTTTTATGTAAATAGCTTTTATATAAATAGCTATAAAGTAAGTATAAAGAAACAAATCTGTGAGATAAGAGAGGTTCACATAGGGATGGAACATTATTTAATGTTAGATGTACTGTATGTGAAAATGATGTTGTGATTTTGTAAAAAAAATCCTTATTCTTAGAAGATGATATCCATTGAAATATTTAGGGTAATGCCACATGAGGATGGCAACTTGTTTTCAAATATGTTACCAAAAAAACTGTGAGTATATGTTTATGTTTTTGTGTGTGTTAGTATATGTACGTGTGTGCAAGTGTGTGTGTGTGTGTGTGTGTGTGTGTGTGTGTGTGTGTGTGTGTTTGCTATTCATAGCAAAACATCAATGACTGTTGATTTACTTTTTGGTACTCTAATTTCTCAACTTTTCTGAATGCTTAAAATATTTATTGATTAATAAGACAAGGAAAATCCTACACAGACACTACCTCTGAATTTGGCATGGGTCTTGAATTCAATGACAAGACGACCATCCTCTCGAATATAGATTCTTATTATCTGAAGCCTTGCAGAGAGCACACTGTCGGTCTGGATTCCTGGACAAATGAACACACACAAAAAATCCACGTTAGAACACAGATGCTGTCTCAGGAACATCTCTAAGAAGAGCTGAGCACTTACATGAATGTGACTTAAGAGAAAACATATGTTCACGTGAACATTGACTCCACAAGGAAAACTGCTGACCAAAATAGCACAGAAGCTCATTCTTAGTTCTGTTCTGTCCAGGCTCCTTTCCTCAATACATGTAAGTACCACCTGGTCCTGATGCAGGATGGATCCATATCCCAGAAAATGATGATTTAAAGCATCTTTTCACCAGTCTTTATTATTGGCACTCTATCTATGTTTTATTTTCCCTTTAGAACTCAATAGAATCCCAAATTCTTTTTTTTTTATTTATTTCTTCCACTCATACAAAGTTGGTAAGTACCCCATTCCCCTCTCTCCCTCCACCCCTCCCTGGATCCCTTTGTTCCCTTCCCCCTTTTCCCTTTCCATTCCCCCCTCCTTCCCTTTCTCCCATGGCAACATTTTATACTCAAGCTTTCTAGAATATCAGCTCTATGGGCCTGACATGAATAAACTGTGGTTCTAGTTAAAGGTAGTTGCAGCTAAGAAAAACAAGAAAAGAAACAAAGGCCAAGGTTTTATCTGACTCAGGGAGGAGAACCTTAAGCTGCTGTTCCATGAAGAATGGAAAGTAAATAAAGGATTCATACATAAGCCACTCAACAGGAGACATATTCAATTACTAAAGATGGAGTCCTACCTTAGCTAAAGAGACACCCCAAAGCTCTACAGCATCTCTCCCTCAGGTAAAGTGCATCGTCCAGGAGAGGGTGAGGGGAGAATGGGAGATGTGGAAGGGAGGGGAGTGGAGCTTGGACACATACTGAAGTACAAGACATTGAAAATGGGAAAATACAGAGAACAGATCTACACACATTCCAGACCCTAGGTGACTTTCCTTTGCTTCTATAGGACAGCAGGCATGCAGGTGCTATTAGAACCCACTGTTTATTTAATCATAGTTGAGGGAACAGTGATGTTGTCTTTGGACATACCTGTTCTCCAGAGAACAGTGTCGTAGAAAAAGGAGAACTCCATCTCGGTATGGTGCTCCAAGGAGGCCCAGCCCCTGGGAGCCGTCACATAGATGTAGGACACATAGAGAGGCACATGCACCGTCAAGAATGACTGAGCAGAATCCCTCACCTGTCAAAGAAACAGTGTATGAGGAAAGCTTACAGTTCTTCCTGGAGATGAATGGGCGGATCATCACCTCTGAGTCCAGTTTTCACCCATCCCCTTAGTTGCTGGCAGATTCAGTAATTGTTAGTCAAGCACCCATACCTTCAGTTTGTCTTTGAAAAAAATCAAGTTAAGAGGATACAAAGTGGCTTTATTAAAGATGAGGTGATCTGCAGAGGGTTATCTTTAGGAGGTGACACTTTGAAGAGAGAACATTTGAACAAAAATACTCTTTAAAAACAAAATAATTTAAAAAGTATTTGAGAGATAGAGGAAGAGAGAAAGAGAAATGAAAGAATGTACACACATGCATGTCATGGCACATAGGTGGAGAGGTCAGAGGACAACTTTCAGAAGTCTGTTCTCTCCTTCCACACCATGTGGGCTCCTGGGAACTAAACTCAGGTCATCAGGTTTGTGAGCAAGCACCTTGTGTGCTGAGCTCTTTCATAAATTCAAAACATCTTTTTGAAGAGTGAGAATTAGCTGTCTCCAATCTTCAGTTGCTCTAGAGGCCTTAGCTAAAACCTTAAAAGTCTCAGTTATCCCCAAGGGGCTGACCTGGAGTCTATCATTTGGTGTGTTCTTGATTTGTCAAGAGTTCACCAGCAGCTTGTAGAAGACACTGAATAGTCATGACTAGCAGATGCTCAGGTCTGGTTGAGTCTATTCTTGATCTAAGAACAAAGCCCCAGAGCTTTGCAAATCACACTTAAAGCTTACCCATGGACAGCTGAGAGTTTTGTGGACTTCAGCAACTCCCTGGACCATATGATGCTTTGGAAAAATTGAAAAGGTAGCAGATCACACTTAAAAAAAAACAACTTCTTTCTAAGGAGGCTTCTGCTACTGCTATTAATTTGGTGCACTAACATTTATGTACTGTGCTATAAACAAAAAAATATGGAATGATAACAAAATACTAGCTTTCATGGTAAAGTTGGGTCTACAGGTGTGAACAGGGAAATTTGTTTATTTAAATTATTTTTTATGTTTTCCTCCATACATACATGTTTTATAATACAAAAGTTACTTTGAATAATTTTATTTTGTCATTGACCAAATACTTGGTACTATAAAATATCAATCAATTCACATTATACACTGTTCATATTAACAATTAAGGAAAGGAACAAAATTAATTATCAATATTTATGTGATCAAGAATTTTATTTCTCTAAAGTATTTTTGAAATTCAAAGTGGTCAATGATTTAAAATTTAATGAAAATTTTTTAAAAACAGATTCAGCTAATTTTATACTCGCTTTAACATTCCTTTGGATATGACTTACTCTTTCTTTGGGAAATTTTCTATATTTTACCTTCTGCCCGTCCCATTATGATGTCCCTTAATACACAGACTTTGATCAGTATATCTGCCCAGTTTATCGACACCTCAATACAACAGCATGAAACAGGAGGTAGAGGGCAGAATAGTAAAGAAAGAGATTTAAGATCATATGCTGACTAAAGTAAACCAAAGATATGTGTGCACACATACTCAGGTTCTTGATGATCTTCTTGTTAACTGGCAAATTAATATTCTCTTCCTTGTTTCTCAGTATTCCTCTTTATCCCTTATGATGTTAATTGCTAATCTTTAAAAAGAATCCCTGACAAATGTTTAATACTGAGCTCATTAGTCACAATTGCATAAGAAAACAGAGAGGTTGCGTCTCATTCCAGTCTGCTGCTGTTTGGGTAGAGAAACATTGAACTAGAGCTTATATTTAGGTTTTTCCACTTTATTTAAATGGCATGTTAGAAATGTCAGTCATTTTTAAAGAAACAGACAACCACAAAGTGTTTGGGGAAAATATGTATCTTTAAAAAGTAGGCCATACAGGATACAAAATAAATGTACAAAAATCAGTGGCCTTCCTATATGCCCAAAACGAAAGAAGTGAAAAAGCCCTGAAAGAAACAATCCCATTTACTATAGCCCCTAAAAAAATGAAATACCTTGGTATAAACCTAACCAAGGAAGTAAAAGACCTTTACAATGAAAACTTTAAAAGCCTAAAGAAAGAAATTGCAGAAGCACTAGAAAGTGGAAAGACCTCCCATGTTCCTGGATTGGCAGAATCAACATCATAAAAATGACCATCCTACCAAAAGCAATATACAGATTCAATGCTATACCAATTAAAACCCCAAAGCAATTCTTTAAAGAAGTTGACCAAACAATCTCAACGTTCATATGGAGGCACAAAAGACCCAGGATAGCAAAAACAATCCTGAGTAACAAAAACACTGCTAGAGGTATCACCATACCAAACCTTAGTTATAAAAACAGCCTGGTACTGGCTCCAAAATAGACACACAGATCAATGGATAAGGGTTGAAGACCCAGATATAAGCCCACACAACTAAAGCCATTTGATGTTTGTCAAAGAGGCCCAAAAAATCCAATGGAAAAAGAACAGCATCTTCAACAAATGGTGCTGGCAAAACTGGATGTCCATATGCAGAAGATTAAAACTGGACCTGTACTTGTCACCATGTACAAGACTTAATTCCAAATGGATCAGAGACTATAAAAACCATAGTTGAAAGGGTAGGGAACTCCCTCGAGCTGATTGGGCTAGGCCAACAGTTCCTAAATGGACATCCAATAGCACAGTCACTACAACCGACACTCAACAGATGGGATCTTGTGAAATTAAAGAGCTTCTGTTCAGATAAAAAGATTATATCTCGAGCACAAAGGCAACCCACAGAACGGGAGAAAATCTTCACTAACCATATATCTGATAGATCTCTATTATCCAGAGTGCACAAAGAACTTAGAAAACTAAACAAATGGGCCAATTAAAAAACGGGCCTTGGAACTTAAAAGAAACTCTACCAAGGATGAAATTAAAATGCTCCATATCCTTAGCCATCAGGGAAATGCAAATCAAAACCTCCCTGAGATATCATATCACCCCTGTCAGGATGGCAAAAATCCACAATACAAACAACACCAAGTGCTGGAGAGGATGTGGAGAAAGGGGAACTCTCCTACATTGCTGGTGGGAATGCAAGCTCATACAACCACTCTGGCGAGCCGTCTGGCGATTCTTAAAGAAGTTAAAGATTGAATGCCATATGACCCTGCTATACCACTTTTGGGAATAACCCCCCATACAGCAAAAATTTACCTCGATAGCACATGCAAGACCATGTTCATAGCAACACTGTTTACAATAGGAAAGTCATAGAATCAGCCCAAATGTCCAAAAGTTGACGAGTGGATAAGGATAATGTGGTACACATGTGGTATACAATGGAATACTACTCAGCTATCAAAAAAATGAATTAATGCAATTTGCTGGGAAATGGATGGAATTCGAAACAATTATATTGAGTGAAGTATCCCAGACACGGAAAATTAAGTGCCGTATGTACTCCCTAATAGGTAGATCGTAGTACCAAACCTACTTAGAGAGACTCAAAGACATATCTCTGTAATACGTACAGTAATTGTAAAGATTATAAACAGGAGGGATGGGGAAGGAGGGCCCCACTAAAAACAAGGAGAGAGGGGACCATGTTACAGCAGAGAAAATAGGCCACCATCAAGGACTGCAAATGAGTAATGAGACATCTGGTTAAGTTCACAGACTTTCCTTCCTGATCATTTGCAACTGATGGGGTATGATCTCACCAGAAGGGGAGGGCATATAGGCTGCCAGATAGAAAGTAACCATTTTGCAAATGGGTGATTGACCCCTCTCCCACTGCGGTCTCCTACTTTTATTCCATCTACCTTTGAATATACTCTTATAACAAGACTCTAATTTAACAGGTTTTTATCTCTGGCCAGGGGATGAGAGCCAATACCCATCAGGATGGAGCCAAGGGCATTGCAGGAGCAGCAAAACTGGAAAAAAAAAATCAACAAACCATAAATTCAGAACATCAGAGACTCTATGTCAACCACCTGGAACTGGGCCAGCCTAATCTCTCTCCATCCTGAAGCTCAGGGAAATTTGTGGAAGAGGGGGCGGTAAGATTGTAAGAGCACAAGGATGGGAGGAGTCATGATATGCAACATACTCCACACAAGTTAGGGCCGAAGCAATCATAATAGGACTTTGCATGCCCTGTGTTATGTCCAACACATTATTGACCCCACAAAGTCTAGCATGGACTAAAAGCACTGGGATCCTTGGAGGCTAGAGACTGACAATCACAGTAGTGCTCCTAGGCTTAAGGGGAACACAGGAAAGGGTTCTGGGAAATGCCCTCATGAGGACCCAGAGGAGAGTTTGGCAAGCGCATTAAAGGATGCTCTGGGGATGGGGGGGGCACTGGGAGATAGAGAGGGAGGGGGAGGAGAGGGAGGGGGAGAGCAGGGGGGTTAGGGGGAAGTTTAGAGAGGGAGGGGACCGGTGTACCTGTTAAGTTTGTATGAGCGGAAATAATAATAATAAAAAAAATAAATAAAAAATAAAAAAATAAAAAGTGGGCCATAAAAAAATCTTTGGAACTTTTAAAATCATATTCAGAGCAAAACTATCCCAATGTGTAATTGAAGAAAAATCATGGAAAACAGAGAATGCTAATTTTTGAGGGTTCAGGGAAGGAGCCATCAGCTCTTTCCGTTGACTGGATTATGCTGCAGAACCACAGATGAACCTGGACTGCCTTAAGTTCTATCCAGTAGAGGGCAGTACCGTATGCAAAACCAGAGGAAACTGGACAAGCACCACTAAGAAACTAAATTTTAATCAGAGATGCTTCCTGAATAAATGAGTCCCTTACAAATTCCCTCCTTTATTGAGGTTAAAATTGTTTTGAAATGAACAGATATCTAACAAGTTCTGGCTCATTTGAGAGAAGTACTCAAAAATGGAATGGAACTGCATGAGGACGGATACAAGTAGTCTCATTGGCCCTTGCACAAAACTGCCTTTTTATGACTTGGGCTTCTCCTGTGAAAAGTTTTATTGTCCCCCAATGTTTTTTATAGTTCTCTGTACATGCATATACACCAACACACATAGGTACTAGGTGCCTGTCTTTGCAGACTGTTTGGAATAAGCAGAGTCAAAGTATCTGAACAGTGGTTTCCCCTGTGTTTTGGACCTCAGCATTGTCTTCTGAAGGGTGTACTACCTGCCATTCATATAAAGAACCCCATCATCAAATGTAAATCCTCTTAGCTTTCAAAACTATACACACAGAGAAAAAGATATATACATAAGAAGTAAATAACAGATTTTTATGAATGTGACTGGAGAAGAAAAGTTTTAATGAGTAAACAGCTTAATAACAATGTGTGACTAAGTTTAATGTGCCATAGGCAAAAATTACTGGATCAAATACAATGCCCATCAGGATGGAGTGAAGGACATTGCAGGAGCAGCAAAACTGCAAAAGAAAATCAACAAACCACAATCCAGAACTTCAGAGACTCTATATCAACCACTTAGAACTAGGGCAGACTAATCTCTCCCCATCCTGAAGCTCAGGGACATTTGCGGAAGAGGGGGCGGTAAGATTGTAAGAGCAAAAGGATGGGAGGAGCAATGATTTGCAAGATACTCCACACAAGTTAGGTCCGAAGCAATCATAATTGGACTTTGCATGCCCTGTGCAATGTCCAACACACTATTGACCTCACAAAGTCTAGCATCTGCTAAAGGCACCAAGATCCTTGGAGACAAGGGATTGACAGCCACAGTAGTATTCCTATGCTTAAGGGGAACACAGGAAAGGGTTCAGGGAAATGCCACTGGGTCCTTGTACGTCATCGAAGAGGAGGGCCCAGAGGAGAGTCTGGCATGCACATTAAAGGACTCTCTGGGGATTGGGGGAGAGGCACTGGGGGATGGGGAGGAAGGGATGAGGGGAGGGGAGTAGGGGGTTCAAGGGGAGGAGAAGGGAAGGAGGGAAGTGGTGTATCTATTAAGTTTGTATGAACAGAAATAATAATAAAAAATGTTAAAAAAAGTTTACTGGGTCAAATGTGGCCAGCAAGTGAACCATTCTAAATTAAAGAAGACCTGTGTGTATGACAGACAGCCAAATAAATATTAGTTGTCAAATATGAGGGACTTATAAAGAAGACCCCCCTTCACTGGCTGGCCAAATTCTGGATGCTAAGTTCTGACCGAGGTGCTGGTACTACACACCCACATACTTGGCTGGTCCCTGAGCACCTACCTGGAAGTCGGCAGTCACAGAGCCCCCGCACACATCAATGAGCTCAGTCATGTCATAGTATGCATCAAAGGTCCACACACAGCTCTTCAGGTTTAGGTGTCTATACAGTTGGATTGTCTTGGGTTCCCGCACACTTGGGTCAAACTGGAAAGGGCGATCGAAGCCTGGGCCCAGGGCAGTGCTGTGGAAGCCCGCATCATCGAGGAATCCTGCCTCTGCTAGGGAGGGAACAAAGCCTGGTGACTCAGCCTGCGGGGACCTGGGTTAGCTGGGAGGACACTGAGCTCTTCATCTGAGCCTATGACTGGAGTAATTCAGGGCTCTCAACGCACAGTCAGGACACAGGGAGAGCTTGTTAAGAGCTCTGAGCTGCCTGCTGCAGGCTGGGAAGATTTTTCAGCACCTATAATGCTAGCAGCGCAAGCATGGGACGCCTTTCTCTCTTACACACATGTATACACACACACACACACACACACACACACACACACACACACACACACACACACAAATTAAAAACAAAACATTCTGGGCTGTTTGTTGCCTGGTGTTCAGTGAGGGATTCCAACTCTTAAGAGATCTAGGAATCTGGAGAAATAGTGAGCAGACAGCTTCAGTAATGAAGGGGCAGAACAGAAACCACACTACGGCTTGGTTATACACTTGGCAAGTGTGGTTCTGTGCTTCAAACTTTTCAGTCTTGATGAAAGTTAATTACTACTGGATCACTCATTCATGAATCTCTCACTGCTCAACTTTTTGAAAAGATAAATTTTAACAAATAGCCTTTATAGAAAATCAACAAAACCATCATATGCCTCCCTTTTCGCCTTTTCTCCAACAGTTTCTGAATACTTGGGGGGAAAAGTATTAACGAGTAAACAGCTTGCTCATGATGTGTGACTAAACTTTGCCTGCTACAGGCAAAAATTACTGGATCAAATGCGACCAAGCAAGTGAACTATTCTAAATTAAAAACCTATGGGTATGATAGCTGAATACAGGTGTAAGTTCAGAACATTTGAGATATAATTTTTACAGTACTAAAAGCAACTAAAGCATTCAAAAGAGCTAATGTATCTCTGAAGATGCCTGTCACCAGTCCTGAGCCCTTTGTCCCACAATGACTAGAAAAGCAACTGACCTGTAAGGAACAAGCTATAGGAAGAATGTTTCTTTTACTGTCTGGGTACATGGGCCAATTAAACTTTCATGTGTTACTCAATGATTTAAGAATATTTTGTGCTCTATTAATTCTACTATATCAAGATCCTCACTCCCAAAAACAATACTTAACACATATCAAAGAGCACGTGAGTGCATTTCTGCAGACAGAAGCACTGTCAAATGGTCCATCCATGGTAAGGGGAGGGGGAAATACAAATGACGAGCCCATTTGCCAAGGTAAGTGGAATGGACAGGAGGACTCTGTAAAGTAAGGACACAGAGATGCAGAGTCTCAGCTGTCAGCTTCTTTCAGTCAGTCAGTCAACTGCAGAGGTAACTCAGCCCAAGATTATGCTTTTGCTGAGACAGCCCAGCCAGACACTGAGTCAGGTGAACTATAAAGGTTTCTGGCCAGGATTCTTCCCTTTGCTGACTTGTAGGACAGTGACTCAGGGAGGAGGTTGAACTATCTTTGTTAGTGTGATTCTAACTGAAAGTCTTTGACTGCTCATGTTAACTTTATTGTCTGACCTTACTATATTTGCACACAAAGCTTCCAGGGATCCAAGAACATGAGAAGCAGCCTTCTCCCCGCTGACCTGCATCTCCAAAGGCGGTTGGTCAATGGAGCTGACTTGGGAAAACCAGGCGCAAACACATTCCTCACCTGAAATGCCTCGCAGGTCGTGGGCAGTAACTAAATTGGAGCAGACGTGCTGGTGTCTGTAGATGGACTCGGACAGCAGGAAATGCAAGTTGTGCAAAGGCATAGTGGAGATGAGGGGCAGCATTCCATCCTGGTGAGGGATCTGGACCGAAATGTGGATTCTAGGGGAGAAAAGACAGAAGGAAGTGCTCAGCTGCAGGCTACAGAAGCAAGGGAATGCATTTCTTTCTCAACATGAATTTATCTTCGCCAATGAATTTAGCAATCTCATTCTCCCTTGAAGTTTTCCATGTAGGATTTTTATCTGAAAAGGAGGGTGTGGATGTGTATAGGGTTGGTTTCCCTCCCCAAAGGCCTTCCAGACTCAAGACTGATAACAATCAGAAATCAAAGATTTGTTTTTATACAAGAAAAGCTACTATCACATTCACAAAGCGCACAAAGCACTTCTAAACTTTCTTTTGCTTTAAATGGAAGCTTTGTATCTTTAGCAGTTTAAGGTGGAGTGGTGACTAACTCAGGTATTGCCTCTACTGTATCTCAATGGGTTTCTGTGGATGCTGGCATGCTCATGTGCCTTTAAGTATTTGAACCCCAAAAGAATGACTGGATTCTGAAACTTTAAGGCCTGTTTCCTCACCCAGCCAAATTGCACTATCCCCAATGTCTCTCCCCGAAGACAAGAACTGAATGCTTAGTTTTGTGCCCCAAGAAGCAGCCTTCTCTCCACCCCCACTGCCCTACTGTCTAACAACTCTCACATAGGAGGCTCCTCTCTCTGAACCCTTCCAACCCCCACCTGTTCTTTAGCTGTCAGAGAACTTTCTGCTCTCACCTCTCTGAGACCCTCTCCCAGCCATGCTCTTACTTACTTTCTCAGTCTTCTGTTCTAATGTCTTCCACTAGGAGATAAAACTTGAATTTCTTTTTTTTTAAATTATTATTTATTCAATTGTGTGTGTGTGCATGTGTGTGTGTGTGAAGAACCACAGGCAAATTCGGGAACCCCCGTGGACCGCCTCCACCTCCTCGTTTACTCTGCTCTGGGATTCACAGGTTCCGCCCTACCAGGACCAAAAGCGCAGGCCGCCCCTGCTTCCGCTGGGCGTCTATACATGGGGTCTAGGATCCGAACTCAGGACCTTCCGCCTGCAAGGCAGAGGCTTAACCCCTGAGCCACCTCTCCAGCCCCAAAACTTGAATTTCTTAAGTCTCATGTTATTTCTCTTTATTCATGGCCTCCATGTGGTAGTGCCTTATACACTGTCAGGATCATGGGAAAGATTGCTCCTCCCTCTTCTTACCTAATATTTATTATATCTTCTCCCCTTTGAGTCCAATCGATCCCTTGCATTCTGCCCAGCCATCCTCTCCTTCAATGTACATTCCTCAGAAACTGGGTACCTTTGTCCCAGATCATCTGTAACATATGTGTACTGGCTGCTTTTTCCTGTATGCTTTGGGACCCTGCTTATCTCGTCTTCCCACTCCAAGGACAAGGACCATTTTCTTCATTGCTATTGTCTCCAAAGTGCATGCAGTATACAATTCAAAATAAAATATGAACTTAATAAATACTGGTTAAGGCTGAAACACAAACACAACTGTACTTATGAACTGCATTTATTTTCATTGTATAAGCTGAAATTTTCAGCATGTTTATTGAGGGTATGTTTTGAGTTTATATAGCTTGTCTCTGTAAGCAAAAAGCCACATTTTTCAGAGGGATCCATATATAGAATGTAAAGTAAATGATTCTTTTCCTAGGAAAGGGTCAGGCTATTCTGCTGTTCTCCAATTATTGTTCTTTAACAGAAATAAATTTTATTCTGTTTGAAAAGAAGAGTGATTTGCATATATTTGGGCCCTCTTAGTTGCTTAAAGAGGTAAATGCTTGAATTCTAATGAATATGTATGACATGCAGGGATTTCTCTTTTGCTTTGCAAAAATCTTGCATCAAAATCATGGTGGCATGGGGAAAAAAAGTTCAGTGACTTTGTAGTTTACACAGCATTATTATTCATTAGTTCAGCAGATACCCAGCAAATGTTTCGTGGGGACCAAGAAAAGGAGATGCAAAATAAATAATTGCAGTCCCTTCTCGTAAGGTTTTTACCATCTACCACATGGAAGGAGAGAGTGAATGATGATAATGCCCCAAAAGAGACATAGACTGGAGCCAGAGGACCCTCTAAATTAAATCAGAGGAAATGCTGAAGATGTTTCTAGAAGAGATGCTCTGAGCAGGCAGACAGGACAAGAGGATGGAACTACAAGTAGAGGGAGGTGGCATTGATAATAGAACCTAAAAGGGCTTGAGCCTTACAAAGTAACATGTGACTCTCTGAAGCTGACATGGCAGGGACATGCCCAGGTGAGGCTGGGAGGATAGGCCAGGACCAGACCTCAAGAGGCCTCAGAGGAAAACTATTTTCCCCATGACACGTTGATCATTGCTATTTTAATTCTCTAGAAGCGCTGCTCAGCTGGAAAGCACATAGGGCTAGCTGGGGTGTCTGTCCTCTGTCTGACCTGTTTGGATGCTCCTTGTGCTTGACGTCCAGGTATTTCAAGGTTGCGATGAAGGACTGGGCCTGGAAGCCTCTAGCTGTCCCTGCCACCACAGGGGTGTGGCAGATGGCACTGTCTGTTCCAATGGTGACAATGTTGCTTCGTAAGGGGGTCCCCACATGGCCCACCTTGTCCACAGCCTTTGCCACACAGCGTACGTGGAACCTCCTGCTGAAGTAAATGCTGTCAAGGACCTGTGGGAAAAAGCAAGTGTCTCAGACATTCAGACACTGTATTAGCAGATTTTCATCCTATATCCGGATAAGTGACATGGCCGCATAAACTGTTGGTACAAAGTAAGTTACAAAGGTGTACCAGTTACTCTTAACTAACACTCAAAGTCAAGCAATTTAAAGAGAAAAGGGGATTTATTCAGCTTATGGTTCTAGAGGGGAGAAACAGTCCTTTCATGGCGGATGGGGCACGGCTGGCTGGCAGAAGCTGGAGATAGGTTAGGTCACACCCATAAGGGAGGTTGAGAGCTACAAGACTGCCTGCTGCCAAAGCAGAGCTCTCCAGGAGGTAGGGTAGGACTAATCTACCTCAAGGCCCAACCCCTGAGACCACCTGTCCTCCAGCAAAGCTCCACTACTTAAAGCTGCCATGATCTTCCCAAACACGTGAGACTGTGGGGGACAGACATCAAACCATGACAGGAGGCTTCCCTTCCATGCACCCATCTACTCACTGCCCACTCAGACACAATCATTCATTCATTCATTCGTCATGTAATCACTGACTCTTCACCATCACCCAGGCACTTGTAGTGTAAAGAAATAAGACAGACAATGAACAAGAGCCCAGAGACTGGCTGCCAGAACCAGTTTGTTCTCTTTACATCATGCTACAGCATAGTGATGACCTGCTTCTCAGACCTCCAGTGAGAATGGTGGCCTCCAAACTTTGCCGCCAAGAATGTGAGATCAGCTTCAGTCTGGACATACTGGATATAATTCCTTAGTCTGCCTTCTGAGAAAAGCTTGCAACACTTTCCATAATGGTTCCTTTGATTTGGAGTCAGTTTTTCAAGAGCGAACATGAACAGAAGCGAAGTTACTGGGTCACAAGCTCCAAATATCCTGTGCAGGATGTAACTTACCCTATAGAAACCCGTGCTTCTTCCTTGTCATCTGACCCATGAGAGCTTTTGTCCTTCATCCTTCCAAGTTTTCCCACTACAGATGGACCAGGGAGGCAGATGGGAGATGGCCTCACTGATAGTCAGCTACACAAGAAGTTTTTGCTTTTTGCAAAAATCTGTTGACATCCTAGTGTCTTCTATGGATGTTGAATAGCAAATCCTTGCTGGGTAATGATGACATCCAGAGTCAGAAGAGAGGTGCTTCTCTTCATTGGCCTTCATTTCTCTTCCTTTCAAGTGCTCCCTATGCTACTAAAAGGGTCACAGTGGCGAGTATCGGTGCTTGCTGATTTCCACTTGAGCTTGAGACTGAGAACTAGGCCTTTGATACCTTCTGACCTTTGGAGGTCTTCCTATATTTTCCTTCATATTTTCAGACACAGAAACATATGAAGGCTTAACTTCATCTATCCAGAGGCAATGTAGCCACTAGGACTCCTCATGTGTTGTATGTATACACACACAGGAAGTATAGACCAGGAGAACTAATTAGGAGATCTGTGTGTGTCTTTGCCCTCCCACAAAGCAATCGTCCAAATGTATACATTCTTACCATGGAAACAATTTTCATTGAAGTCCATTAAAAATTAAAGACGATTTTTCCATTACACTTTTTTAATTAGCTTCTACCACTTCATTTATTTATTTATACATGGATTTAGTCCAAGAAGGATTTAAGGCATGTCATGAAATTGTATAAACACACCGGTATTAGATAAATAATTGAAGAAAGGAACATAACACAAAGGAAACTGGTATAAAGAGTATTAGTCCCCAAGTCATTGCTGTGAGAAAAACTTGAAGCATTGAACCACTGAGCCATAAGTCTGATACCTACGCAGATGTGTTTTTGACTCAAATATACAATAAAGTTCTGTTGAATATAGAATTTGATATTTAAATGACAAACTAGAGAGTACTGCTTTTTAAAGTTTTTCATAGTATGGATTTCTATGGATCTTCTGTCTTTTGTAAATAAAATGTGTTAAACTAACTGATATGAGTAACCCTGTTATATTGGAATCTTCTCATAGCTTTCTTTGGCTACTATCCCATCCAATGTAACAGTGAAAACAAACTGTGGGTTGAATAGGAAAGTCTTGAGACATTCAGTCTGATAGGAAACTCTGATTTTTGAAAACTAGTCAGTAAACTATTTTTGGTCAAAATTCATTGACTTCTTACTATGTGGCCAACTCTGTTGAATCTGAATTTCAACTGCGTTCCTGTCTCTTCTGGAAGAGAAGCATCCCCCAGGAGCATGAGGAGAATCACCACAGGGGACTTATTCCTAGGACTGGAAAAGTATCACTAGTCACAGGGTGGTAGGCAGGGTTTGGTCTGCTCATTGAGCTCTCTGATGAAGGCCACTGCTTCATATCTTTCCATTGATAAACATTCCTTTTGTTTAAAAGTTCTGTTGAATATAGAATTTGATATTTAAATGACAAACTAGAGAGTACTGCTGGCTACTATGTCTCTGCCTCTGCCTCTGCCTCTGTCTCTCTGTCTCTCTGTCTCTCTTTGTCTCTCTATCTGTTTCTCTCTGTCTCTCTCTTTATATATATATATATGCAGGCTACTTAGAGAGATATAATATGGTATAAACTTCAATTTATATCCTTAAGAAGTTTATATCTAAATACTTAACTAATAATGAAAAATATGTGAACAATTAATGGAAATCATTTAATGGTGTCTATCTAGATTCTTGGACTTACTGTGCCATTTATTAGTGACACTGCCAAGTGGCTAAGTAGAATATAACTTTGCTGACCAGGAGAATGAGAAAGAGAAGTCAAGTAACCTCTTTAATTCAATATGGCTAAAAACAAGCAGAATCAGGTTTACATATTTCTTCTCTAAACATATAGGAATAAAATATGTATACACATGCTTATTTGTCTTATTCCAAACGCCATGCACGTACCTCAGAGAATGCGACAGAGTAACAGAGAACTAACTCCCTCTCACCCAACCCGGTCCCTTGACCTACCATGTGGTTGACACTGGTGAATGGTGTGTTGTCGGTGATGGTCTCGAAGGGAGACCGGGCCCCATTGCCATCGGTGGGAGTGGCCACTTCCCAGCTGAACTGCACAGATGTCTGGTTGATCCCAGCCTCGATGCAGCGCTCCTTCATGATGGCATACTTGGGGAAGTGATGGTCACAGGGAGTGACACAGACCAGCGGGTAGCCTGGAGATGGGGCTTTCTTGGTGCCCTCTCTCGTAGCTTCTTCCACGTGGTCGTAATCAGCAAGCGTGACAACCTGTGAAAGAAAAGCAAAGAAAAGCAGGATCAGATGAACGACACCAGAAGGCTTTACTCTCCTTCATCTGGTACCCCTGAAGATCTCTTGGATGTTCAACTGGTAGAGGAGATGCTCCCCAAAGCTTCGTATCCTATTAATTGTATCCCCCACTCAAGGCTTTTTTGCTCATGTGAAGAATACTGGATTTTTATGCACCTCGGATCCTAGAAGTTATATTGCCAATGGCAGCATCTAGTTTAAACTTGTACTATAATTGTTAGTAGCACATTTATCAAAACAGAAAAATAAATGAAGGAAATATATGTCTTTCATGGTCAAATGAAAGGTGTGTTTTGACATGACCTTCTGATCTCACACATAAGAGACTAGGCCAGGAGGTTTAAATACCCACTAGCTACATATGTTTCTCTTAACTGCAAGATCAGAACATTCATCCCATTCATCCTAAACTGGAAAACACAACACCACATTTCTGCAAATGCTTAATTTTATATGTGGCAAACGTGTAGGATAATAGATAGGGGCAGTATTACTTTCTTATTCTCTCAGATCCTACAGAAACAATGAAAAAAATCAACTGAATTGTTTTCTATGTTTTTATCAAACCAAGGTATCAACAGTTTGATCTTATGTCAGAACTGGGGTTCTCTACCCTTCTCACTATTGGTAGTTCTGCTAAATAATTGCTGTGATTGGGGAGGCCATTCTGTGCACTGTGGGGTGCTCAGTTGCATCCTGGCATCTACCCACGAGATGCTCTCAGCACCCAGTGCCATAGTTGCACCATTTACACATGTTGCCAGCATTGTGAAATGTCCTGTGTAGGGGGAAGGTGGGGGTAAGAACAAGGAAGCAGCACATTGGAGGTCCACTTTATCTCAACTTCTCATTTACTGTTCACTGAGACACAAAAGCAGAGACCCTTTGCATTGGGAAACTCACAATGGGGGGCGCTGGCAGGATGAGACTTCCTGCTGCCTCCTGGTCTAGAATGGTCACCGTGGCAGTGGTCACGTCCCCAAGAACTGCTTCCACTGGGTCATCAGGGCCAAGGACTAGAGAAAAGGATTCATGCCACTCTCGGTCTTCATTGGACAGGATCTCGACTTTAAAAAAGATATGGTCCACACCTTGGCCAAGGACAGAGAAAGAGAGAGCAGAGGCCTTGTAAGGGACACGCTGAAGACGACATAAAGAGAGACAGCCCAGCCGCCATGTTAAAATACGACCTTTCCTTCCAGGAGCTTCCCATAAAGGCAGTGACTGCTAATCACATCAGCCCCACCTCGTCCAAGGGATCTGCTTTACAGACCAAATTTTACCTGTGGTAGAGGCTCAGCACTGCGGATTTACTATTCAACACCATATGAGGATTAATGGCCCCTGCCTGACACTGGCTGGCAGTAATAAAAATCTATGATCCAAAATACACTTCATCCTGGTTACACTTTTTTTCTGTCTAATTTTTCTTTCACTTTTGCACTTGTTCATAAGCTCTGGAGTGGCTGTGAGTGCGTGCACTGACGACCTTCAAAATCACCTCCTGAGAAACAGTCGCTCCAAGACCCCTCACCAGGCTGGATGGTGCAAAGACTGCAAGAGCAGTGACGCTCCTGGAACGGGGGAAGACGACAGCCCTGGAAATCTACTCCATCTCATGTAAAAATCCAGGCTAGTAAGACCCTTCCTCCTCTGCTTCCAGGTTTGGGCTATATTGTTTCTGGACTCGTCTTTCCCCAAAACTTTATGGAGAAAGAGAAAGATTAGGAATACTTGAAGGAGAAATCCTTGTGAGAATGAGAAAGAAAAGCTCCATTTAGCTAATAAGCGAATTAGATGCACAGGAGATGGACCTGAAAGCCTGGAAATACTCCTGTACAAGGACCCTGTCTCCAGGCTGAGTCATTTTCTCCATCCACTGGCCAAGACATCTCTCAAAAGTCATATGCTGTTGCCCCCTGCTGGTTACATCACAAATGGTGCCAAGATAGACAGCAGTTCCCTCCTCTCCTGAAAGTTCTATGAAAAACACCTAGCATACAATTCAATTTGTCTGGCTAGCCTTGTTCTCCATCAAATTAATGCATCAGATAGTTAAGCAGTTGGTTGCTATTTGATTTCTGTCTTTTCCCCTTCCCCAATTCATTTCTGTCCCAGAAAGATAAAACATTTTTGAATACTTGGAATGTCTCTTAGGAGATGTGAACTATTGTCACACTGGGATCATGCCTTTTAGAGTTTGGTTAAGACTGAAAGGACCTAGCACAGTGCTTTTTACTATTTGTTGAATGGTGTGTGTATTCGTGTGTGTGTGTGTGTGTGTGTGTGTGTGTGTGTGTGTGTGTGTATGTGTGTGTGTGTGTTTAAAACTAAGTGTTGCTATCACTAAACCAAACCATAGTTTTGTGTGTGTGTGTGTAAAACTAAGTGTTGCTATCACTAAACCAAACCATAGCCTTACAATAATCCTTTGAAGTAAACCAAAAATTCTCAGCATGCTCTGAATATGACTATCATTTTGAGTAGCTAAAATGTTTACCTGCAATCTTAAATATATGTGCAGTAAGCACACTTTTATTATTGGAACTATTATTTTCTTACTTTGCTTCTTTGTATAATCCTTTCTTCAGATCCAAGACATCGGCCTTTCCATTAAGAAAATTCATAGAAAGGGCTAGTAATGAAGATGAAGGGATTTGTGGAAGTTGGAGGAGGACAAGAAGAACAAATATGATCAAAACACATTATGTACTTGTATAAACATATCAACACAAGACCATTACTATAGACAATCTATATATGTTGATAAAAATTAAGGAAAACAAAATCACAGGCTAGAATGGCATTCAATTACCTGGACTGAATTTTAAGACTCGACTCTTTGGGTAATAATCCACACCAGACTGGGCAGAGCCATCCCGTGTGCTGCAGCGGATCTTGGAAGTCCTGTTCTGATCGCCTCTGCGGATGACCTTGATGTTCAGAATGGCAATGGCATCTGGCCCTGCAGGTTCTCGGACTTGATATGCAGCTTCTTCAAATTCAATGGTGGGAGCTAAGGTAATGTGGTTAGGAAAACAAGAGCAAGTTAGTGTAGCACAAAGGATCAGACTTCCAGAATATATTTTACAGCATCAAGAGAAAATGATTCACATTGGATACAATACCTAAGGCCAAATGGCTCATAGGCATAAAGATCAATCACCATTTACTTTTGAACAATACCCTGGACAAAGGAACTGATTTATAATCCTGTAGGGGTCATTTCTCACATATATCTTATTAAAAACAATTTAATGGGAGAAATATTTTTAGAGATTTTGAAATTCATATCTGACTTTCCATCTTGACCTTATAGCTCACGGAAAGTTTTTAAATTTGCACAATTCATCAAGGGACTGAGACACAGTAGGTACTTGATGAATATCTACTGGCTGATTATATGAGTAAACTTTTCTTATTTATGAGCCATACATTTCTATGGTTTATAATTTATCTCCTTCATGCACTACTTAAACTGACCAAGTCCAACTTTCCCTTCTCTGGGCTTCTGGATATTCTGTCTCAGTGATTATACCTTCCCTATCTCAACTTCTCCCACGTTATTTTGGTCAATATAGTTAATTTCAAACTCAAAATTTTCTAAGGACATGTGATTTGAGGTATTACGGTTAGAAAATGATGAATAATTTTTTTTTAACTTTTTCTTCTCTCCCCACCTCAGAGTTCAAATCAGGCCTTCTTTTCTACTATTTTCTCCAGAGGGAGGGTGGGATGGAATGGTGGTAAAAAGAATGAGGCAAAATGATCAGAAAATTACCATTTCTTTACCACATTTAGCATATTACAGAATATTGCAGAGGCTTCTGAGGTCTGTTTTTCCTGTCTCAAAAAGCTAACCAAATCCTTCCTGCCTTGGAAAACAAACCTCATCTGAAACTTCATAGTTTTCAGTAAGAATGTTGTTCTTCAAAGCCTCAGAAGGATTCAGAACAGGGTGAATCTGCTACTTTGCTGAGTCATAATCAGAGTTTCCTTGGTGTTTAGGAGAGGTTCACCTTGGTTTTTAAACCCTAGCCTACATAAAGGGCTAATTTTTAATTTCAAGGATGAATTTCTTTCCTTTCTTTCTTTCTTTCTTTCTTTCTTTCTTTCTTTCTTTCTTTCTTTCTTTCTTTCTTTCTTTCTTTCTTTCTTTCTTTCTTTCTTTCTTTCTTTCTTTCTTTCTTTCTTTCTTTCTTTCTTTCTTTCTGTACATATATGCATGTGGGTGCACATAAAATGTGTGAAAGTTAGGGGTCCAAATGGCTGTTGCTTTAGGAGTTGTTCACCTTGCTTTTAAAAATGGAATCTCTTGGTGAGATTTGGAACTCCTGAAATGACCCCAGAATAAAGTGGCTGGCCAGCAAGCCCCAGGGGTCCTCCTGTTGTCTCTGCCTCCTCAGCTCTAGGTTTACCAGCACATACCATCACCCTGGGTTTTCTACGTGGATACTGTAGATCAAACTCAGGTCCTCTTGGTTATACGGCAACCAAGTGAATTCCTGATTTTGTCTTTAGGAACCCCAGAAGTCTTATTGATTCTTGTTGTAACTAAAAGTATAGATTCAAGAATCCAATTAAACAAAAAGTTTACATCCAGTTTTGCTGCTGATTGCTGTGTAACAACTAAGAATGAAAATTATGTATTTTGCTGAAACTGTTTCTTCATCTATAAGAATAATTACAACCCACTTCAAGGATTATTACAGGATTACCTGCATAAAATAAGAGTAATATACTTAGCAAGTACAATAAACATTAAATAAAAAGCAGCCATTACTGATTACATTCTTGCCTGTTAAATATCTATTTTAATAAAAATAATGTTTTCATTCAAAGCAGGTTTGATTTCTTGGATCCTTGAGTGACTCTATAGACCACCTGACTGCAGAATTTAATTTTTTTCTTAAAGGTTGATATGTCAAGTTGATTAGTAAAAAACTAAGAAGTCAGACTTTTTCAGGAAGGCAAAGTGTTTTAAATTAGTTCTTTGGATTTAACAGATTCTGATCGTATCCTATCCTCTACCTGACCTGCAGTGACTTAAACGATTTTTCTTCTCTATCTTAGCATTTCTGTCTTAGCTTTTAACCATGTTTGTTCCTTATCTTTGGCAATGTGCTGGGAGTCAATGCAATTAAGAATTTCTGCTGCCTTATTATTGGAGCATTGCAGAAGGTAACCATTTGCTGCAAACATTTTTTATAAATTTTCAGAGGTTGCTATCTGTAGCACCTTTATAGCACTTTCAATTTCCAAAACACTGTTATTGGTAAACTATCAGCTCTGTCTTGTCAACCTAAGAGGAACTAAAGGCAGGGCCTTCTGTTACCATCTTCTTCATTGGAGATGGTGATTGTGGCCATGTTGCTCTTCCCAACTCTGGCTCCACTCCAGTGGTTTCCAAGAGGGTGGCCGAGGTAGACCCTGAACTGCTCCTCAGGCTCAAACATGGAGTCATCGTGGATGTAGACAGTGCAGTTCTTCACCTAGGACCAACGGCTCAAGAAAAGTTAAACTTCCCAACGAGGCACCAGTAACATGCAGTTTCCCTGGATGATTTTTTCCACATTGTAGCATAAGAATTGACATAAATTCAAAAGTATTTAAGCAGTTTCATTCACAAAATAATTGTAATTTGAACAATTTTTTAGTATTATTAAGTCATTATGCCTAAGTAGGACAGGACTGTATGGCAAGACTTGTATTATAAGAACCTTCTAAGCAATTCTGAATTCTTGGTAATAAGCTATGCAGCACCTGCAGAATATTTGTGTGTTTTCCCACTTGCCATCAGGGTAGATAAATGCATGTGTTATGGTAATAGACTTCTAATGATGGGTTGGGGTGGGAAGTAATATGCTGCTATTCTTTCTGCAAAGCTGAAAATTTTCCTTTTTTTCTCTGTGAAAACTGAATATTCTTTTAAGGAATTCAGAAAGGCTTCATGCTAGACTAAAGATACTTTTAAATGCTAAAGGACTTTCAAATCTGCTGCCAAATAGTATCTCATGTGAAATCAAGCCAAGGACTGAAGCTTAGGAACATAAAAGCCCCCGAGGTGGGAGGAAGTTGAGTGTTTCTTAAACTGAACATACTTTACTGAGGACTGTTTCTGGGAAAACGTAAACCAAAATCACAATATTTTACATGCAAAGCATTTGCAGTAGTAAAGTCATATGATGTGAAGAGAGATATTTTTAGTTGGACTATTTTAAATTCACTATTCAACTACATTATGCTGATATGTGTAAGCAGAGAGGTTTACTTATATGTTTCTCAAGACATACCACATGGCAAAAAGATATCTCTGTGAACATTTCTTTGTGGCTTGTGAACCCAAAACATTCTTTTTTTCCTATAATGTCTTTGCTACAGTAAGAATTCTTCACGGAATATATAGATTTAATAGTGATTCTTCACATTCTTTTTTTAAAAAGGCATATTTTAGCAAATGTTAAGTTCTAAAGACATATGCTTAGTAAACAAAAAAATATAGGTTCCCAGCATGCTTAGAAATAATAGATTATTGTACAAATGACATGTGGTATATTTTATAAATGGGTAAATTCTTTTTCAAGCTTAAAATAAATACAGATATGCGAACACTTCAACTCAAAGTTGAAGATGGTATCTGTAGTATTTGTGTATGTCCTTAAACACAGGTTTCAATCTGCCATTACTAAATTTCCAGCAAAATATGTAACTAGCACCTGCCATTGTGAGTCATGAATGTATAAGATTCATGGGAATTCCCAAACAAAAGCCATCATTTTTTTTTAAGTAAAGATGAGCAGAAGACAAGTTGAAGTGATTTCTTTTGCTACACTTCAAAAGAACTAATCAAAACAAACAATGCATTTACTTATGTCAAATTTGAAGACTTCTATTTAGCTACACCAAAGGTAGCTAAAGGTAGCAACTGAAGGAAAGGTAGCAACTGAAGGGAAGAAAGAAATAGTCTTAGAATAGCTAAAATGTCTTAATTACCATGGAATTAACATTTAGGATTTATAAGACAGGAGTCAAAATTAGCAAAAGAAAAAAGCCAAGAATGAAAACAAAAGGGATGAAGCACCAACATAACCTCATGTATTTGTTGGAAAGCCAATAAACGAATAGATTTATAAAGTAGGAGTAGAGGAATGCAAATTACATGACATACAATTTCATTTTTAATTATACTTGCAAAAAATCAAAGGATAAGTAATGCTAATTTTAGGAGAAAATGTAGACTGGTTACAAGCCTCATGACTTTCTACTGATATTCTAGAAAGTTCTCTGGCACTCATTTTTACCAAGTAAGCACATGCATGTCCCATGGTTTAGCAATATTACCCTGAATATATATCTCCAAAGCTTCAGATATGACGGTGCACCAAAGCATCATGTGTGGTGACAAAAGGCAAGAAGGTTACTTGTGTAGTCACTGAGGTTAGTTTATTCCTGAGAGTTTTGAGAACCCAAAACAGTGTTTTCCTTATAATGTCTTTGCTACAGTATGACTTCTTCATGGAACATACCAATTTAATAGTGACTCTTCACATTCTTTTTTCAAAGACATATTTTAGCAAATAGTAAACTCTAAAGACATGCTTAGTAAGCCAAAGAAAGTAAAGATTTTTCAGCTTGCTTAGGAATAATTACAGAGAGCAAGCAGGTACATGTCACAAAATATTATTCAGCAGGCACAGCAGCAGATTAACAGTATCTCTAAACAATTCAGATCGGAATATATAATGCTGAGAACATTAGAAAAAGCTAAAAAAGGCAGAGTAATATTTTATGAATAATAAGTTGAGTATTTTCAAAAGAAAAAATAGAAATTAGGAGCTCTAGATTAAATGCAGGAAGGAAATGTGTCAAGAGAATGTGAACCAAGTAAAATGAACAAACAATCCAGGAAAACCACAGGCAGAGCCTTGCATGGACCAGTGAGGGTGGCGTGCTGTGAACCAAGGGGTACAATGGACTCAGTCATCTGAAACCCCGATTTAAAAATGGGAAAATGTGAATCTCATGTAATCACACCTCTGAGATACGCTGAGATTGCAAGCTCTGATTCAGGAGCAGTCATATCTGAGGAACGCTGATGAGTTTCTGGGGAGCTGTGATGGCTCTGTGCATGACCCTGCCTGTACACTGTGCTGCTCGAAGTTGCTCAGCATATGCATCTGTAGTTTGACCCAGGATGCAGAATGCCTCAGAATGGATACCAAAGGCCTCTTTCTTCCTCTGCAAGCAACACCAGTGGGGTATGTTTCTCTCTAACATAGTTTGCAACTAAGAGCATGTTTCATATGTTTCATTCTGCTGGGTTCCCCAAAAGCTTTCCATCATCAGAACTGCCTAGCTCACCCACTGATGCATGTGTTGACTGTAAACAGAAGACAAAGATGACAACCAAAGGGTATAGGTGGCAATGCTAGCAATTTTATGAGTTAGCAAGAAATTCCATGAATATTTAATCTACTTCCCTGGGGCATTTCAAGATTACCAAAAAAGAAGTGAATTTCATCTCTGAGCCACATGAGCCTACTTACCTTCTCCCCTTTCAGAAACGTAATCCGCGAAGTATCTGCATTTCTTCTCTCCTCGAAGTCCTCCATGACCTGAGCTGAGTGGCTCTGAGTGAAGCACCTCACTGATGACTCATAACTCAGGTCCCCGCTCCGGATGATGGGAACGTGCAGAACACCTTCCTTCTCCTTCACCACGAGTAAATCCTTGGCAAACTGCATACTGGGAACTGGGAGAGCAGTGAGGAGATGACAGGCATCATCAGTGAGGGACAGAGGAGCGGCGATCACGGCAGGGCACCATGGAAGGCTGCCAAAGTCAGTCATGGCTGCTGCTCCCAGGACAAGCCCTCTCCTGCTACTGAGCATGATCCCGATGGCCTAGAACAAATCAGCTGACCACTGGACTTTGCTCAATCCAGGGCAGAGTCACCTTCCCAAGGGCTGGTAGAGGATATGAGTAAAGAAATGGAACAAATCTAAGAAAGCTGTGGCAACAACTGCCCACTCTCCTCTTATGATGGCACCAAGGAAAACAGCTATTCATGTAAGGTGACAAAATGGGCACTTGAATTGGTCCAGGGGGACAAGAGGAAACCAACTAACTACCCCCTAGTCCAGTCTTACTTTCAAATTAAGTCACAGATTTAGATTTTTCTCCTAAATTAAAAAAAAGGTGCAATTATTTGGGTGAAGCAAAATATATTGATAGGCTGAATTTCAGCAGTGGATCCCTGGCCTACAGTCACAACTATAGAGTTGTCTCTTTTAAAACTGATGGTGCCATTTGATTTCAGGGAGGAATTACTGTCAAATGATGATTAAAAACAAAGATTTCAAAGTCAGTCCCATCCTATCTGCATGGCATCAAGTAAAATTACTTAAAGATTTTTTGAGTCTTATATTTTCAAAAATGCAAAGCAAAAATATGAATGTATCATTGGGTTGCTAGGGATTTGATTCAATAAGATAATATAGGCATGCTATGTCATACAATAGCTGACTCATGGGAGCCACTCAAATTTTGGGGGGATTAATGGCTAATGGTTTACATTTGCCTCCGAGCTTCAAGCTGCTCTTTCTGGTGAATCGTTTCTTTTCTCTTTACTTCCTCAACACCCACTGTGATGATTTTCATTAAGAGATTCTCCAAGCCCAATGTTTGGTTGACTGCTGATTATTAATTTCTCCACAAGCAATGCAAAGAGTCATATGTCAAAGCTTCCCGGGGTGAAATTCATGTTCAAAGCTATAGGAGAGCGACCCTAGTACTGCGATCACGATTTTCCTGGCTGCCTTCTGCACGGTCCCTGCCAAGCCAGGAAGGAAGAAGCAGGACGGGGTGCTGTGAGTGGCTCAGATTCTGTAGGTCCGTGCCTAGAAAGTTCTATTCTCTCCAACCGACTCCCACTTGGAAGTGTTGGCTCTAACTAATACAAATTCATCTCATCATCTGAACTGAGCCTACTAGTGATCAATTATGACCTAATAAAATGCCAGAAGACACCTCTTCAAATACTGCTGTTCCTAAAGAAAAAGTGATGTCAAGTTAAGGTCCTGTTACCCAGTGCAACTTTTTCTTTTCTTCTGTTAAAAGATAGGTAGTGGCGACACTAGCTAGCATGGGATGACCAAAGGAGGTTTGTTGCCAGGGTAAGAACAAAATGAGCAAGGCGGTGACTGTGTTCCCGGGTGGTGACATAACTGTTAGATTGGGTTTTGTTGCTCGCCTAGCATGTCTCAAATCAGAAGAGACAGCAAAGGGGTAAGTGGCAATGTTTTCCCATGTATTTGTCAATCCTGAATTCCTCTGGAGCTATAAAAGACTTCTCTCTCCCCTTCTTTAACAAGATACTCATGGTGACTTCATCCTTATCTATTCAAGGGAGGGAGGCACAGAAGTCTCTCCTGCCTGCCAGCCAAGAAACAATCCCTGGCTGTCAGCAGGAGGCTGACAGGAGGCAGTGCGAGACGGCCAGGTGGAGCAGAAAAGGCTGTGCACAGCGTGGCGGTGTAGGTCACGCTCTGTGTTGAGGGCTCTCATACATACTGATGTCGTTGTCTCTGCAACCTTGCAAGGTGGTACAGTTCTAGGAAGGGCAGCATTGTGGGTTTCCCAGGACTGCAGGGGCCTCCCTTCGTACTGATGGGGTACATAAACATAAAAGAGAGGTTATTCTCTGAAGGCACATGAGTTTGTGCTGGGAATAATGTACTCATCCTTACCACCTTTCTCAGCACATTTATCATACATGGCCAGTGTATTCATTTGTGTAAATCCAGAAATAGACCGTGGGAGGACTCTGCTCTCTGTCTCCGTTATTCTGTAACCCATACAATACTGAGGATCAGGTTTGGGCATAGAAAAATGGTTCATGAGGACTATTACCTTGCTAATCTTAGTCACAGATACAGGGAATGCCACATCAATGCCTGGGATGTGAAATTGCCTCTTTGTAGCAATGGCAAAATAGAAAAATTAAAGGAATTCCACCTCTGATATATCAGAGTTAATGAGTAAGTGCAACTCATTGTGTATACTTGAGTATTGTGTCCTTAGTGGCAACAAGATATTTCTTGTCTTGCTTGGCCTTCACCCATGCTTGTGTCAGAGTCTAACTTTGAGTACCAGAGCAGAAGAGGGAGGCAAAAAAACCCCATCTATAATTACCCTGCCCATAGTTATAGTTCAGTTCCCTCTGGTCTCATAGTAGCAGATTTATAGCAATATGAGATTATTTATTATGATATATAAATATGTATAATATGGAAAAAACATTCTGATTTGAATTACTTTAAGGCCCTAAAAATCAGCAGATATAACATGATGAAAGGAGTAAGAGTATATCAGCAGGGTGAAAAGTCACTTTGTAAGGCTCTCAAGTGACATTGCTATCTAGAGGGCTGTGAAGCCACAATGTGAAAAATTAAGACCTAGAAGCCAGAGATCAGACTTGGATGGATTCAAGTGGTTTTAACTATGTCACTCCCCTCCACCTGATCAAACCCAAATTGCTCGGAGGACTCAGTGCCACGACTTGGGAGAGTCAAATGTAATGTATGTAAATAATGATCTGTATACACTGAAGTCACCACTGGCTGATCTCAGCAAAAGTTAGCTAGTACTAGGAAAAAAGTGACCCACAGAAGCAAGCACGGATTACTGCAACCTATTACTGAAGTGGGCTGGGGTTTTCCTTTAAATATTTATGCATGTATTTTTCTTTCTTTGTGTGTGTGTGTGTGTGTGTGTGTGTGTGTGTGTGTGTGTGTACATACATGTGAATGCAGGCATGTATGTGTCACAGCATGTGTGACGGTCAGAGGACAACTTTCAGGAATTGGTTGTCTCCTGCCACCTAGTGAGATCCCAGGATGGACTCAGGAACAGAGGAAAGGGTTCAGGGACAGCAGAGCCATCTCACCAGTCTTCGAGATAGCGCTTTCCCAGGGTAAATTATTGACATAAAATGCTCTGGAGTAACCCTCCTAATAAATGAGAAGTATTTATATGTCCATTTCTTAAAATTGTAATCCCAACACCTCTGGATAAAATACTGAGGAGAATTTAAAGAATCTCTTCTGTGTGGATCAGGATACAATAAAGAGTGTATGTATTACCAGAGTCTCACTCATTAATAAGATAAATTATAGATCTGTCAAAAAATAAATATGTAATCAAATCTACTATGTGCCAGATTTAAAAAATCCATTTATATGGTATTCTGAGAAAAGCCAAACTTCAGGGACAGGAGACAGATACATGGTTGTTAGGGCTTCATTTCGGGGCAGGATTGATTACATAAGGCATGAGAGACTTCTACAGGGTTCTGTAACTGCTCAACATCTTTACTATGATGGTGCACACACCATCCTCTGCAGTTTCCAAAATTCATAGCTAGAACTCATAAAGAGTGCTAACTCATTCTTTAGCATACATATTTTCCTTTATATAAATTATACCTCAAAAATTAAACCTTTTAAAATTTATTTATGAGAGAAAGAAAATAGATGCATGGATGGAGGTCAGAGGAAAACTTCTGGAAGTCAGTTCTCTCCTTTCACCATGTGGACTTCTGGGGATCAAACTCAGGTCACCAGGGTTGTAAACAGGCGCTTTACCCACTGAGCTATCTCCCTGGCCCTACTTCAATAATTTTTGATGGATATGTACATGCACATGAATACACACATAAATATGTTGCAAATCAATATACATATGTATACACACATTATGCATAAAGAATGACCACAAAAATCAGTATGGTGATTTGGATGATTGAGAAGTAGAGTAGGAGACAGATTAAATTTTCATAGTGCATCTTTCTCCTATTTGCATGTATATGTGACATAAATTATTTAAGGATTGAATATTACCCTATGGTCTGCCTCTTCCTCTTGTAGGGGATCTGTCAGTCACTAGAAAGACTTAATCATTGGCACTGTAGTCAATCAGTACAGCTGTTGGTAACGGTCCTTTTGTCTGAGGTGGAAAATAGGTCTCAATCTTCTCCATCCACCCACATATGAATTCTAAAGTTTGAAAATGTAATTTCCACCAATTCCTCCTAAGAAGCAGCTGTCCTTTCTGGTTTACTCTCAATTGCTTTGGTTATATCTCCAGAATGACTGATGTTTTGTTCATATACCTGTCTCTGCCCATGCCAATGTAGCATTACTGGTTTTCTAAAGCAAAATCACCATTTCTCTGCTCATGAGCATCCAAGGCAAAAGGCCTTGTAGAACTTGACGCCACTATCAAGTACTTGCCCACTGTCAAGTTCAAAGCAGAAGTCAGCATTTCACAGTTTCCCAAATGTGAATCTTTCAATGTCTTGGCCTTTGCATGTACTGTACCTCTGCATTTGAAATAGAATTATCCTTACTGTCTATTGGCTACATCCCTATCACACCTGAAGACTCTGTGTAACACAATGACTCTTTTGTGAAATCTATGATTACCCTGCTCATAGTTATGACTCACTTTCTTCCTTCTGATCTCATAGTAGTAGAAATATAGCAACATCAGGTTATTTAATAAAGTATACTCCAATTTTTCTGTCTAGTGGTCTGATTCTTCAGCTAGCTACAGAATTTTCTGTGTACAAGACACAATGTATACACAGCTCTTTGTACCTGGCTGAATACCAGCAACAAGGGTCTTTCTTAGTATATACACATGCATTGTTTGTGATGGATGATGGATGTTTACACACGTTTTCTAAATGGAAATATGAATAAGTTACAGTGAAACATATATGGATGTTAAGAAAAATAGTAGAAATATGTTTTAAACCACTACCCAGCATCCCCAGTTTCTTACCATCCTGGAAGGTGTCGTTAATGGCAATGACAGCCTGGAAGGGTTTGGTCAGTTCTGCTCCTTGTGCTGAGCTAAGGAAAACCACAAATGTCTCTAGTCCTTCAATTACTGGATACTGGGTATCATCCAAGATAGTCAAGATGCAATACTGGAGGAAAAAGCAAAGCAACCTTTATTATTTGTTTATTTTATGAGTGTGTGTGTGTGTGTGTGTGTATGTGTGTGTATCAGAGGGCACTGTATGGCCCTGTGGAGGACCAAGGGTGACTTTGGGAAATATTCTGGATTGCTTCTACCTCCTTCTTGCTTTGCTCTGGGATTTCTGAGGTTCTGCCCACCAGGTATCTTTAGACAGGACTTGGGATCTGAACTTAGGACCTTCTGCTTGTGAGGCAGAGTCTTAAACCCTGAGCCATCTCTCCAGTCTGCAAAGCAAACGTTAAAGAGAGCTTACCACCTAACACTGATGTCTTTCTTTAGTGGTCTTAGACAATTTTTTCATTAAATCCATAATATGATCATTTCACTATCACACTTCTAGGATTTTTTTGGACATTTATATCAAACAAAGTATAGTTTCTTTTATAAGCCTGTATTGTTGGATATTTAATGCTAAAGAAAAGGTCATGTAGAAAGTTTTAAGATTATCCTTTCATTGATTTGCTCTCTTGTTTATATGTTTTTAAAGAATCTAAGGACAAACATTACAAAGAGCTTTCAGCATCCTCAGGAGACTCGTAAACCAGACTCAGGACCACACCTGTCAGACTTTCAACTGTGAGACGCTATGATAGCTTAGGGCTCACCTGCTCAGTGACACCTGGACCAAACTCCACCTTCCTTGAACTAGGGACATAGTCAACTCCTGGAGTGGCGGAGGCTGGGTCTGAGGGCCTCGTTGCACACCATACAGATGTGAAGGTAGAAAGGTCAGTACCATGGCGGATAACCGGAATCTTCACTGTGCCTAGATTAAGGTAAGAGAAACTTTACTGATTAACTTCCAGCCGGAACATGAGTGGACTTTTAGAGAACACTGTGGCAGCTTAATCCCGCCAGGTTTATGTATCCAACCTCATGATGTCCCTCCACCCCCAATGAAAAGGGCTCAGAGGTACCACTAAAATCCAGAGGAGACCCTCAAGAGGATCTCTCAGGGATAGTGTTGGAGATATGATCCCTGGGTACAGGATGTTTCACATGCATGTGAGTGAAGAGAAGCTACTAAGAAATATCCCAAGCTGATTTAGAGACAAAACTCGATCCTCAGCTAGGAAAGAGTCAATAATAAGCTCAGGGACTCAGTGGAGCCTGGAGCTGAATGTTCCTAATTAAAATGTTTTAACTAGGTTGATTTTCTTATTTTATCCAAGTGGTACATACATTGTAACTAACTATACATGCTCAATGCTTATCTTAAGGAAGATCATCATTTGGGCCACAGTGACATCTTACTGTAGCAAAGATATGTATACACACACACACACACACACACACACACACACACACATATTATAGCTGAGGTTTGAGAAAGATTGTCATGAAAATCCCTAAAACACCAACTTCTTATGGTCAGTGTGTGTATGATGTGCAGGCATGTCTAAGCATGTGGTGTACAGGGAGGGACTCAATACCAGAAAGGACAGGGTTCTAATCCAGTTCTGCCATTATTAGCTGCACAATCTTCATTTGGATTTTTAGTCTCTCTGGCCTCCATCTCCTCTGCTGTGTAATGTTAACCACAGGAGACTCAGAATACATGCTTAGCCTGGTGCCTGACATTCAATGTCTGTTAAAAAATGTTAGTTCCCAATATGTTCCAGGAAGAAGGCCTTGATCAACTCAGATCAGCAGCACTGACCCCCTCCCCCAGCAGCATGCAAAAGGCTTTAGGACACTTAGGAGTCACAAGAGGGAAGGAACCTATGTTTGAAACATTGTAGAAGAGATGTGACTACTGCTGATTTGCAGCTGATGTATATATGAGAAAATTCCATTGCCTTAAGACACAGAAACTTGGGAATTGATGTTTCAGCAATAACAGTGTACCAAATAACACACTTTCATCTTCACTAGAATACATTTCCTTCTTCCACAAGCCAAAATGCTGAACACTGTAACATCCCTGTGGGCCACAGAGGTCAGCCCATGCAGTTCCAAGCCAGCTACCTCTCTGCCACTAACATTCGAAGAAAGAAAAGCATACAGAGAGCTCTCCATATTCCACTGTTGGTCTTGATGCCTAGCGATCTATAATGTTGAAGACCCATAAAGAACCCGCTAGAGAATGTCATCCTCAACGTCTGAAGGACATCATCAGACTGTTCATGAAGGGGATCCGGAGATGAGCAACAGAACCCTAGAGAGGTTTTTCCATTACCTGAGTCTTCACTGACAGTAAAAGCCGTGTTGCCCAGGGAGACAGTGGAGGCGTCGTTGGGCCCACTAATGAGCACCTTGGCCACTGCCACCCTCCCAATGCGGGCATTGTCAGAAGCATCAGTCAGGACGATCTCAAACTCCTCTTCCTCTTCATATTCGCTGTCATCAATGAGCATGACATCACACGTGGACATGGTGACCCTTGGTCCAAATATCACACGGCTCTCAGCAGACCTCCCTCTGGACTTAAAATCAGAGCCTGATTCCAGAGCATAGAGGCTGCTTCCCATTGCTGACTTAGGGACTGTGTGGCAAATGGCAGACACGATGCTGTTTGAATCTCCTGAAACACAAACAGCAAAAAAGCCAGAGAAATGGAATGAGGACCTCTCACATTTTAGAATCTCTGGCAACTTAATGAGCTTTTCCCTCTGACATATCCATTGCTGTTTCTGTCAAGGTTTGACATGAGCTGCAGTTCTTATTAAGCTTGCAGTATAAACCGCTTGAGGATTTGATCTGGCCCGGATACTTTCCCAAATAACTTAAAATGGATTTTCTATTCTGTGAATTTTGTGCTCTGTTAATTCATAAGACTCATTGCTTACCATCTAAGATCACAGCAGGGGGTTGGGAGTAGGGTGGGGGAATAAGAAGCATATTTGGTAGTTTAAGTAGCAAAGTAATTGTGTCCTGAAGGTGGTACTAGGAGCACAGTTCACTGCCTCTCTGGAGAACCTTCTGCACTTTAATTTCCTGAGAGATACATGTTTGCTTAAAAAAGAAAGACAAAAACAAAAGAAAACTCACTTCTGTACAAATGACTTCACTTATTAGTGCTGCCATGTCCCTTGGTGACAATTGGCTCTAGTCCTGGCCTGGTGGCCCAGAGCAATCAGTGGGACTTGCTTGTCTTCCAAGTGGTATTACTGAGGCTTTGTGTCACCCATAGTACTTGTTATACTAATACCTGGTCAGCAAAGTCAATCAAGAAACTTAACATCACCACTTGCATCTGTGTGACTTTGAATGGGGCTATCATTTCTGTGGGTCTTAAAGTCTCAACCTCACCAATCATACATCTATAAATTCTTTGTTCTGACTTTTAACCCTTCAAGAAAGGGTTTATTTCTTTCTTATAGATGACAATCAGGTAGGGAAAGCTTTAAGTACATTTTCTGTCTTCCAGTAACTGAGATTCTCACGGATGTAATTTCTCTTCTTGACCATGAACGTTTACTAAATATTTGATGGAATCAGTGATGGATTAAAAAGGCTGAGTTAATGAATAATTTGCGAGGCTAAATCTAACCAGTGCTCACATCCAATTTAAGAATACATGGAGCTCTAATGAGCAGAGAGAAGAGGCCTTCTGAGAATGCCTGCTATGGGTGGAATCGACACTGCAGCTGATGTGGCAATCCATTGAGTCAGTATACTGGAAACACATATGAGTTAATGTGGTGAGTGGTAGCTACTGATGTAACCCCTTGGCACCTTGGAATCCAACAGACCTTTTCTTTCAATAGGCGCGAACAGAAAGCCAGCACTCTCATTGACTCTGTAGATCTTCTTATCAAACTCTAAGGTGGGCTCATCCTCAGTGTCACTGATAATGACCCTCGCCTGGGTGAACTCTCCTAACAGGGCGTATGCTGGCATACTGAGCTCCACCGTGAAGCTCTCGATGTTCTCAAACACATCATCATCGTTGATGACAATGGTGCAGGATTTGGTGTCCTCTCGCTCATCAAACTGCACCTTTTGCAAAAGAAACAGCAGGGGTTAGACCGGGCTTCCAGTTCTCTTTGGCTTTCCCTGCCTCACTTCCCACTGGAGCATCACGAGAAAATCATGCCCAAATCCGGTGGGCAGAGAATATGAGACAGGGTAATTTGTCTACCACCAGCTCCCTGTGGGTAGAAGACACTCAATCACCAGTCCCTCGTTCTTTACCCATAATATCAAGACAGATGTATTGCACCATTGTGACTATAGAAGAACAGAAAGTCAATCACACTCTTTTTATTAACTTGATTGGGATAGCAGCAGTTACCACAACAGTTAATACAGTACTCCTGCTACTGAGGAAAGATCAACCAGAAAGATCTTGGAGCTTGGAGTATGACATGCTAGTCTATGTGCTGGTACCCATTCTAAGGTGGGTCATGGAAACTGATGAACATCAGGTGCTTAATCAATGCATTATAATAGCAGTTCTCCTACCTTCTACAGTAGGAAGACTAAAGCAGTACATGTCATGAAATTGCTAAAAACGAAGATAAGGCATCATCTCCACAGGACCACATTTCTGATGTGACAAAACACTGAGACTATCACATTGGATAATGGAGTTTGGTTCACAGAAAGTTACTTGAACATATTATACTAGGACAATCCTAGCTTTATGATCAACTGAGTCCTTTGCCATTAAAATGGATGAACTGTAACATGAATGAATTTAGCTTGGCATGATACAGAGAATTATTTTATGTGCATATATTTGTGAAATAAACAAAGGTTTTCCTGGCTTTAACTTTCTAAAAAAAAAAAAGGGAAGAAAATAAAGCAAGAAAAGCAAGGGAAAGAAGAGAGAGAAAGAGAGAGAGAGAGATAGAGACTGACCCTGAAACAGAAGCAGAGATATGTACTCGCCCAAAGTGAAGGAGTGGGAAATGACCCTGAGCTGTAGTTTCCATAAGCTGAGGCAGTTTAAATAAGTATTAAAAAATGGTCAGAAGCCTCCAAGGCCACATGAATCTGAAAAGCACATAACTTTCATTAAACAGAAACTTATTAGGGCATATCTAATCAACTGATCAAATTAAGTTTTGACTAAGCTCTGTATTTCAAAATGCCCCCAAGAAAACAAAACCCTCATTAGATTTCTACTTCAGATCTGGAACACACTGACAGCACTTTGTCTTTTCTTGAAAAACACCAGGGCCCTCTGCTAGGTGTCCCTTAGCTTGTCTGTCTTTTCAATTGGGCACAGGAGGTGTTCACTTAGTCCAGGTGGTTCCCGAAGTGAGTGAAAAGACACAGCCCACATGGCTCTATAGAGACATGTGCTCTACTACTAATAATTAAACCAACTTGAAGTAAGTAAGAAGCATGAACATTCTGTCTTAAAGGAGATACAGTAAATCACCTGTTTCCCCATCTCGACTGCACCTTTACCCCGCACCCAGCCTCCTCCCTCCTTGGTCTCCATTCAACATGCCCAAGAAGAAAAAAATCACAGTATTAAACTGTCAAACTGGCTAGGGTAGTTAGCTCCTGATGCCAACACTGGAGAACTAAGGCTTTGGGCACACATGTAAAGAGTTCTTTAATTCTTGCATGTTTGTAGGACAACCCAATCCATAGGGTCTTCCTTCCACAACCTTCTCTAAAGATGGATAAGGAGAGAGAACTGGCTGGTTTTGGAAAGCTGGTGAACTAGAATATACACATTGGTCCTTGCTCTTCTGATCTTGTCCATGCATGTAGTGGACAGTTCCCTCAGCTGGTAACTCTCTCCTGCCAGGATAAACTGGCATCTGAAATGATAAGCTGGAATACAAATTCCCTTGGGTCATGTATTCCTCATAGCAATGCCACTCTTGGTGAGAGGCATCACAATCTACCTGCCCTTCGTGCTCCTCTCTATTGCACTGGTGAATCTTATCAACTCTACCAGCTGAGGCTCCCACTCACCGTCTCTCACCTAGACTGTTCCAAGGGGGTCCTAACTAGTTTATTTGTGTGTTCTATTCCCTTGCCTCTGATAAGGAAGAGGAGGGAGAGGAAGAATGAGGCCACGTGAGGTTGCATATGGGACATGATGCTTCTCGAATTCTTGTTACAAAGCAAAATATAAAGCCCAAGAGGCCAAATGACAGTTTAAGCTTTGACGGCTAGCAGTTCAATGGAAATTAGCTGGACCACGAAGAACAAAGCACTATGGGAAGAGAATACAGGAAAATTACTTGAGGAAGGATGTTAATGAAAAAAGAGATGATAAGAAGAGAGGGAAAAGGCCATAGCAGCCTGTAACTTGACTCGATAATGAGAGGCAGCTACCCCGCCTACCTGGCCAGCGTACTCCACATAGTCCTGGTGTCCAGGCTGAGAGCTGATCCTGGCGCTGGAGCTGGCTGTGCCTTGCTCAGTGCGACACAGGACGATGGCATACTGGTTCAGGTTCCCAGTCCTTTGTACGGTGACACTGACAGACCCCGCCTTCTCGCTGACATTGTAGCTAGAAGCACATACACACAAGCAAAATCAGCCTCTGAAGATCTTGTCCTGGGCCATGATGAAGCCATTTGCGCAGGGCCCCTCTCTGCTGGTTAGTTATTGGTAGCAGGCAGTTCAGGGAAGAGGCAGTTTAGTTCCTTGAAAAAGTTGCATGAATCAAGGAGGCAGGTTCACCTTGAACAGTCACAGCCCCCAGTTACCAAGGATAAAGAATGCTACCTGCTCATTCTGACAGAGACAGGAGTCACTCAGAAGACAGGCATTACACAAGAACGACAAATTTCAGATTGTAAAACACAGTGAAATTACAAACAACCTTCCCTAAGTGGACAGAGTAATTGCAAAGCCCCTGTGGGTGGGTTCTTATGGATGAAGCTGCTTGAAAGGCTGTTAGAGACTTAGCTCGAGGGTGGGGGGGTGGACTCCACTGCACAGATCTGCAGGGTGTGTGCAAGAGATCCTGGCTATTGTCTGGGGTAGAGCCCAGGGAAAAAGATGTTTAGACAGAGTTTAAAGATATATGTGTATAGAAGCAGGATTTAGTCTACTGGGAGAGAGACGTATTGGATATGTTAAGTAAGAGGCCATTTACTCATAATAAGTAGGTTTGGAAAAGCCACAGAGCACAGGAGGTGAGCTGGGCTGTGTTTTCCCTCTCTGAGGACAGACACTGGGCTTGGTGTGTAAGAGGATTTTAGCCTTCCAGAGGTGAAACCACACTGCCTGTTGGGGGATTACAGTACCACTTAGTTCATTAAACATTAGAGGGTTGTCGAGGAAAGGACATCTGTTTTACTGAATCTATTTAATTCTGAGGTTCATACAACCAGGAGATAAGTAACAGCAAATGACAAAGCATTGTACATTTCATAGCTGACTCCAATTATTTTGTAATTCATATATGTAAGCATGGAGAGGCCTATGACTAGCGCCTACCAAAAGCAGGTTCATATGTCCTTTTCATGCCAAGTTTCAATTTGCATCCTGTCAAGAAGCCTTATAATAGTGAGTCTCCAAATTATACATTTAAAGTACACCACCTAATACACATTTTGTGTAATTATTTTATTGCTGTTATCAATAGCATCAGTACTATCACCACCACCATCATCACTGCCACCACCATTATCAACATCATCCACAGCTAGAGCTGCCCTCTAGGATGCTTCACTCTATTCCCTTTACTTGCCCTGTTTATCATTTCTTAATTTGCAATGATGCAAGTACCTGGTGTATTTAAAGCTGATGAGAGACCACTGGATATGGAAGACATTGTCACTGACCACATTGGGTTTACTGTCTTTCACCAGGAACTGGAAACTATCCATCATTTCCTGAACCTTCTCCTCATGCAACACATAGCGAATCAATCCCAAGTTCACATGTTCTGTGAGAAAAAAAATCACAGTGAATTCACTAGGAATTAATCTGGAGATATAAAGACAGATCCTTAAACTAACACATCTAGTTTGTTCTTTCACTGGGTTAAAAGAATTTATCTTCACAAGAACACAAAGTATAGTTGACTTTAAAAATGTTTCTTCTAGTTTTTCAGATAAAATACTTGAGCTCTGTGTACAAAAGGCCCCTGTTTATATGTCGAAAGCTTTCTTGTGTTGTGCATGTAGAAATGAGAATCCCAGGATCTCGATGTTTGTGCAGTGCTGAAGGTGAATGTGAAAGGTGACAGAGATAATCTGTGCATCCACGCTCTTGTGCATAGACTCAGACACAGCTTTGAGTCCCTCTAAAGAGACTAAAGACATGTTACATATCACTGAGGACAGACAGGAAAGGGAAGGTCGAAGTGACAAGGAAGAGTAGACCAGTGTGTAAGACATCAGCGATGCCTTGGCCTGCTTTCCAGGTTCAAAAATGGAAATATTCCTGCTGTGCAACCTACATGTGCAGACTTTAATTTCTTGACTGAAGACTGAAAGATAAACATCACAGCCTTAGAAGACAGAACAAACAAGATCACCCATTTTTCATGAAGCTTTTTTTTGGGTGTTTTTGTTCATTGTTTTTGTTGGTGTATCTGAGTGTGTGTGTGTGTGTGTGTGTGTGTGTGTGTGTGTGTGTGTGTGTGCGTGCGTGCACGTGTTTGGGAAGCACATGTGTGCTATGGCATGTATGTGAATGTCAGGGAACAAATTCTTGAGAATTGCTTCTTTCCTTCTAAATTGCAGGTTCCAGGGGTAAAACTCAGGTCTTCAGGCTTATGTGGTGAGAACCTTTACCTACAGAATCATCTTGCTAGTCGTATTTAATTTTCTTTATACATTTTGTGAATGTGTGTGTGCATTTCAATGTAGGTATGCACATGCACAGTGCATATGTGGAGTCAGACAACTTGTGAAAGTCAGTTCTTTCTTCCACTATGTGGGATCCAGGGATCAGGGTCATCAGGATCAATGGCAAATTCCTTTACCCACTGAGCCATCTTGCCCCTTGTTTTTTGTTTTGAAAGAAAAACCAGGTAGGACATTCTTTCCAAGAAACCTGCCCAATCTTAAGGCAGGAAGCACGACAAAGATGAATCTCTTTGCCATAACCCAAAGAGTCAGAACAAAATCCAGAGTGAGGTGGACAATTAGACACTAAAAGTTCTACTTGTTTGTAAAAGTAGCTGGGGGTGGTGAAGCGAGGATATGAAAGACAGGGAGAGTGGCATTTAAGCATGTGCCCCATCTCTAGGCCCCCAAATCCTCACCCTGGGTGAAGGAGGCAACAGCCCTTCCTGGCTGGAGCTTGTTCTCTACATAGCCATGCTTGGGGCCCGATGTGATCTCGTAGACAAGTTGCGGGTCCTCTGTGTCTGGGTCCATGGTCAGCAGTTCCTTCTTGGTGATCAGGTTGGTTGCCTGGAATAGAAACCCATTAAATTTAATTCCTGAGGTGGGAATTAAGGCAGGAGCAAGACCCTCTGACTCGGATTTAATTCAGTCCCACAATGATTTACCGAGCGCATTTACTGCTTGGAAAACTCTGTTAGGATGGTAGTGTGTGCCCTAGCTTCCACTCTGAGGCTTTTACTCTTGGCTGGAAAACAAAGGTTCCTAAGGGAGGTCAATGAGGCGCGACTTGGGTGGAAGTGGGCAGAAGAAGTTTGCAACTGTGGATTTCAAATTGGAGGGGATGAAACATGCCAGGGAAGGAAGGCTATACCACACTTCTGGGAGGCAACTGCAATGCTTAAGTTCACTAGGCTAAAAATACTGCACCCCAATATTGCCCACGTACAACAGCTAAACTTGAATTCACTCACTCATAATTCATTCAACAAATGGTGAGATCAAAAGTCTGAGAAAATAAAGGGCTTTCTGAATTCTAAATCTTAGTGGGAAAAAAATAAACGTTAGTGGGATTCATAAGAGAAGAACAGAAAATTTGACCAAACAGAGATCATTGATGGCTTATTTATTTATTTATTGAGATAAAGTCTTGCTGTATAGCTCAATTCGGCCTCTAACTTGAATTCTCCTATGCCAGCCTTCTGACTACAGGATTACAGGTGTGCACAAAGACACCTGACCATTAATGACTTTAATGGTAGTTATTGTGATAGAGAGACAGCAGAGAATAGACTTTATTGGAACATGAAGAGAAGATAATCATTTTGAATATTGAAGGGGAAAAAATCAAACAGGGCATGAGAAAATCTACATTGATGCTATTTTACTTAAGAAGCCCAACTGGTCCAGTGGGAAGTCATGGCACAATATACGTGCAACTAACCAACAACTCTGAAAGATGAAGAGCTATGTTGAAGACAGAATACCACCCAACAAAGCAAAAAATCAGTTCTGAATCTGAAGGAAGAAGTATTTTATGCTGGGAAGGGATGCTGAATTTAGTCCTGTCTGGTTTCCAGGTGAAAAGGATAGGAAATATCTCAGAAGGATCCATTTGGAAATCAGGAGATGAAGAAATAAAGCTCTAAAGTCCAATTCTCTGAGGGCAGTTGTCTACAGAAGGTGCCTAGCTCTTTGCCGTGGGCCACCATTGATGTTCCTTGAAGTCCTTTCTCTGCTTCTTCTAGTTGCCAGTTTCAGCCCAGCACCTTCCCACTCATCCAGAGACACCCTTTCCCAGCCACCAGAAGACCAACTGCTTGCTAATGGAATGTAAATAGAGATGACACGCTCATTTCCTGTGCCTCATGAAGTCCCTTGCTTCTGTCTTCTGTTTACCCTTTCCTTGACCTGGAATACACATGAATCTGGATGAAATTGGCTGCGTGGGCAAGAGCAAACACTCAGAGATGGTGACAGCAGCCCAGAAAGAAGCAGAAAACGGATCTCTAATGTCAAGCAGCTTTCTAGCTGGACAGTTACTTTCATCCTTCCATACGAGATGGGAATAAGAAAATCTCTCTTGTTATATACTGTGAGGGTCTTTTGTAAGAGACATATTAAGCTATGCACATTCCTGGCCAATCTTATACACCCTGAACTATAGTACAGCATCCCAACCAAACTCTGAAACTCACCAGTCATAGGAAAATGTGGCCACTTAGGGAGCAATAAACTCACGAATTGAGCTGAAGCTCTCTTTGTAAAAGTTCTTGACCATGATGGAGAATTTGGTCTACGCTGGGCATGTGGTTGTGGCCGATGGGATAGGGCCTACCTTGCCATCCATATATTCCAGCCACTGGAGTCCCAGGTTGGTAACAATTCTAGGCGTGCCATCGTCTACTGGGAGGATATCCACTCGGAACTGTTGAGGTGCTGCCGTCATGACCTGTAGGGAAGTGAGAAAGCAGATTCATCATCAGTACCTCAAGTGTTCTGGACACAGCACCCATGAAGTCGGGGCCTCTGAAGCTTGTGTACACTTCCGATATGAAGGACGGACCATGCAGCCAGTTCTTCCTGCTTGTCTCCACTGACATCAGGCCTCAGGAAGAAGCCGAGGTAATACCAGCGTGGAAGGAGAAGCTGTTATACAGGCATTTCTGCTGGGTCTCATCCATTGCGGAACCTGGCTTGAAGGATATACCTCTTCTTTCTTTGATTAGACAAAGTCTTGCTGTCAGGAAGCAGAAGGTTTTTCAGCAGGAGCAAAGTGGGCTGGGATCAGGTAATAAGAGGTAAAAATGACGTAAATTCACTGTATTAATGTATGAAGCTCTCAAAGAAACAAAAAAATTAAGCACTTAAAAAACCCAAGGTGGATGACTTGTTAGTAGTGATGGCTGAGGTTAACTACACATATACCTGCATGCATGTGCATGGGCAACTGCACGCAGAAACACACATGCAACTGATCTCCTCCAACACAGAGAAATGTAGGGAAAGGACCATGAGAAGGGAAGAGGGACAGGAGAGGTTATGGACACATAACACGAAAGCAGAAGTGGGGGAGGGGCAAAGGAGGGGCAAGCAGTGATGCACAGATACAAACACTATGTGAAGGTACATATGTACATACAAAAATGCCTTAAGGAAGTTCTCGATTTTGCTTGTTAAGTAAAAATAATTAATAAAGAAAAAAATGGAAAAGAATCCATGCCTAAGATGAAGCAGTACAAAGCAATTTTTCCTTTCAATAACTTTTGTTAAAATTTTCTTAAGAGGCTGACAAATACCATCGCTAAAATGGTAATGCCAAAATCTCCAGCTGGGATTAGATCAGACATGACGAGAGGTTTCTGTGGGATGAGATTTCCTTTTTGTTCCCTGTTTCAGTTCTTGCCTGTTTGTTTTGAAGGAGCATGGTCTCTATGGGGTAAAATGCAAAGAAATCAAGAAAGCATCTGTGGGACTACTGAAAGGAAATTCAGTTGAAATTATACACGTACACACACACACACACACACACACACACACACACACACACACACACCATTCCATACCACACACATATACATACATATACACATACATATATATATATACACACACATACATATCCCATACACACACGCCCTCAAGACTCACAGATGGGTATTATTGTAAGAGTGCACAACAAGCTGAGTTACAAGCCGCAAGACGCCAGCTTCTCAGACTCCTACAGCCCTTCGTCTAAACAATTTCCATACTCAAAACAGCATGGACTCTCAAAAGATCTATTCTGATCTTTAGGTTTGTAAAACTGGTCACCCTCTGGCCTGATATGTCTTACATCTTTTCCCTCCTTTGAATGTCCAACTGGGGAGCAGAGGAAAAAGACAAAGGACAGAACCTACCAGGAAGTACTATTGCATAGATGAGGACAAGACAGAGAAATCTTAACAGTCACCTGCAGACACGATGAACTGAAGGTGACTTTTTGTGCTCCAAAGGATGAATTCTTCATCCAGAAAAAATAATCATCCCTCATGTGGTAGGAAAGAAACTGCTCACAGATGCAGCTCACAGCCCCGTGGGTGGGCAGGCTGCAGAGATGTCCCCAGCCCAGCTTGCTTTAGAGATGCGGTTCCTCCAGGAGGAGTCTATGGTATGGCGGGATCTGTGCACACATGCATGGAGCCAGAGGCCAACCCTGGAGCTATGCACTTTATTTTTGAGACAGGTCTCTCACTGGGATCCAAAGCTCGCCCATTCAGGTAGTTTGGCTGGCCACAGAGACCCAAGGACCAACCTGTCTCTGCCTCTCCAGAACTGGGATTACACGCACGTGCCGCCATGCCTGTTTTTTTTAATGTGTATTCTGGGGATCAAGCTCAGATCTTTGTGCCTGTGTGGCAAGCACTGTCTCGCTGAGGATCTCCCTGGCTCCTCCTTTTCGATCTTTTAGGAAGTCAGGCTGGACAGCTGTGTGAGATCAAGACAAAAGCTGCACAAGCTTGTAGGCCTAATGATGATGACACACCTACAGATTCTCTGGTATTTCCCGTGGGCCTGGTGTGGGGTAAAGGACCTCAAATACAACAAGAGAGGCAGCACCTCCCCTATGTAACTAGAGAAGTTGAGGCTTACAATGACACTCAGAACCTGAGTTAAAATCCGCATCTCCCGGATACTAAAGTCACTGTTGTTTCCTGAAAAGTGAAAGTCTCTGGTTGGACTGAGGGGTCTTCATTCAAAAAAGAGAAAGAGAATCTATGGCCATATGATAATCATCAAAAATCAAAAAAACCTCAAGGAGTAAAGAGCAGGCAAGAAAGGAGAAAAGGTAATATTAATAACTATCATCTGTTATGGGGGCCCAACATTTAACAGCAGTGGAACACGCTTCATAGGGATGGTGCCCTTTGATCCTTCAATGAGGTATCTGAAGCTGAATGTCATGACTGTCCCCATTTTTCAGACTGAAACTGACCTGGGAAGTAACTTGTTCCAGGCCAAGGTACTGGAAGTGAACAAAGCTCTGTGTCAGGACAGATAGAACCCCTTGCTGCCAAGGATATGCCCTGTGAGGCCTCCTCCACCTCTGACGCTCACCTCTTTGCCTCCCTCCTCAATGACAAAGAAGGGGTTGGTGCCATCGGACACGGTGAAGGTGAACCAGTCTTTGAGGGAGTTGCTGCCATCGTGGCTGTAGCTGACCCAGTTCTGGTAGATGTCTTCCATGGTGAAAGTGGAGGTCTGGTGGGAGCGCTGCCCCCTGGCAGTCCTCTCGATCGTGCCGTGGCGTGGGGGCTGTATGATGGTGAATGTGATGGAGTCGGCCTGGCAGGGAGGGAAAAGACAGGAGGGAGGTTGCTAAGTGGTGGCCAAAAGCTGCTCAAGGGGAGCCAAAGGCACAACTGAAATACAAGCTGCATTTGCTTTCAGGATGCCAAGCAAAGCCTCAGAGAGGCTTTACTTCACCTAGACGTACATCCTGGTGTCTTCCCGCACAGTGGCGCGGGAAACCTGGATTTGTAAGCTCTGCAGAAATGGATCCATGAGAACTACTCATCCCCCTTTCCCTCACATATACAGGATCCCAGCATACCTCAGAAGAGGCTAATTTCTTAAAATTGTGACTTGCTGCTTCTAAGGCGGCCCATGGAAAAAAAAAGGAAGCAGTATACACCCCTGCTGAAGACTTTCCTGAGGCTTTGCTCTGACAGCGCTGTGTGGACCTGGCCTGCTCTCTTTGCTCTTACTGCTTCAGGACTTTGAACCGCCTGTCTTCTTGCCATCTCTTTTGCACTTAATTTCTGGACCCTAAGACACCCAACCACAGGGCTTTCACACCTCTGGATCCTCTGCCTGGAGCAATGGTCTGGCTTGCTCCCTCCCTCACTACTTGTGCTCAAACAGGCCTCCTGAGGGCCGTTGCCCCTGCCACTCTGTGTAAGCCGGCAACCTCCATCTCCTGCTCTCAATCCTTTTATTTTCCTTTTAAAAATATTTCATTTATCTATAATTTATTTATCTGGGAGAGAGAAAGAGAGAAACACATATACCCATACATGACATGGTACATGACATGAGTGGAAGCCAGAGGATAACTTTCCTTCCACCACGTGGATTTCCAACTCAAATTGCCAGATGTGTGAGCATTCGCCTTACCCACTGAGCTGTCTTGCTGATCCATTTCACTTTTTCTTCATAACATCTATGTCTGATATCTTTCTTTTGTTCTTCTCTCCCTCCCTTTTTTCTCTCCCTCCTTTCTTTCTCCTTTCCTTCCTTTTCTTTCCCTTCCTTTTTCTTCATTCCTTTCTTCTTTCCTTTCTTTCTTTTATCTTCTTTCTCTCCATCCCTTCCTTCTTCCCTGCCCCCGCTCTTTTTCTCACTCCTTCTTTCCTTCCCTTCCCTTTTTCATCCTGTGCTCTCTTGCTACAACTGTCTTTAGCATCTAGAGGGGAGCCTAGAACAGAATAGGTACCAAACATCTGGTGACAGCACAGAGAGGTGCACCAGCCTAGAGGAGTACACAGACCTAAGTAAGTGTGGCCGTGTGCTTTATGTGAGTTCAAGTCCAAATTCTAGGTGCTTGACTCTGGAAGCCTCATGAAAATGAGTGCAGGGTCCCTGCATGTCCTGTTTCTCTAGATAAAGCCAAGGTTTCCTTGCATTGATTGCTTATTACAAGAAATGTCTAGGTACAGGGGGCCGAATGGAGAGAAAGTGAGGAGGGGTGGAAAATGTTGCTCCAATAGGGACAACAAATGCTTTGGGTAAAATGTCACCTTATTTTATTTTCTATGAATCGTAATAAAAAGCCAGTATGTGAAGACGTGAGGATGAATGCATTTAACAGTCCAGGAATGGTTTAAAACAATTTGATCGCCAACATATTAGGCCTCCTTTCCCAGAAGGCCACAATATTTTCTGTTTCACATCTGTCCAGGCTGCCGTCATTCACATCACCCTAGGCCCAACCCTCTGGGTGCGCAATCATGAAGTGGCAGCTGTTATCAGCCTTGGCCGCAGAGCTCAGAGCAACCTCTCACCTCCGTGTCTGCATCCACCGCCTTGAGCTCAAACTCCGTGATGGTCTTCCTCACGCCCTCCTGCACGCGCATGCCCCGGCTCTGCACAATGGGCAGAGAATCATCCACTGGGAGAATGGTGATGTGGAAGGTCTGTGCCACCTAGAATGACAAATGTGCAAGTGGGATACCTGTTTCCAGCACCCGCCTTTTCTCACCACTCCTGACATTCCCAACTCCCCGTGAAACTTGCAACAAGTCAGCTTGGCCTGAACCCACGTAGAGTCCAGGCCAAGGCCAAAGTGTACGTCAAAGAGGAGAGCTAGGAGTCGAAGCCCACTGAAGACGGGGCCCAGGGTGTCACCTACCTCATGGACACCATCAGACAGCACAAAGTTGAAGGCATCTGAGTGTTTCTCAGTCTCACTGGAGTGGACATACTGAACATTCCGTGAAGTCAAATCAGCCTGAGTAAAGGAACTAATCTGGATGCCTAGTGGAAGGGTGAGAGAAAAGCAGGAAAGATATCAAAATGTCAGCAGTCCTCAGAGACTGGGAAGATGGCAGAAGCTGCTGCAGAGAATCATCTGCATTTCAAATTGTATTGATGCTTTCCTTGCCCCCACTCCTCTCGCCCAACACACAGAAAGATCTGTGTTGTTTGGGGACCTTTAAAGGAGAGCATCACTTATTTATTTATTCACCCACTTGTTTTTGAGACAGGGTCTTTAGCCTAGGCTAAATTTGTTATGTAACTGAGGATGGACTGACTTTCTGATACTCCTGCCTTTACCTCCCAAGTATAGAGCCCCACCACCATACCCAGTTCATGTTGTACTGGGGATCAAACCCAGAGCTTCATGCAGGCTGGCAAGCATTCCACCCACCTAACTGCATGCCCAGCCAGTGGACTTTTTTCCTATGGTCACGTTAACTTACTACTGAGACTTCTATACTGTGCCAGCAGGGATTCAGTAAATGCCTTCTCCTTTCTCCTGGGGCTTACCTATGCAGGGGAAATCTCTGAATGGTAATGCCATCACTTTGCTCTCCAAAGGCCTCTTTCTCAAGCTTAGATCCTCCCATAAATTCATAATCCTCCCTGAGAAGCTGACCTAATTTTTATCATCATGTGATGGGTTGGCTTTTGACCACTGCAGCTACGAGGCTTGCCTACACATAGCCTATTAGTGTGATTGGTGGGCCATACCCAGCCTCTGTAATTTCACTGCATGTTTTTCAAGGTCCCTTTGAACTCTCAGGTCTGTGATCCCGGCTTCTCATCTACCACTTTAGCTAGACAGGCAGTAACAAGACTTACTGCATGACTCTGAGGCTTCAACAATCATTCTATACCAAGCTAAAAATGGCCTAAAAGTAGTATATTAATATTATGATATAAAAAGTTTTAAACGTCTTTCTATAGCATCATTTTAAAAGTAAAAACTTAAGCATTTTTAATTAATAATGTTATTCCTCAAATGCAAAATATCTGTTTCCAAACAACTAACATTTAGTAAAATAGTTCAGAATCCTTGCTTCTATTTAGAACCACGGGGATCTTAAAACGTAAGGTGGAGAGAGACTGAGAAAGACAACCAATGTTGACCTCTAGTCTCCACATGTATACATATTCATTGGTACCTACACATTACACAACACACACACACACACACACACACACACACACACGCACACACGCACACACGCACACACGCACACACACACATAATAATCTCAGAGAGATTGCACTGAGAAATTTAAATCTCTTCTCTCTGATGTAAATCCAAACTCATGGTTCATGGGAAAATACATATTCAGAGTCTCATTACCACTGCCACCTAACTCCCTAATCTCTATGAGTCCCAGCCTGATGGTGGCTGATGAAGATTGTGACTGATTCCTCCTGGGAATGGGCTCTGGACTTTGGAATTAAATCTTTTCTTTGAAAAATCAACAAACCACAATCCAAAACTTCAGAGACTCTATATCAACCACCTAGAACTAGGCCAGACTAATCTCTCCCCATCCTGAAGCTCAGGGAAATTTGCGGAAGAGGGGGCGGTAAGATTGTAAGAGCAAAAGGATGGGAGGAGCAATGATTTGCAAGATACTCCACACAAGTTAGGGCTGAAGCAATTATAATTGGACTTTGCATGCCCTGCGCAATGTCCAACACACTATTGACCTCACAAAGTCTAGCATCTGCTAAAGGCACCAAGATCCTTGGAGACAAGGGATTGACAGCCACAGTAGTGTTCCTAGGCTTAAAGGGAACAGAGGAAAGGGTTCAGGGAAATGCCACTGGGTCCTTGTATGTCATCGGAGAGGAGGGCCCAGAGGAAAGTCTGGCATGCACATTAAAGGACTCTCTGGGGATTGGGGGGGGAGGCACTGGGGAATGTAGAGGGAGGGGTGAGGTGAGGGGGAGCAGGGGGCTCGGGGGGAGGAGAAGGGAGGGAGGGAACTGGTGTACCTATTAAATTTGTATGAGCAGAAATAATAATAAAAATGTTATTAAAATAAATCTTTTCTTTAAAAAAAAGATTTACTGAGTAATACTATGGATATTTTTAATGCTTATTGGTGAGACTGGCACCAATTTAACATGCAAAATACCATAAGATTTCACTCTGAAACTACTACCTCAATCACAATACTGAACATTAACTATCACTCCAAGAATTTTCAGATCAACACTTCTTAATCCCCCTGTCCTATTTTCTATCCCCTCCTCAGCCCAACATAACCAATGAATGGCCTCTATAACTACAGATTAGTTGCCATTTCTTCACTTTTTAATAAATAGAACCATAATATATACTGCATTATATTTTATTTCTTCTGAGAAGCTGAATTATTTTGAGATTTAGCACATATTAATAACTCATTTCTGGGGCTACAGAGAGGACTTGGTTAAGTAATTGCTGAACAGGAATAAGAATCTGAGTTTGGATATGTAAAACCCATGTACAAAAGTCAGGTACTGTGGTGAGCAGCTATAACCCCCCGCACTGGGGGTGCAGAGACAAACAGATTCATGGAGCTCACTGACAAGCCGGCTGTAATGAATCAGCAAGCTCCGGGTTCAGTGAGAGAACTCATCTGAAAAATAAAGTGGAGAGTAATTAAGGAAAAACATCTGACATCTACTGCTGGCCTCTATTTACACATGCACAGATTTGTACATGTTGTCCCTCCCACACACATGCACACATCAACACAAATACATATGGTACTTCCCAAATAGTTTACTTTTCCTTCTTGATGGTTAGTATTCCATTGTGTGAACATGTCACAATTTGTTTGTCCATGTACCTACCTGTTCATGGGCATTTGCATTACTTCCAGTTTGGGGGTATCATAAATAAAGCTGCTATAATTGTGTACACACTATGTAAGGACATAAGTTTTCATTTTGATTGGAAAAATTTCAAGCAATGGAATATTTTAGGTATATGCTAATTCTTTTTTAAGTAAACTGCCAAGTGTTTTTTTCCAGAGTGGTAGAACCACTTTCCATTCACACTGGCAGAGTAGGAGAGCTTGGTCACAGAGGAAGTTTCCCAGTTCAAACCCAGCATACATTAGTATGGATAGAAATGTGGGCAGAAAGGTACTTCAGGTTTGTTGAATGATGTGGGATTTTTGTCTTGTAACAACTCTGAAAGGCCAAGTTGGGCATACTACCACCATTAAAATTGCACAGTAATAGAGTTACTTATGTAACTAAAAAGCTCTGTTATGTATCCACAGACAGGTAGCTAGCAAGAAGGCAATAGTGTGAATGGAATCCAAAATAGTCTAGATCCAAAGTTTATACTTCCTAGAGATTATAAAAGGATATTCAGACTACTTGGATTTATCCTAATTTTTAACTTTTTCCAACATAAAACTTATAAATGCCTCCTAAAGAAAAAAATTTTTTAAAAAAATGGAAAAGTAGGAAAGAGTCACACATATAACTTCTATACCTACTACTGAAATATAACCATTATAATAAATCTAATTGTCTTTCCAAATACTTTAGTGACCATAACCTCATTCTTGTCTGCACTACTGGTATTGGTGGTACTAAATATAATTTAAATGGTACCCAAGGCTACCTGTCAGAGGGCAATGAGCTGCAGGTAGAGCCAAAGGGTCAAGCGGATGCATCCTTTTCTTGTTTCTCTGCTAATGTGCACCTAGAACAGTGTCAGCTCCACTGGTGGGTGCACTGAGTTCAGTCATTGTCTCTCATATCTAAGACATTCCACTGAGAAGATTCACATCCTACATACTGTTTCTTCTAAAGTTTTAGCCTTTGTTAATTGTGTGTTGAAAGAGGCCAGTTACATTCGCTTGCTAGTACAAGGTGCTTCTGAACACAGCTTCACTTACTGGCTGTCACAGCAGGTGGCTGTTGTTTGAAATACTTGAAGGCTTTTAATCCCACTGAAAGTGTTTTCAGTCACCAGCCTGCTGGTTAAACTATGTATTTGGCAGTATGACAGAGACCCACATTAACCCTGTCAGCTTTTCCAATTCCCCTGGAAGGTCGTACATTAGAGAAAGCTCATTCCAGGTCAGGCAAGTGGGTGGGGGAAAGCTTCTCTGGAGAAACTGCCTTCTTAACAGGCTGCTGGGTGATGCTTCAGGTGCCCGATTTCAACAGATCAATTTTGTGTGTGTGTGTGTGTGTGTGTGTGTGTGTATCTCACCTATACTCTCTGTATCCACTGCCGTTGTGCTACAAGGGACTTTCCACTCTCCTGTTGAGAGACCTCCATAGCACTTGATAAAAACTCAGCCCATCCTTTCCCTTAACTTCAAGTCATATGATGAAGTCTCAACTCTCAGAACTAAAGAATGGGACCTCATCCAAAAACAGGATCCATGTAGGCACTATTGGACATCAATAGTCATCAGGGTGGGAATCAATCCAGTGTGAGTGATGATATAAAAGAAGAGAAATTTGAACAAGACAGATCTAGAAAACAGCATGTGGGCATGAAGATGGCCATGTACCAACAAGGAAAGAGGCTTGCAACTGATCCTTACTTCATGGTGCTCACAAAGACTCAACCCTACCAACACCAGTACCTTGAACATCTGCTCCAAAACTAGAAGGAAAGAAGCTCTGTTGTTTTGACTACCTGATCTGAGATGTTACTTTACGACAGTCCTAGCACATTGCCACACGAGACTGGAATGAACAGCTCAGTGTGGCCTTTACTTCTCTGCTACCAAAATTGTCTTAGTTTTTATTTTCCTGTTGCTACAATGAACTCCAACAATTTAGGGGGGATTTATTGAGGCTCTTGGGTCCAAGTGACCATGGCAGCAGAGTTCACACTGGAAGCTATGTAAGAGCTGAGAGAGGGAGAAGGATCCAAGCAGACTCTAAGCAGACATATTGTTTGCTGAATTTAAGCCAGCTCTCTCTGCCCCATCTACCCATCAGGGAATGGTCCTCATCCAGCATGAGAGGGTTCTCTCACAACAACGGCTACACCCACATTTGGTAAAATATCACCTCTAGGAGTCCTTCTTGACTTGTTGCTAGTACAGCTCTCGAAACACATCTGTGCGGGTTTGTTAACATGCCCATGCTCCCACTTCCAAAACGTGCATTTCACTTGCTGCACCAACTCAGTGAAATACTGACTGAAAGAAGGGAGGGAGGGGATCAGAATTTCAGGAGGATGTGCCATGGTTTGAATATGTTCCCAAGTATTTGATTTTTGTCAAACCTGAGCAGTGAGGGCTGTATCTAAAGTCATGTGAATTTTGCAGTGATTTTTATAGAAAAAATTGAAAGGGCATATAAATAGGAAAACTATTTATGTTTGATGAATAAAAGCAATGCTCCAGTCATGATTAGCAGTTGTGACAGGTGTCAGCAGACAGGGAACCTCAGTGCAATCTTAACCATGTATAAGGACAATATGCATAAGCAGATTCCGCACAATTCTGTAATCCTGAGGAATGAAGAATCTGAATAGTCTGACCCTATATACACCATTGGGTCATTGAGTTTAATCCTCCTTACTTCTGTTATAGCCCAGGGCATAGCCTGAACCATACGCAGTCTGACTGGAGAGGCTGAGTCAAAGCCTATATATAACCTGCTCTGAGATCCTGGCTCTGACCACATCCCTGACATCCAGTGTGACTGCGCAAGACATGTGGGCACCATGATGCTGCCCCTCTATTAACAGTTCACAAATATGTGACATGACGTTGCTACTTTTCTCTCTGCTGCTGTGTGGCAACACTCATATACAACTTAAGGAGAGAGGTAGCTTTGTCTGGCTTGTTCCAGAGAGGTTATTGTCCATTTATGATGGGAATCGCATAGCGCACAGCATAGCTGGAGGCAGAAGCACGAGTCTAGTTCAGGTCACTTCCATGAGCACTTTCAGGAGTCAATTTATTTATTTATTTGTTTTTATTTCTACTCATACCAACTTAACAGGTACACCGGTCCCCCCCTTCCTCCAACCCATCCCCCTGTGCCCCCCTCCCCTCCCCCTTCCTTCCCCATCCCCCATTACCTCCTCCTCCCATCCCCAGAGCATCCTTTAATGAGCATGCCAAACTCTCCTCTGGGTCCTCCTCTCCGATGAGGTGCAAGGACCCAGAAGCATTTTCCAGAAGCATTTCCCAGAACCCTTTCCTGTGTTCCCCTTAAGCTAAGGAACACTACTGTGGCTGTCAATCCCTTGTCAGGAGTCAATTTAAAAGGCCATGGTAACACACTCACAGACAGACTGACCTGCCTTTGGGGAGTTTAGCTGCCTGCTCTTGGTGAATTCCAAGTTTATCTCATTCTCAAATTGGGCTTCTAGCAGTCCCAGAAGGAAGTGTAGACCACTATGCCAACCTTACTGATGCGATGGCAGCCCATCAGCAGAGGGCCTTTAATGGACCCTGGATGCCTTTAGGAAGCCTCACAGACTGAAGACTTTTTCCTGGTCTAGCTGGGAACCCATTGTGGCATCTTACTCTTTGAGGACAGTGCATTCTCTGGCTAGAGAAATCAGCATGAGTCATTTTCCTTGAAGAATTACAGACACAACAGCCACCCAATGCTGCCTGAAGCTCTTGGGGTTACTGAAGTCAGTAGCAGGCCAAGAGCTGCATGGTCTGGTATATTGTGGATCTGCACTGCTACCAACATGCTCCATTGGGAACTGATTTACTATGAGACAAGGGTTCCAAATTTGATTGGATTCTACTTGCTAAATAGCACTATTGGACTTTTAGGCAGAACATGTATCTGGTCCAGGACATGAACTCTGTTCCTTCTTCATTCCTGTTCAGCTAGCACCTCTACCCACATCTGGGTCACTGTGACCACCCTCAGGAGTGACAGCCAAGTGGTCCTTCGAGAACTAGTGCTGGGCTGGAGAATGTCGTGTTCATTGTCACTCCACCCCCTTAAACACGTGACTCCTGACTATCAGGTGAGCACTCAGGTGCTTGGAAAGAGGCTCTGCTCGCCAGCCACCCCTTAGCTTCGTGTGCCTGGGGTCACAAATGCATATGGCCTCCCTGCCCTTCCTCTCCTTCCAGCTGGGGGCAGGGCAAGCACAGGAGATGGAATCACCTGCAGGGGGTCCCTGGGTGGGCGATGTCCCACTCCTGACCTCTGGAGTACTCTTGAGAGAAAATATAGTTCTTGCTAAGTCATAGCATTTGGGGGTCTTAATCCCAGGGACTTTGCTTCTTTCACACATGCATGCATGTGTGTGTGTGTGTGTGCAGTGTGTGGTTGTGTGTGTGTGTCTGTGTAAGAGGGCATTTGAGTGTGTTCATGGAGACACTGAAAATGATCCTGAATTGCTCTATCTCCTTATTGTTTTACTCTTGAGTTTTCCCAGGCTCCACCTTCCAGGGCTGGAATTCTAGCCGCCCATCATTTTTACACAGGATTCGGGATCTGAACTCGGGTCCTTTTGCTTGCCAGGCAAAGGCTTTAACTCATGAGCGAACTCCCGAGCCCACAGCAGGTTCAATTCTGTCCTAGGCAATATTACCACTAATTCTAATTTCCTGAGAAGAGGTCTTTTCAGTGTAGTGAGTACATGAACAATGAGTTCATGGCTCCCTGACCTTGCGGGCCAGTGGGCCTCTGACTCCTCAGCAGGAGGAGGCTCATGCATGTTTTTTGTCCAGTTCACAAGAGTACAGGGCTTCCTACAGCTCCTGGAGGCGGGGGAAGTGAGAGGCTTTCTACAACTTTTTAGGCTGTCAGCGTTCTGGCCAGCTGATGCTGAAGGTCAGCCTGATGATAAGCCCATTTCACGCAAACGTGCGGAGGGACTGACGTGCATTGGAGGCCGGTGGTCACTCTATGTGCCTATGACGAGGGTGGGCACCTGCATGTTGCTCTGCTCCTGGAAAGAACAGGCCCTGTTGTGACCCCAATCCTGGTAGACCTTGCCCTGCCTAATAACACAAATGCCTTGGTGTAAGCTGTGCAGTCACATACCTTGGGCAAGGCAAGAGAGAGTCAAACACAGGGTAGGGAGATGGTTCAGGAGTTAAAGCCATTGCCTCACAAGCAGAAGGACCTGAATTCACATCCCCCGATCACATGCAAAAATGCTGTTTGGTAATGGTGGTACACACAGAAAGGTGAGTGAGTGAATGAGAGAGGGGGGGGAGAGAGAGAGAAAGAGAGAGAGAGAGAAAGAGAGAGGGAGAGGGAGAGGGAGACGGAGCGGGAGAGGGAGAGAGATTGAGAGAAGAGAACCAAAGAAAAACAATGCAGGGCAGGAGGAAAGGATGGGGGAAAGAAAATTTTGGCTAAATGCTACAGAAAAGGCTTAGTATGGGGGTAAAGTAAGAGGGGGTGAGAAGGTCTTGCCTTGGCAATGGGGAGAGAACCCCAAGACTAAAGAGGAGGGGGCCTGATTTTCTTATCTATTCTACTTGGAGCTACCAGAAAAGGGAGGATTGAGAAATGTTGGCAAGGCTTGGAAAGACAAGGATTAGAAAGTTAAGCCGTGTGGAAAGAGAAAATGAAACAGCCAAGTAAAAGGAGCATCTTTTCATCCTCGGTGGGTAGGTTCCCAGGAGGAAACAGGAGCATAGTCACCTGCCAGTCCCCCCTGGAGCTGAGCTGGCGTCTTAGATTGTGAAAGAAGAAAGACAAGTTAGGAACCCCTCTCAGGTCCAGGAGTCAGAGAGGTCGAGGCTGACCGGCAGGAGGGCAACAGGCAATGCCTTACACAAAGCTGGGGCTTTTTTTTTTTTCTTCAGCTCTGTGTGGTGCAGAGTTGCCTAACATCACAGCCAAGAGTCTGCCTTTCATCTTTGCAGAGATACAATCAACGCCCTGACAGAATTCTGGCAGAAGCAATTAGCTCATGAATTAGTTATTAAATATCTCCTGAAGCCAAGGTCTTAGGGGCACTGATCTGCATGTTCCCCTGGAACTTCAGGACAAAGGCGAAGGCCACCTGCTTTCTTTGCATTAGGGATCTTAGCCAATTCATCCATTTTTTTCTGTGTCCTGTCACAAATCCCTCCTTACTATCAACTGGACCCCAGAGGGTGACTGGGGGTCCTCTTCCCTCCACCTTTCAGAGTGTACCCCTCATATCACTGTCCCTCACTCACCCCATGTTGCTGCACTGGCCTTACTGTGTCTTAAGTGTGATATGCCTGACTGATCTCACTCGGACAGTATATACTGGCTCATCCCCTGTCAAAGCTCTTTTACTATTCCTTAGCACACCTGGCCCCCTCCCTTTTTTCAAGTCTCTGCTGAAAAGTAATCTTGTCAGTAGGGAGGTGTTCCCGTTCCCTCTCGCTCTCACCCACTCTCCCCCACCCCCCACAACCCCCTAATGTTCATCTGTCCATGGCATAGATTTGCTTGCTCTCTGTTTACTGTCTGACTCCTTGCACGAGAAATGAACAGGTAAGGGCAAGTTATGTCCTCTGATTTGATATTCTCTGGGTTGACTGAAGACTCCTAAAATCTACAGCAACCCTGAGATCTAAATCTCTGGCAAGCTGCTGCCTACTCTAAGAATTGAAGGCAATTCTATTTTTAGTTTGTCTATTCAGCAAGTGTCTGGTGTCTCTTGCATTTGTTCGTGCCAAATTCTATAGGCTCTTTCCTGAAATTTCTCCTTTCCTTCGCTCTTTCACCTGATAATTGCATACACCAGGTAACAGGCAGCGTCTCCCACATGCTCCTTCTTAATTCTCAGGTCATAACTGACGCTCCAGGTGAAGCTTCACTCACTGTCGTTTTTTAAAGCTCTGTGTGGTGCAGAGTTGCCTAACATCACAACCAAGAGTCTGCTTTTCATCTTCGCAGAGAGTATGGAGATGACCCTATCACTGCTTCCTTCTTCTGCCCCCTGTTTTATTCTGTAGGGAACTTTACCTTTTTCCCTACTCAAACTCCGTATTTCTTATTGAATTAGAGACTATTATCCCAACTTTGACAAAAGCCATAAAAAATCTCAATCTGCCCATGAGCCCTGTCTCCTACTAATCAGAGTATATGCCTCAGCTACACTGGTCCACACATTCCTTTCTGAATGTGCCCTCTTGCCTTTTCTATTTCTTAAAAAATAGTAATCTGTCTTTCTGAGCATTGACTTCCAAGGGCATTCTTAAATGTACTTTGAGGCACATTTTTACTCAAGGTAGACAGTCCATTTTTTGAAGTCCTACAACTCCAGGTTTACACCTTACCTACTACAATTATCTGCAAAGATTCCTTATCTCAAGAGAGAACTCAGGAGGGCAGAAATTGCCTCTCATTTATCTGTGTTTCCTCACCAATCACCCAACTAGAACCTCATTCAGTACATATGTTCACTTGGTATTTGTTGAATCTAGAGTTTCTGGTGTGTGTGTGTGTGTGTGTGTGTGTGTGTGTGTGTGTGTGTGTTCTAATACTAGGGGTTGAATCAAGTATGTATACAAGGCACATACTATACTACTGACCTACACTGTTGGTGTTGAGTAGAATTTTTATTTAATTTTTTATTTAATTTTTGTTGTGCCACGTGCTGAAAGAGGGTAAAAGACAAACAGGGTGCTATGTTTATGTTTGCTCCTGGAGTTGATTAGCTAGGCTTGGAGATAAGACTGTGTACAATCAATTTTAAATTTTTCTGATGCTAGTAATCAAACCAGGGCTCTGCTTCTGTCCAGCATGCACCTCCCCAAGGTGTAATGTGTAGCTTTACATATATTACTGAGTGCCTACTCTATGTTAAAAATGATGTAATATAGTATATAATGGTCAGAATTAGGGAGGCAGGAAATAGCTATAATTAAGGTAGATTCTGGGCGTATGTGTGTATGAGGTGCAGCTGTCCCCTGCTCTTCCTAAGGCTCAGTTTAGGTCTGGATGAAGCAAAAGAAGCCAGACATACCTGGTGACGCTGCATGCTCCAGGTGGCCAAGCTGTGGCTGTGTGGTGACTCTGTAGTTCAGCTCTGTGGGCTCAGTGTCTCGGTCAGTGGCAGAGAGCTCCAGGGTAGTGATTTTCTTCACTGAGTTTTCATCTAACACCAGCCCTTTATTAATGATGATGACTGGCGGAGATTTGTCTTCTGAAAACATCAGAAACAGTGGTTTGCAATGGGAATTCTCAACTCCAAACCTGGTGCCCAGGGATAAGTTCAGAGCAATCCACGGGCCTCACCTTCAGAGACCCCATCAAAAGACCAAGGCTAGATTCAATTCCCTGCCGTTAGGTAAAGGGAGAGGCTCCCAGGGAGCCAGAACTTCTGAACAACTGTATTTAATGTTAGAAAACCTGATGTTCCCTCACCTGAAACATGGATGGAAAATGACTGGTCAGCCAACCTGTTACCTTCCCCATCAACCACATCAAATTTAAAAGCAAAGCCACCACTGGGTTCTTCATGTCCATGGCTATATTCTATCTGTCCTGCAGAAAGGAAAAGAAGAGATCTGCTAGTATTGCTTTCATTTTTACTTCTGAAGGGAGAAGTGAGACTTCAGTCGGGCACTCTCACCAATGAATCAATTCTCACAAGGGTATCACATATGACATTTTAATCTTACGTTTTCATTTCCTCTCCTTCTTACCACTTACATCCTCATGTAGAAAGACCTCCTCTTAATAAGTTTCCTGCAAGTGTCATTGCTTGTGGTTGAGATTCAATCTTTTCAAAGATATTACTCAGTTTCTCTCTTTCTCTCTCTCTCTCTCTGTCTCTCTCTCACCATGTGGGGACACATGTATGTATGTAGGTATGCTCTTGTATATGTGGGCAAATGTATGTGCTTGTGTGTGTTCACGTGTGTGCATGCAGAGGTCTAATGTCTTCTTCAGTCACTGTCTACTTTTATTTTTAAGGTCAGAGTCTCAGTTGAACCCAGAGCTCACCAATCTGCCAGGCTGTTTTGCTAACTTGCCCTGGGAAATCTTTCTTTGCCTTTTGAGTGAGGGGACTATAGGCAGCCACCATTCCTGCCATTTTATAAGGATTCTAGGAACTAGAACTATGGTTCTCTCAATTAAGGAACAAGTGCCTTATTTACTGAACCATCTCTCTTGCCCCAACTTAATTTCTTTAAAAAATTTTGTGTGTATGTGTATGTGAGAGAGAGAGAGAGAGAGAGAGAGAGAGAGAGAGAGAGAGAGGTATCACATCATGGCACAAATCAGTTCTCTTCCTTCTGCTACACAGGCTCTCAGGGATTGAACTCCAGTCATGGGGTTTGCCAGCAGACTTCTGATCCACTGAGTTACCTTGCAACCTCTCAACTTAGTTTTTAGAGGGGGTGTCTCATGAATGACTAGATCAGTAAAACTGTCCATATTTAAATTGTGCACCGAGACCACACCCACATCACTTGAAATGATCCTCTGCAAAGTCAGGTCACAAGGATGCAGCCCACCTCTCTGGGAACACTTCACTCCCCTTTGTACAGCATACGGAGCACGGGGATTGGGGGTTGCTATAACCAACAGGAAAGCATACAGATAAACCAGCAAATGAGCCCCATAGAGAAGTCAAAAGAAAAAATCCAAGAAAAAGTACAATGTAGTCCATTTTCATTAGCACACAGCATCATTCAGAGATGCCCATCAGAGCAGTATAACCAAACTCTGGTAGGTGCTGCTGGCCTCATATTTTTATAAGACATAGAGAAATGCAATACTTAAATAAGCACTAATGTCCCATTGCTTATTGCAACCTCTTCCCCAACACAGTGATCTCGTGAACATCTAGTTGTGGCAAATTTCAGATGTTAGTGCACTAACAGGCTCCTCGGGGCTTATTTCTAACCCTAAAATGTACCTAAAGGTATGTGGTTCCATGATTTGGGACTGTCTTTCCTCCATGTGTAATTTTTTCCTGTTTTCTACCCTGAGAGTGTCACACAGTAACTATGGAGCATTTAGCATCTCTGCCTTTACATGACATCAGCATTTCCTGACCGAGGGATGAGCAGGGTAATTTCCCCCAGGCAGCTCCAATTTATGCCCTTCCGTTTTGCTTACTTCATTAACTTGTGCTCTTTGGAGAGCTGGAAAGAGATATAAATTGCTCACCTAAGGAACACATAATTTTATCGTAATCCATCCCAATTCACTTCTTTTTTCTTTGCTCTCTCACATACACTTTTTAGTATCACAGCAAGTCAAAAGTAACTTTTTATCCTCGATTAAAGCCTCTGATTTCTTGGCAAAAAAGTTCATTTTTGCCTAGACGGTTTTTCTTTCCTTTTCTTCAAACAAAAGTGAGACCAAAAAAATGGAGCTATCACACACAACACACACACACACACACACACACATACGAGTACATGTATACATATATATATGTATATGTATATATATATATAAAACTCCTGCCATCATAGGTTGCTAGGCGTATTCTCCCAGCCTATCGTAGCAGAAGAGCCCAAGGAAGCTTGGACAGGGAAGGGGAATTGGCCAACCTTGGCTAACATCAGCCTGGGTGAAGCTTCGAATGGGCCCTTTCACCGAGATTTGTTCCAGGCCGCCTGGCTTCGTCATCTGCAGGCGCCCAACGCTGGGATCTTCCTTCATGATGTAGACAATCTGAACACCATCCAAGTTAGTATCTGAGGCTTTTAGGTGCTGCTCTGTGATGTGGGCTACAGATCCTACAGAAGGAAAAGAATGGAGGATGGAAGGTCATCATTCCCCCCTTCAAAAGGATGCTAGATGAGTTCTAAAAGATGAGAGGCATGTTATCACATGTTCTTTGGGCTCAGATACATGGCAGTTGTCCATTCAATTTCCAGCTGTGTAGACTTTAACTTCCCTGAAAGACATTATTTACATCTGTGCACTTTTCTTTCTGTCTACTTGTTACTTTCACTCTCTTCATGTTCTTCCCAGGGTATATCAGTATCTGGTAAAACCCCTACTTGTAAATAGATTTTAGATGCAAGATTTAAGAAATATGCTAAGGGGGTTGGGAGAGATGGGTCTGTGGGTAAGAATGCTTGCTGACTAAGAACGAGGATATGAATTCAGATCCTAACACTACTATAAAAAGCTAGTTGCAGCCACACAATACCTGCTATGCTAGTGTTATAAGGTGAGTGGGGAAAGGAGGTTCAATGGGGCTTATTGGCTGTCAGCCTAACTTTAGAGTCAGTGAGAGGCCCCACATCAAAGGACTAAGGCAGAGATTGACAGACCAGGACACCTGAGGTCCTCCTCTGGCCTCTGTATATGGGCACATACACATGCTCAAACAGGGCATACATGCGCGTGCACACACATCTATTTGCTGTTTTAAAGAAAACTAAATCCATAAAACCAGCCTTACATAAGATGATCAACATGCCTCATAGCCATATCAGATGGAGTGGGCAGAATCCATGCTTCTGAAGGCTAAGCTAAGTATCAGGAGGAGGGTGCTCTGCTGTTTGGGGACCAGGAACACAGGTGAGACCATCACCATGCAAACATCTCTTCTCAATGTTGCCATTTTCTCAGGTTAAAAAACACAGCAAATTCTGATACAGTGGACCTTCATCATTCATCCCCATACTGAAGTATCAATCTACTATACACTTGGAACCTCTGAATGTTTGCGCTAAGTAATGCCAAGAATGTATGACCCTAAGTACTCTCTATCCAAGCCATCTCTAAGTAAATAATCTTGAGAAATGAGGTATCATCTTCCTTAGGACAAAGAGAAGAGTGACTTAGCGCTTGCTGTAATATTCAAAGTTCCCTAACTCAATATTCCTCTTCTGCCATGTATCCCACTGCATATGATGCCACCCATGCGGTCCTTCTGCACTTCTCCAGTGGCAGAGAGACAAACTTCCTGGTTCGAACCCTGTGAAGAACAAAGTGTTTTGTCTCTGATGGAGAAATCATATGATTTCTCCTAGAACCCATGAAACAGTAGCAGGCTACTTATTAGTCTATAAACAGGGAAAAACCAGTTTCTAGGACCTTTAAGAATTTGAAAAATTGCAAATTCTATTATACCACATATTTTCAATGCAAAATATATGTGAAAATAAGAACTGGCAAACTGTAGAATCCTAGTGAGATACAGATACTCTAGGCAAAAGGCCCACTCCCTAGTTAAGCTCAAGACTAATGCTTGTTATTCTACCTTCAACGCTGCTAAAAAATGGCAAAAATATAAAAGCTCGTTGCTAGTTGCTAGAGTACCATGCAGAGTGATTCACAATGACTTGAATAATCTCTTTTAAATCATCACATACTCCCAAATTCCCCTCTGTGTCTTTCAATATTTTTTTTTTAATTAACCATCTTGAAAATTTGACTGGACTTCGGTAGGTTGTTGGTTTTCCTGGGCCAATGGAATAGAAACTCTCCTAAAGTTAACCTAGTCCAGAACAGTTTCATATTCTAAGATTTTTGAAGACACAAAAGACCTTAAATTTTACAAACTTTTCACACATTCACAAATAGGCACCTGCTTCAAAGAATTTCAGCGGCTCACATATGTCAACCACAGTTCAGTGTTCTTAAAACAGCAGTTTTCCAAAACTCCCAGCTCCCCAAGCATTAAATATGTCATCTAAGATCCACACACAGCACTAACATGGAAAAAAGTGTAGTACTGGCCAAAGAAGAAATAAGGATGAAGGAATGAGGCTACTCTTGACCCCATGGGACTCACTGTTACTTGTGAAATGTCCCCCCAGGCCCATGTGTTGAAGTGTTTGGCCCTAGATGCTGGCATGATCTGCTAAAAACTTTAGGAGGTGAGGCCTGGCTTGGGAGCTAGGTCAGTGGAGTGTGTCCTGGGGAGGGGGAGGTCTGGCTCTTTCTGTTTCTGTTTCCTGGCTGGCACAAGGTGAGCACCTCTGGTCCCCCAAGTCTTCTCTGCCATGATATTCTGCTTCACCACATACAACAATGGGGTCAAATAAAGTCAGGCAAACACACCTGCTGAGAGCTGAAGGCCTCGGTTTACAGTCAAGTGGGGGGTGGCACGGGGAGGCAGATCTATGTAGATCTCCATCCTCCCTGCGTCTACATGGAGGCCATCAGTGAGAGAGAACCAGGAACTCATCTACCGACACACCAGAGTCAACAGGCAGGTACCCGACTAGTCCAGCCAGAACATCCTGGTAGGTGAAGGAGGAACCCTGGACTAAAATTGTCCCATTCTCCAGAGGGTCAGAAGCAGTAAGCCTTTGGAGTAGATGACCTGAGGAAGGAAGAGAAGAAAAATAACAATAACAACAACAATACAATACATGTGGCATCAAAACAATCCAATCCACAAACTGTATGTATCTGGACACAATCTCAAGCATCTCTGATGATGTCCTGTGGCCTTATCTATAACTAAAAAGGACCAAGTTCTAGTCTTTTAAAGAGACTCAGATGGATGTGGTACTTAGAATTAATATCTCCCTCCATGACTTCAAACTAGATTCATTACCTGAACCTTATTTTTAACTTCTTACAACCTTTTCCTGGGACGGTGAATATTGTGAGGTACAGGATTTAAGTTCCTTTTAAATTCAGCACAATACTAAGCATGTTTATATATTAAGGCTTATTTTTCTGTTATCAAGGGTCATGTATAGATAAAGAGCTTCATCAGAGAAAGTAAAATGAGTGAAGGCAAGGTTAAAATCCAATAACTAACCACCACTTCCAGAAACAGCAATTTTATCTTTGAAAGTCCAGTGGGTTTTAAGATACCACATGGGCTCTGGAGTTTTAGAGAACACTTGGGGCATGGCATTTAGACAAGGGGGTAGAACACCCCATGGGTGTTCCTAAGCTACTTTAAATCAGGAAAAAAACAAAAAGCTCATGTTGCCAAAGGAACCAGTTCATAGAGATATCTAGATTGTTGCCAGGATGCATGAATAACTCAGGATGATCAAACAATAATATACACTCTGAGAAGAAAATATGCAAATACTGAAAACCTCTTTGCTGAAGAGTGCATAGGAAAGCAAGAAAACAGCTGAAATGAAATTTCAGGGATGCCGATTACTTAGCATGCAGTCTTTTAAAAATAGTTACCTACTGCAACTTATCTAGCTGTGAACCTGATTATATTTTGATGCAAAGAATGGGCTACATATAGGAAAGGAAAAGGAACGAACAAATGAGTTCATGTGCTGATTCGAACAACACATCCAATACCCCAATTAAGAAGCTTCCCACTGCCGTTTGCATCCTACCGTGGTCAGGCTTCTTTGTCAATACAAAAATCAGCTCATTATCTGGAGTGTCCAGGTCTCGGAGGCTCAAGGAAGCATTGCTTATCGACACTCCTGAGTGCAGCCTGACTCCAAGGGGTCGCAAGGTCATCTGGGGAGGCTCGTCGTTCTTCCTCTGATGAAAATATAAACATTTGGTAAGTGTAATTGCTGTAGCAAATTTCACTATTAAAATCCACATTGAATGAGTTACTACCCTTGCTCCCTCATCAAAATATTTGTTTTTAAAAAAAGCGAAAAGGAAACCACATGAACAATATGTCCCTCTGAAAAGAAGTTAATGGATATGCAACAAAAATCCTTCATGTTACCTTCTATGAGTATAGGAATCATATTTTCTGGACCCCAAATGTGGAAATGTAATTTGGAAGTACAAGTACATTTTGAGAATCAATGGGCATAGTATTTTAACTCAGAATGTCTTAGAAAACTTTAAATGTACTTTAAATAACTGCAGGAAATCACCAGAATGGGCGGCAGGGATGTGTAATACTGTCTCCTAGCCTCTTCCATGCTGTCTCCTATCATTGATGAAGGTTCTATAGACCATGCCAAATCCCAGGACATTCCATTCAGGAATTTATCTTTTATTTCTCTCCTTTGCTAGTAGAGTATAGGGATGCAACAAATGCAAGATTGGGGATCACATTTCTCTGATGAGACAATTAAATAAATAAATGCATCCAAGCAGAAGAAACACAAGAATCATGTAGTTCTACATATAATTTCAAAGGAAAACAGGTATATGTTAACATGTTACTTTTAATTTAAAAATGTGAATAACAAGGCTTCTCTGACTCTTACAAACTGTTTTCACACAGAACAAATAAATTTTTATACCAAAATGGAAATTCAGATTTCCAACTTAGGTCTTTCCCAAATGCCAACCATAATTCCTCAGGTTTTCTGAAGGTCAGAGTTATGTGTTAAAACTGATATATAAAATTAAAGGTCACATCCAATCTCCTCAGCTCTGAATCTATACAAGGGAAACTCTCCCAAAGGATGGGTTATTCTGTGGTCAGAGGTTCAACCTTTGACTTCTGAAATGTTTACCTCAATGGTGATATTGATGCTGTGAATCTCTGAACGGGTGCTTCCATCGCTCACATAAAAACTAAAAATATCATGGGTTGGCTCAATGCTTTCATGAACACTCTGAAAATAGTAAATGTAGTTTTCCAGGACATCTTGAATCGGAAATGATGCCTCTAGGTTGCTGGTAGCTCCTGGGCCAAAGCGATCCCCTGTATAACATCAAGACAGGACAAGACAATGACCTTGACTTCGATTAATAAGTCTCTGATTACTAGACCAGACTGAGCTAGAGAAGAAGATGCAACTTTCAACACAAGGTGAAAAGATGCTGGAGTACAATGCTGGGAAAGTATGGACAACACAAGAATGGGAACTGGAGGACCCTGGGTTGAGTTACAGTGCTCCCAAGACTGATGCTCATCTATAAATAGACACACCTGCCCTGCTGTCCACAGGAAGTTGAGTGAGATACATATGTTGCAGTTACTTTTCTGTTGCTATGAGAAAATATTCTTTTTTTTAAAATATTTTAATTTATTCTTTGACAATTTCAATACACATTGTATGTATTCACCCTGCACTCTCCCCCAACATGTTCCCTCCTCATCCCACTATCATATCCTCTTCTTTTTTTTTTATTTATAGTGTATTTTTTTCCATTCATACAAACTTGATGGTAACTCCATTCCCCTCCTTCCCTCCCTCCCCTCCACCCCTCTCTGGATCCCCCTGTTCCCTCCTCCCTTTTCCCCTTCCTTTCCCCCCTCCCTCCCTTTCTCTCAGTGCCCCCCCATTCCTGGAGCATCCTTTACTGTGCATGTCAAACTTCCCTCTGGGTCCTCCTCTCAGTAGCATTGCCTAGAACTCTCTCTTGTGTTACCCTTTGGTATAGGAACACTATCATGGCTATTAATCCCTTGCCTCTAAGGATCCTAGTGCCTGTGATCCATGGTAGACTCTGGGGGGTCAATGACATGTTGGTCATTGTGCAGGTCATGCAAAGTCCTATTATGAATACTTCAGCCCTAACTTGTGTGGAGTATCTTGCATATCGTTGCTCCTCTCCATCTTTAGGCTCTTACAATCTTACCACCCCCTATGAGAAAATATTCTGACCCAACCATCTTAAGGGAGAAAAAGGTTATTATTTGATTCTGGAGGGGACAAAGCCCATTATGGTGGGACATGCATAGCAGAAGGCATAGTGGCAGAAACAGGAGGTCAGTTTACATTATGGTAGCCATCAGGAGGCATTAAGTAAGAGAGGAAACAGGGCCAGACTATTAAACCTCAAGGCCTAACCCCAGGTGATGTGTTTCTTCCAGCAATATTCTACCTCTCAAAGGTTCCATAACCTTCCCAAATGGTGCCACCAGCTTGGGGCCACATATTGAAATACATGAGCCTATAAAAGATGATTCACATTTAAACCATAATACATGTAAAATCAATCAGTGCTTTTATTTTATTTTATATACATAGAATCTGTGGCTTCTTTTTGTACAATCATTTATTCCATAAATTTTGGGGGTAAATAACAATTCAATAGTCAAGTAAGTAGCAGTAAGTAGACTCTATCTGACATAGCTTGTAAGGATAACATTTACTCTGCCAAAAAATTCTATATCTTCCTATCTAGAACCTCTCCTCTAGGACATTTCCATTTTATTCCCCAGTTCCTTAAAAGAATCTATTGCATTGATCAGAACATGGCCCAAGGGAAAATACATTAGGCTAGTGGAATATCCAGTGTCAAGGTTTGTATGCGAGTTGCCCCCATGCTCCAGTGTTTGAATCTTTTGTTGGTGTTAATGTTTGGGAAGATCAAGGAACCTTTAAGACATAGAACATTGCTTGAGGAAAACACATCACAGCAGGCAAGTCTTAAGGTTTGGTAACCTAGCTCTTCTTCCTCTTCCTCCTCCTCCTCCTCCTCCTCTTCTTCCTCTTCCTTCTTTTTCTTCTCTCTCTCCCCCCCCTCCTTGATGACTGTGGTGACTTGAACTTCACTTGCCATACCTTCTGCTAAGCCCACTACCATAATGGACTATATCCCCACTGGAACCATAGCCAATAAATACTTCTTTCTCCCCAAGTGACTCAAGTCTTAGCATATTGTCTCACAGCAAAAAGAAAAATAATTGCAACACCCAGAGACCATGACAGGTACAGGTTAGGTACAGAAGTTCTTGAATCTCATTCACAGCAAAGGTGCTGCTTCTGGAGTTTAGATAAGTGTTTCACCCAAACCAGTTACTGGTATTTAGTGAAATCAGCAAATCGAAGGTTGAAAACTTAGTCTCCAGCCTGAGGTGCAATAGGGAGGTGGCAAAACCCTTGAAAGATGGAGCGTCATGAGCAGTCTTCCAATCACTGTAGAGAGAACCCCCACGCCCCAAACACACACCCCAGTCCGCCTTTCTCTTCTTTACATCCTGGTTCTAAAGAGAGCAGCTTCACTCCACTACATGCTCCTGGTCATGATATCTGTAAGGGACCAAGTGAAATGGATCGAGACCTCTGAAAACATAAGCCAAAATAAACCTTGTTTCTCTGGAAGTTGATTTATCCTAGGTGTTTTTTTATCATAATTGAAAGCTGTCAACATGGGTGTCATTTGGGGTATGAGATGCCCGGGGTACAATTCCAAACTCTGCACAAACGCTAGCTCCTGCTTATTCTCTGCAACCCCAATACAAATGCTGCAAAGGGCCAAGGGGAAGAGTAAGCAATGTCTGAAAGATGGATGCCTTGCTTTACACTTGATTCTAAGTCCTTCTAATTGATGGACTTTAAACTGTTACCACGATTTTCTGCTAGAGAGGAGAAAGAGAAGTCCTAGTGTCTTCCTACATTCTCTGGATATGTATCAACAAACAGAACTATAGCCAGCAGATCTGAAAACAACCAAACTTTCCCTTCCCCTAATCTGTGATCCTTGGCAAATAACAGATCTCTATGAAGGCCATTAATTCTCTTAATTAAAAGATAGAAGCATGTTTATTAGCATCTCCACAGAAAGACAAGGAATGAAAACATCATTTGTTGTTTTTTATGAGTTGTTTAAAAGATGAGCAAGACTGTTTTTATTTTCTTCAATGGCACGAATTTTCTTTACCCTTCTGACTGACTCCACTGGATGCCAGAGGTTCGAAGACATCTAAGCAGTCAGTGACCTGATAATCCTGCAGACACACAGATCAGAGTTTCCAGAAGGAACTGTTGAACATACTTCCCATTTTTGCTTTCTCCTTGCACTGCTCACCACAAACAGAAAAATAGGGCTTGGCTGTGTGGGTCAAGAATAGCCTAAAATGATTGATGCCTCAGAATATCCACAGTATATAATATGCCTTTAAAAAAATCACTGGAGAGTGAGCCGTGTATTATGGACACTTTAAGCAACAATCTCTTCAGGTTTGGAAACCACACTTTCTAGTTTTGAGGAAACCCACCAACGTGCTGTCATGCCTTCCTCAGCAGAACATTGTAAGTACAGATGAAAACAGCTCTGATGTGTGAGGACTATTGTGCAAACACCTGCTTCTGAGTGGCACTGGAGTCACTGAGCCGGTAGGGGTTACACTGCTCTGCATGTGCCAGGCCCCAGTGAATTCGGTTCCCAGGCTGTGGAACTGTATGCCAGTCATTTTGGTTTTTTTCATTTCTGGCTGGTGAAAAGTAAAAACTACATATACAAGAAAGTTGAAATTCTAACCTGTGCCCTATCAGACCACCACGGCCTAAAGCTAGACATCCACAACACAAACAAGAGAAAATGCACTAACTCCTGGAAACTTAACACTATGATGCTGAATGAGAACTGGATTCAGGAAGAAATTAAAAAGGAAATTCAAGATTTCCTGAAAGTGAATGATAATGAAAATACAACTTACCAAAATCTCTGGGACACAATGAAAGCTGTTCTAAGAGGTAAGTTCATAGCTCTTAATGCCCACGTCAAAAAAATAGAAACATCAGAAATAAACAACTTAACAATGCAGCTTAAAGCTTTAGAGAAACTAGAGCAATCTGATCCTAAAAGCAGTAGAAGAGAAGAGATTAGCAAAATAAGGGGAGAAATATCTGAAATCGAGACTAAGAAAACGATAGAAAAAATCAACCAATCAAAAAGCTGGTTCTTTGAAAAAATCAACAAGATTGATACACCCCTAGCTAAACTAACCAAAAGCAAGAGAGAGAAAACCCAAATTAACAAAATTAGAAATGAACATGGAGTTATCACTACGGATACCCAAGAAATCCAGAGAATTATAACATCATATTTCAAAAACTTATACTCTGTGAAGTTTGACAACACAAAAGAGATGGATGAATTTCTAAGTAAACACAACTTACCTAAATTGAATCAGGAAGTTGTGAATTATTTAAATAGTCCTATAACATATAAGGAAATTGAGGAAGTAATCTCGAATCTTCCCACCAAAAAATGTCCTGGACCAGATGGATTCAGCACAGAGTTCTACAAGACATTTAAGGAGTTAATAACACCAATACTCCTTAAACTGTTCCATCAAATAGCAAAGGAAGGAACACTACCAAATTCCTTCTATGAAGCTAATATCGTTTTAATCCCAAAACCTAATAAAGATTCACTTAAAAAAGAAAACTATAGGCCGATCTCCCTGATGAACACAGACGCAAAGATTCTCAACAAAGTCTTAGCAAATCGGATTCAAAAACATATTAAAAAGATCATTCATGGGGACCAAGTAGGCTTCATCCCCGGCACACAAGGTTGGTTCAACATACGCAAATCAATAAATGTAATTCATCATGTAAACCAGTCCAAAGTCCAAGACCACATGATACTCTCGATAGATGCAGAAAAAGCTTTTGACAAGATCCAACAGCCTTTTATGATCAAAACGCTAGAGACAGTAGGAATGGAAGGAACCTTTATCAATATAATAAAAGCTGTATACAACAAGCCCACAGCAAGGATTATGCTCAATGGGGAACAATTGGAAGCATTCCCACTTCGATCAGGAACAAGACAAGGCTGTCCACTCTCACCACTTCTATTCAATATTGTACTTGAAGTCTTAGCCGAAGCCATAAGACAAGAAAGGGACATAAGAGGGATTCAAATTGGCAAGGAAGAAGTCAAGCTATCTCTATTTGCAGATGACATGATCTTATACCTGAGTGATCCCAAAAACTCCACCAGGAAGCTCCTGGAACTAATTGAGAAGTTCAGCAGGGTGGCAGGATACAAAATAAATGTGCAAAAATCAGAGGCCTTCCTATATGCCCAGAATGAAAGAAGTGAAAAAGCCTTGAGAGAAACCATGCCATTTACTATAACCCCTAAAAAAATGAAATACCTTGGTATAAACCTAACTAAGGAGGTAAAAGACCTTTACAATGAAAACTTTAAAACCCTAAAGAAAGAAATTGCAGAAGACACCAGAAGGTGGAAAGACCTCCCTTGTTCCTGGATTGGCAGAATCAACATTGTAAAAATGACCATCCTACCAAAGGCAATATACATATTCAATGCTATACCAATCAAAATCCCAAAGCAATTCTTCAAAGAAGTTGACCAAACAATCTCAAAGTTCATTTGGAGGCACAAAAGACCCAGGATAGCCAAAACAATCCTGAGTAACAAAAACACAGCTGGAGGTATTACCATACCAAACCTAAGTCTATACTACAAATCCATAGTTATAAAGACAGCCTGGTACTGGCTCCAAAATAGACACACAGATCAATGGATAAGGATTGAAGACCCAGATATAAGCCCACAAAGTTACAGCCATTTGGTCTTTGACAAAGGGGCCCAAAGAATCCAATGGAAAAAGAACAGCATCTTCAACAAATGGTGCTGGCAAAACTGGATCTCCACATGCAGAAGATTAAAGCTGGACCCGTACTTGTCACCATGTACAAGACTTAATTCCAAATGGATCAAGGACCTTGATATCAGGCCAGAGACTTTAAAAACCATAGTTGAAAAGATAGGGAACTCCCTCAAGCTGGTTGGGCTAGGCCAACAGTTCCTAAACAGACATCCAATGGCACAGTCACTGCTACCAACTCTCAACAGTTGGGATCTTGTGAAATTAAAGAGCTTCTGTTCAGATAAAGAGATTGTAACACGAGCTCAAAGGCAACCCACAGAATGGGAGAAAATCTTCACTAACCACATATCTGACAGAGCTCTACTGTCCAGAGTGCACAAAGAACTTAGAAAATTAAACTCCAAGGAAAACACTGGCCCAATTAAAAAATGGGCCCTGGAACTTCAAAGAAACTTTACCAGGGATGAAATTAAAATGTCTAACAATTATCTTAAAAAATGCTCCACTTCCTTCGCCATCAGGGAAATGCAAATCAAAACTTCCCTGAGATATCATCTCACCCCGGTCAGGATGGCAAAAATCCACAATACAAACAACGACAAATGCTGGAGAGGATGTGGAGAGAGGGGAACTCTCCTACATTGTTGGTGGGAATGCAGGCTCATACAGCCACTCTGGCGAGCCGTCTGGAGATTCTTAAAGAAATTAAAGATTGAAATGCCATATGACCCTGCTATCCCACTTTTGGGAATAACCCCCCAAGCAGCAAAGGTTCGCCTCGATAGCACAAGCTCGACCATGTTCATAGCAGCACTGTTTACAATAGCAAAGTCATGGAATCAACCTAAATGTCCAACAGTTGACGAGTGGATAAGGAAACTGTGGTACATCTATACAATGGAGTACTACTCAGCCATCAAAAACGATGAATTACTGGAATTTGCTGGGAAATGGATGTCATTAGAAAGAATTATATTAAGTGAAGTATCCCAAACCCAGAAAATTAAGCGCCGTATGTACTCCCTAATAGGTGGCTCCTAGTACCAAACTCACCCAGCCCACATTGGGACACTCAAAAGTAAACCTATGTAACACAGTAATTGCAAGGATTATGAACAAGAGAGATGGGTTAGGAGGGCCACACCAGAAACAAAGAGAGAGGAGACCATGTTACAGCAGAGAAAATAGGCCTCCATGAAGGTCTGCAAGTAAGTAATGAGAAACCTGGTTAAGTTCACAGACGTTCTTTCCTGATCTCACCAGAAGGGGAGGGCATATAGTCTAGCAGATAAAAAGTAATCATTTTGCAAATGGGTGATGGACCCCTCTCTCAGTGAGGTTTCCTACTCTTATTACATCTACCCTTGAATGTGCTATTACAACAAGACTCCAGTTTAACAGCTTTTTGTCTCTGGCCAGGGGGTGACATACAGTGCCCAGCAGAATGGAGTGAAGGGAATTGCAGGAGCAGCAAAACTGCAAAAGAAAATCAACAAACCACAATCCAGAACTTCAGAGACTCTATATCAATCACATAGAACTAGGACAGCCTAATCTCTCCCCATCCTGGAGCTCAGGGACATTTGCGGAAGAGGGGGCGGTAAGATTGTAAGAGCAAAAGGATGGGAGGAGCAACGATTTGCAAGATTCTCAACAATAGTTGGGGCCAAAGCAATCATAATGGAACTTTGCATGCCCTGCGCAATGTCCAGCGCACTGTTGCCCTCATAAAGTCTAGCATCTGATAAGGGCACCGAGACCCCTGGAGGCAAGGGATTGACAGCCATAGTAGTGATCTTATGCTTAAGGGGAACAAGAGAAAGGGCTTATGGAAATGCCACTGGGTCCTTATATGTCATCGGAGAGGAGGACACAGTGGAGAGTTAGGCACACACAATAAAGGACTATCTGGGAATTGGGGGGGAGGCACTGGGGGAAGGGGAGGGGGAAGAGGGGGGAGGGAGGGAACTGGTAAAAAATTTTTAAAATGTATAATTAAATTTTTAATAAAAAAAAAAAAAGAAAGTTTTGTTTATATTCCTGACAAAGTAGAGGTTCTGTTTTTTTTTTATTATTTATTTTATGTACACTTGAAATATGAGCCTACTGTATTTGCCTAGAGTTGTTTTACTTTTTTAGGGTGAAAGCAAAGCAGATTGTATTGTGTGCCTTGTATATCGAGTGCTGGCAAGTCACTCTTTCTTCTGTGTGAAATAACCAATAAACCTGTTTGGTATTAAAAAAAAAAAAAAAAAAAAAAAAAAGAAAAGTAAAAACTGCTTCTACTGGGTTTTAAAAGAAGTTCTGATGGGCTGGATTGTGTATCTGCGTAGCTTAGTTTCATATACATACAAACAACTGGATTTTCAATTAAAGTAAAGGACTTCACCAAGCAAAGGGAACCTGGCAAGCCATTTTTCTCCCTGAATACATTTTTTTTTAAAAAATTCAGATTCATACCCATGCCACCACAGGGCAGAGACTCTCTAGTCCTGGGTGTACCAGCCACTATGTACCGTGAAGACTGGTAAGAAGTGCTAATTGAGACTCCATCCACTTTTTCAACAGGATTTCCGGGGTTGCTGCCCAAGAACCTGTTCTTAAGTGGCCTTCTGGGTGATTCGTGCACATATAGAAGTGTGGGATACACTTCCCTGAGCCGCTGAGGCTTGCCAGAATGTTCACTTCTGAGACAGTGAGCTACCCAGCTGTGGCCTATCTATGCTACCCCAGGTGGTTTGTGGAAATGTCAAACTGTGTCATAAAGGTTTCCTAGCAAAGCAGCCACACAGAAAAGAGAGAATACAGCGAGGGGCAGCAGTCTTTCATGACTGTGCACCTTATAGGCCTTTCTCTCTACAGGAGGTGGCCTGTTTCTTTTGCCAATGCTAAAGCCCACTAACTCTTCACATTACAACACCCCCTATGCCGTCCCTTGGCTGTGTGGGTCAAGGCACAAGCAGGCAAAAGTTACTGCTTTGCTCAATGCAGTTTATCATGCTTTGCTCCTTTTTCTGTTCTGGCATTTGTCATTCATCCAGCTTCCTATTTGTCTCCCATTCCATGCAGGATCTGCACTATTCATCTTTAACATCCATTGCATCTAGAACAAACATTTGTTGAAACAAGCTTAATTCTATAGTAAACAAATCCGAGTTCACATCCTGAGAGACAAGACAGGGAATAGATCCAAGACTTTCAAGAGGCAAACATGAAAATTCTGCATAAGTTTCCGGTCACCAGGCTCGAATGAATCCCAGGCACCACGCTGGCCACAGACACCTGCAGGCAATGGCGTCTCTGTGGGAGCTGCCTGCTGTGTGCCAATTAGAGCCGAGCTCCGGTGCTGGGGAATCTCACTGCAGAGATGGCAGCACAGAAACCTGCAGGGGCTGTCTCAGCTGCCAGTCACACGCAGGTCTCAGGGAGGTCTGCCTTGTGCTTCTCCTTCTCTGTGATAACCTCGGATGAGTCCAGGCCAGATGGTAGCAGGTGTCACAGACACACAGCATGCATTTCAGTTCGTGACATAGCCATAGAAGGAGCTGAGACATAAGCTACAGTTCATCTGAATTGTCATCACCTCACAGTAAGAGGACAGGAATTTTGATTTCTTTAACACCCAGTTCTGAATATGATCTGTGAGCCTCTATGGCTAGTCCTCCAAATCCCTTTACCCCTCTCCTCTCTCTGTAGCATCTATTCATCTTCTAACACTTTCTGTCATTTTCTCATTTATTTGTCTCCCTCCACTAGGAGCTCAGGCACTGTGAAGGGGAAGGAATTTGATTGTTTTGTTTATTAACGTATCCTTGCTGCTTGAAAACGTGTGCAGCACACAGAAAATGGTGAGTAAACTTACACTGAATGAATGTGAAACCTTCCTGTCTTTCTTGGAATGAATCCACCCTTCTTTAATTTTCCTCATGTAGATTTAATTGGAGCACACACTTCATCACCCTTTCTTCATCTCTTTCTCTTTCTTTCTCTTTTCCTTCCCTCCATCCCTCCTTCCTTCCTTCCTTCCTTCCTTCCTTCCTTCCTTCCTTCCCTCCTTCCTTCCTTCCCTCCTTCCTTCCTTCCCTCCTTCCTTCCTTCCTTCCTTCCTTCCTTCTTTCCTTTCCTTTCTTCCTTCCTTCCTTCCCTCCTTCCTTCCCTCCTTCCTTCCCTCCTTCCTTCCTTCCTTTCTTCCTTTCCTCCCTTCCCAGAACCTGAACAATTCTCAGCAAAGTCACTACTGTTACCTGTTCCCGTGTTCTCGATGCAGCCATATTTGGGCAGAGCACTTAGTTTAATGATAGCATCTCCCTGGAGGTTGTCATGATCCTCAGTAGCAAAGAAGTGGTGAAATGAGAGTGGGGCTCTCCCTCCCTCATCAACCTAAGGAAGACAAGAATGCAGAGTCCTTGAGCAACTGCACACAACAGTGATACAAAGGAACTGAACTGAACAGTGCCCGGGGTGACCTTCTAGCACCGATTCCACTTCAGTGGGAAGGCAGATCTCTGCAGATGAGATGAGCCTGCTGCCAAAGCCAGCGATCTTTCAGTGCCTGACAGATACACTCAGACACCAAGGCTTCGTGTCTGCCTTCAAACTCGCACTTCATTCAGTGATGGATCTGATTATAAAGCAGCACTGGCTGCTTTATAATCACCCACCCCAGCATACTACAGGAGAGGATGGCTGCCTTCCTGTGGTATCACATTCTACAGTCCGCAGCTGGAAAATGACAGATGCATCCTTCCTCACATTGCATGAGGGTGACTGTCCGCTAGGCATTACCATCCAGAATAAAAGTCCCATTTACTCCCATATATAATATATTTATGGGTGTGTAGGAAAAACAAACTTACCATAGCTGAAAGCTAATGCTTATCTTAATGTCCAGGAAGAAAATAAATCAGTGTAAGTAAAAGTGGTTGTTCAGACTAACCTTTTCTTTTAGGGCTCTGTTTTATATTCTAACTCTGCCTTCTGGGCCTGGTGGTTCCTCACTGACCTGGCAGAAATGGCCAAGACATGTCACTCTGAACAACTCTTGGGTAACTGTAGGGTGACCAATAAAGTTACAAACTGGAACTCAGAGAATATGGATGGTTGAAATTGCTTTCCCACAATATGGAAATGAAAAACCAGAAGGAATATTACATCCATTTAGAAATAATTCTGTTTCACATATTTCCAAGTTCTTGAGAAAACCAGCAGATGCGTAGACTTTGGAACATCATCCTATGTATATAAGGCAGGATGAGGGAAAGAAATGAGCTGTAAAGGAATTTCTGCCATGTGCCAGGGACTGCGCTGGGGGTGAGCCCTGTAATTTTAATTAATCAATAGAGAAAACATTTCTGTAGTTAAAGAATAAACCAAGTCTAAAAAGGAGTAAGTACTTGGTACAAGGCCAGTCAGCTAGAACATCGTACAATTGGCTGGTACTAGCACTCAGACTGGGGAACTTCAGTGATGAACACATATTGTACTGCCTCCTTTCCCCAAGGATTTCTTAATATCGTTCATAACAAATAACATTGGCCTGATTTATGAGAAAGCCCTTTCCATGTTTTAGTTGCTACTAACATTAAATTGCAAAATATTAAGAATTTATTCTACTTGTGTTTTATTTCCATCACTAACATGCACACAAATATTCCTTGACTAATTAATATGAACATGGTTACTGATCTTCTACACTCAATTATTTTCATACTTCTTGAAATTCTCAGCATAAAAGTCACGCACAGCCTGATACTCATACCTAGACACTTTATGAAAAGACCTTGGCAGCCAGTTAAGGCATAAATGCTTTATTCCTATCACCAAGGATTTCAGCTCTTCCAAACCCTGGCTGCTTATTGATCTGAGAACTGTTTACCGTGATAAGGTCAGCAAAAGCAAGAACTGGAGGTGGGTTCTTGGCAGGAGTGATTGTGATGGTAAACATCTGATTGTCCAGATAGTTGCCGTCCATGTCGGAGACTGAAAAGTGGAAGCTATCTGTAACCAGATGACCCTCTGTCTCAAACACAGCTGAGAATCTATAAATAACAAAAGAAAGAAAAGAATGAGTCATGCTGATAAGCTGGGTGAAATGACTATAGTTTTTATACAAAAAATGAGGTCAGAAACAAAAATACTTTTTGAAGGAGTGACAACTAGGTGCTTAAATTTTTAATACATTTTAAAAAATACTATCAAATAACACAAAGTGATTATGTACCTGATGTTCTTGCTGTTGATGTCCTCCATTGTGAAATTGGATCTCTTGGAGAGTTCTTCCACCTCCAATCCCGAGGATTTTAAGAGTGAACCATACATGGGCAGAGAATTTAACCGAATCCAGATTTCTGAGTCAGGGGAAGAATCATCCTAATCAGGCAAACATGAGTCAGGACATGAATGCACTTTTGTAGGGCTTGATGTTTCCAACACGTAGAGATCAACAGGTGCTTCCTTCCCAGCTAACGGCAAAGATCTCATTTGCTTTGTCATAGAGCAACATCACTTCCAACTCCAAGGAAGATCTCAGTATTTATCCCTCCCCAAATGCCTGTGGGGCAATGTCTTCTTTGAAACACAGCTCAAGATAACATCAAGAAAACACAATTCAGCATAGGGCATAAAATAAGGAGACATCCTATTGTTTTCTTAAGAGCTATAAGGTTGTGAAAAACAGAAATGCTATTAGTCATCTTTCTATAAATGTAGATATGAGTTTCTTCTGGAATTTCTGAGAATGGTTTGCATTTTAGAAATAGCTCAACATTCACTAAGATCGTCACTATACATGACTATATAGTGACAATCTTGTTTCTCTGATACAAAATTTGCTCAGCCAATGATTCACTTTAAACAATATCAATGTTGCAAAAATTTGGATTAATAGGAGAACTTAGGAGGCTCTGTAGATTTCTCCTATGATGACTTAATCAATGGATTGCCCTCCCCAGGTTCCCTGATCCTAACAAAGAACTTTTCCGTTTCATTCCTCATTGTTTTTGAGAAATAAAATTGGTTTCTGTGTTTCTACACTGATGATAAGTGAATGTTTTCATGATCAATTTCCTCTTTCTTTAAGAATATTTTGGACATATCTAGGAGGCAAGCAACATCTTTATGGAAAAGTTTCCCTGGGTCATTCATCTTTTTGATGAAAATGGTACTCTCCTTTATCACAACAACAATCAACATAAATGTTGAACAATCAATTTTCCTCTCAGATGCAAGTTTTCAGGGCTGTGCTGTAGAGCTAGTGAGCGACAGGGTCAGGATGTAAACATAGCTGCCCAGTGACCATGAAAATGGTCCAATCCCTCTCATGTCCATACTAGAGGCAGTCTTAAGTTAGGAGTCAGGAGCTTCCATGCAAGACCCTTCATGCAAAGTCATCATAGGGCTTCCTCACATATCTGTGACTAGCACAAAAACTTAACTGACATTTACTGCCAGACTTCAGAAATATCTCTAAATTTATACTCTTTCAAAGGTCTCGTCTTTCTCCAAACTTACAAAATAATAGGTTTCCAAGGATTCCTTCCAAATTCCTGGGAATTTCCCCTGAGGAAGAATTTTTTTAAAGACCATAGAACATGTCCAGAGCTCATCTTTCAAGATGGCAACAAACTCTCAGGACAGAGCTGCTGGCTCTTAATTAGAATGAAGAGCTTCTGAATTCCACGCTGGCAAATTTGACAAAGAAATGCTGATCTCGCATTGGGCATTGTCTTATTGTGCTGCAGGCCCAGGATGACTGCTGGGTTTGCAAAAGTGAGAAATCAGCTCACATGTTCTTTGCTCCTGAAAAAATTTCCCACAATTTAAAGAAAATCACTATTCCAGGTTACCCAGGATTGAAATGCATAAGAAAACAGATCTTGTTCTTGTGTTAATTTTCTCAAAGACTTTTACCTTCCTTTCGGAATTAATTAATTTCTTCTTGTTATTCATTTTAAAGATATTATATAACTGTAGAGAATGTTAATAATAATTATCATTTATAGATAAATGAACACACAATTTAACCTGAGAACTAGTTCGTAATAATTAAGGCTGGAGAGGTAACTGTTAATAACACCCCTGCCTGGCAAGTGTGAGAACCTAAGTTGGTCTCTAGGATCCACGTTAACAGTCAGGGATGGTGGTATGTCCTAGTGCTGGGAGATGGAAGAGGTAGCATGTGCTGGTCAGCATGACCAGCCTTCTCAGTGAGCTCAGGCACAGTGACCTTGTCTCAAACAAACAGGTGAGGGGTGACAATGGAAGCTGCTGTCTGGCCTCTATATCCCATGTTTGCCCTCCCCACCTCCACATGAACACACATACACAAATAATGAACTTCTAGCCTCCTCCTTTAGCCTTTCGTCACTTTTAATTATCTTTTCCTTTAATTTCTTAATATAGCTTGATAGACTACTAGAAAATAAACTTTCAGCCTTTAAAAATCTTTTTTGTGTATATGTGTGAGTGCATGTCTCTGTGCAGATGTGTGTGTGTGTGTGTGTGTGTGTGTGTGTGTGCACACGCGTGCATGAGTGTGGCATGTATATGACGTGGAACATGTACAGAGCTCAGCAGCCAGATGGTCTGTAAGCTTCCAGGGAGACTCTGCTATGTCTGTCTCCCTTCTTGCTATAAGAGTGCTGGGGTTGCAGACTTGTCCTTACTCGGCTTTACATGGGATTTTGGAGATTTGAACTCAGGTCCTTACGCTCATGTGGCTCAGCCTTCTCTCCAGCTCTATTTTCAATTTGTAAAAATATATAAAAATGGAGTTACACTCTAATCTCTTTGGGTTTCTTTTCCTACTCTCTTCTTCCTTCCCTCCCTCTTTCCCTCTCACTTTTTCTCCCATCCATCCATCCATCCATCCATCCATCCATCCATCCATCTTTCTCTATATATATATCTATATCTCTCCATCCATCCATCCATCCATCCATGGTCTTTTTATGAGGCCCAGACCGACTTCAACTTGATATCCTCCTGATCCAGCAGCCTAAGTGCTAGAATTAGAGGATTGCTACCTCTCTCCTTTTCTCATTTGTGGTCTGCTTTCCTTTTATTTCTAATAGCTTATTAAAGAATTCTTTTGAATTTACCATATAGTTGTTTATAACATCAATTTTCTCTAGAAGTTATGCATATCCTTTGCTAATATTGGTTCCTAGACACCTGATATGTAATATTATTAATGGTTTCATAGCTTGAAAAAAATCTCATTTTGAGTGGTACACAGAAATGCTATTTACTTTTTTAAAGACTAGTCTTGTACTTCTCATATTACAAATAAGAGATGTGAGGCAAGGGTGTTTAAACAGCATGCCAAGGGTCATTACACTGTGAAGTAGTGAACCTGAATTAAAACACATCACTTCCATCTCCAGAATCTATACTATCCTTATTGTGTCCCGCTGTTTTACTTGCTGTGCACGCTGATCCCCGCCTGCAAAACAAGCATTAAGGGGACTGGGGGTGAGTTCAGCTGGCAGTGTCTTTGCCTAGCACACACAAAGCCCTGAGTTTGATCCCAACTACTATATGAAAGTGGATGTGGTGATGCACATTGGAAGTTCAAGGTCATTCTAACTACATAGCAAGTGTGAGGCCAACCAAGGTTACATGAGGCGCTACATAAAATAGGTAGTAAAATATAAGTCAATCTTGCAGAGTTCCACATTCAACTTTTGTCCCTTTTAAAACTCTTATCACTTTCTGCCAGATTCGCATCCTCTAATGAACTCTTATTTATCCTCTGTCCCATTTATAAGGCACATTTCAGATGGCTTTTCTATCACTGAAAGCTCTAGCATTTTTTGGAAAAATTTTCCATGTCTCTAAGTATAAAGTTATTCTATAACTCAGAGAAAGCTTGTCTCCATCCTACTGGTGTCTTTAAGACTATGCTATGCTTTTAGCAGGTTGGGATAGTTCTCTGAAGTCTTTTTGCTCCAGTAGGTAAGTTCACATTCAATCAATTTCTGAAAATACATGTTCGGTCACCAATGGGCTCGCATTTTTGATGTGCAGCTTATAATATGAAGTTAATGGACAGGAACTGTTCCTCAAGTGCTATTTTGGTCTGTCAAACATTTCTCAAGCCCGCTGATCTATTGATTAAATCTGAATTCATACATTTTTATGAATTTATGATTTTTATAGGATCAAAAGACTATAACATATGCTAAAAATGATCTGTCAATTAAAAAGAAGCCAAAACACTTCTGAAACTGTAGAATACCTGCAAGAAGAACCAAGGAAGAGTATAGTTCATATCACTTAAGAGAGGGCAATTTAAAGGATGGTTTTGAATAAAGCAATTGCTCCAATGCCAGTTCTTTATCTAATATTCTACTACTGAAGACTAGGTTTTACAGTGAGTCTTTGGCTAAGAATAGGGTTCCTTAAAACTATACAGTATTAAAAATAGAGGCAGGGGTAAGGGTGGGAAGGAGAGAATTCTTAGAATTTTAAGATTAGTGAAGGGAAAATTCAACACTGAAAATTATTACCATCCAATTAATTATCCTTCCTTCAAAGCATGCAAACTAATCATTATTATGTTTCTATAGACAGTAGATATGTGTTTATAGCATACATAAAACTGCAAAATAAAACTAATTATCCTCATTACCCTTAGTCCCAGATGCAGACTCAAAGAAAGAAGCTGAATTTAATTACCAAAATCACTTAATCAAGGTTGGGTCAGATAGAGTGGGGTAGAGGATCACAGAGCCTTGATTCCCCCTTTGCCCACTAACTACTTTGCTTGTCTTGGGACAGGAGCTGGTGGGCGGGCCAGTGAAGATGTTGCCTAGGAAACCTGAAGAGTGGCACTACAGAAAAGAAGCCTCATGCATGCTCTGTTTGGCAACAGTTTTCTCCCAGGGAGCTAGAAACAACCATTACCCTTCAGCCACTGACCAGCAGAAATAGTATACATGACACTGTAACAGTGGAACCTGGGCATTTTGCCTGTTGACCACCACTGAACTCTAGTCACTCAGTTTTCATCTAAATTTTATGCATTTCCTTGTCTATTCCTGAGAAGCAGGGCAGTATGACACCAAGGAAAAGAAATGCAGGGAAGCTCAGAAAAAGGGTTCTTTGCATGGTACACAGCTCTGCCTTAAGTACCCAAAGCAACAGCCCAGTCAGAAGTGCTGGGGAGAACAGGATAAGTGGAAGAATTTACCTCATAGGCAAGGTGCGACCTGGTGATTATGGTTGTGCTATGACTAGCAACTGTCATGCTCAGAGAGGAACCAGGGGCCAGGCGAGGCCCTTGCTCCTCTGACTGCGACACTTCAACTTTCACTGCTGACGTCACCACTGCCAGTCCATCTGTGACTGAGATCTCCATGATGTCTTCCCTGGCAGAGGACCCGTCGTGTATATACTGCAGAGCGTTTTTCTCAATATCATCATATGTGAAAGTGTCACCTTCCAAGAATAAAACAAAACCGTAAAGCCAGTGCCCTCCGGGAATAATGCTTTTCATTTCTCCAGAACCTTTGTTCTCAGGATTTCAAAGTGCACATAGAATCATAAACTCTGGGAGTTAAAAGCTAATTAGCCTAACCGCGTACACAATTTAGGATTCCCTCTGCATTACTCTTTTTTAAGGGGGCTGGGGGAGAGTTAGCCAGTCCTTCCACATGTCTGAACATAAGAAGCTGCTTATCAAAAAAAACGACCTCTGGGTGCTTTTTAAGGTTCTAAATTATATTGAACTAAAATCTGTCTCTATTTGATCCATTTCTCATTCCTTCTTCTAGAAAAACAAAGAACAAGCTTATATTTTTTTATGACAATTCTCCTGAAATCTAATCATGGTACAGAAAATGTCTTGAAGACTTAATGGAAGATGCTTTATGAGTCTATCATAAGGCGTTATTTTAATTGGGAGTACAAGGATTTTTAATTAAAAACACACTTGAAGACAGGATATACATCAGTAGTAGAACATTTATTTAGCATGTACAAGGCTGTAATTTTGAACCCGGCAATGGGGGGGGGGAGTTGAAATTAGAAGCACAAGTTGTATACTTTAGAGCATTAATATGTAATAGGCAGGAGAATAGATTAAATAAATGTGTGAAAAAGTTTCAAAGTCACAGAAGTGTGTGGAATTTGGAATTGAATGTAGCAGTATTTTATACAGCAGGACTTGGTAGGATTTTGGAATATTTAATATACAAACATTAAAGTTGCCTAAAATTCTTTGGTCATGGACTCCTTTTTATGAAAAACATCTCTACGTGTCACAGGTTCACAGTTGAGGAATTAAGTCTTTTTGGATGCTGTTTCAATTCTATTTTATGATGCATTCCTGGATCTAATGATTAACATTATCTAATGAGACTGAAAAATTGCTTATTCTCCACAGTTGTCTTCTAAGTCCTTTCCAACAGCGTTACTCTATTTTCACTGGTGCTTGTACAAATAGGTAATGAACTCTTAACAAATATTTTCAGATCTTGTATATTAAATGCACAAGTAGAGATTGGTGTAGTGCTAAAGATACAAAATAATGACAATTTCATATCTCCTAGTATGTTCCAAAGCTAATCTAATGACACTTCTTTTGTTCAAGATATGTAATTTTGACTCCAAAATGTCCACTAGTTATTCTTAAAATTTTAATTTGCTTTCAAGAAAAAAGATTTACCCTGTAGGGAAACAGAGAAGAGAAGAGTTCACTAATACATCTCTGAAAGGAATCACCTTGATGTTTTGAGAAAGTTCACATTATTCGACTAAGCTATGGTGTTCTCAAAGGACTGCTTTGCAGTTCTTTGGAGAATATTCATGCTTATATAGAGGCCTCGCTATTTTTTAATCTAGATTTTTTAATATTCTTTGAACTTTTCTATATACTTCTTACATAAATGTAATTTTTATAATCAAAGAAAGAACAATAAATATTATTTTAAAAACTGGTCACATTACCAAACTATTATAGGGTTTACATAGTACTTCAAAAGCATGTCCTTTTTTAAAAATGGATGAATATGCATGTAGCTAAAACTATCAGAGTTTTAGCAATAAAACAATTTTGAAAGATCTGTATACTAATTAAAAGGGCATATTAATCCTCATGAAAAGGAAAAGCTGAAACATCTTGTGGTGTTTTAATGATCTACTCAAGTTTCAGAAACCAGCCAATTTTGCCTAGAATGTGAGGAACCAGTTTCCCAACATTTAAAACAGAGTTGGGAATAGATATAGGCGGGAGGGTAAGTGGACAGAGTTTGAAGAAATATAATGTCCTGGCCAATGCTCCCAATTACACAAGGACGTTATCTCCTGCTAGTTCATCCCTTCAAAACCACTTCACTTTTTTCCTAAGCCACATGCAGAGTGAAACAAAGCATTACCCCAAGCAGGCCAGGGAAAGAATGCTCAGCTACCTGCAGCCATGGGCCCTCGGAACTCTGCCGTGTACTTGAAGAGGGCACCGTGTTGTGGAGGTTTCTGAAGCTGGAAGAACAGCTCTTCAGGGACCATCTGTGCATCTCTCACTACCAGCTTCAGACCTGCAGGAAGAACAGTAAGAGGGAACAGTGACTCCTGTCTGCTCTGTGTACAGTAGAACCCTGGCCAGGCTGTAGACCCACTCAGGAATGCTGGGTAATCAAACATCACTAACTTCTACCAGGCACACCAAAATGTGAAAATTGCTAATATGGTCAATTCGTAAACTGAAAGTAAGTTTTCCCAAAAGTCCATTTACACATAGGTAGTTCTGAGTTCAGAACACTTTTTTGGATCCTAGAAAATAACTCAGTGACTAGGATACCTGATTGCAAACCTGGTGACTTGAGTTCAACCCCTGTGAGCACATGTGGTGGAAAGACAGAACCAACTTCCAAAGGCTGTCCTCTGACCTCTACCTGTACACATGGCATGCATATGCATTCTTTCCCTCCTTCCTTCCTTCCCTCCCTTCCCCCCTCTCTCTTTCTCTCTCTTTCTGTAGGTGTTTGTGTCTCTCTCTCAAATAAAGAAATAAGTAAAGAAAGAATATAAGACAAAAATTTTTAAAAAGAACATCTGCTTCTCCTGTCCAGATAGATAGGACATTACTGGGTCAGTCCAACCCAATTTATTTCACAACATTCCCGTAAACTATTTTTGCTTTGCATTTCCTCCAGTTGTACTGTCCTAAATCTATCAAAACTGCCAGGCTTCCTGATGGTTGTCCCAGCCATCAAGACAGGAACAGAGCAAAAATGACACCCATCCTTGCATATATGGCTTGTTCATTCGGTTTATTACAAATTTTGGCCAATGCACATGTAGACAGTGGATAATTAACTTCAGGACGAAACCCACCTGTAGATCTACAGAGCACATCTAACAAAAATCACAGTGTCTAGTATTTGCTGATAAAACATTCTTGGTAGAAGAATAAATTATAAGGAGTGAACAAATCTAGAAATAAAACCATGCACAAAATAGGTCAACTCTTAACTCTTCACAACTTCTGAACTTCATTGTGATGTGTCATTATTCCTTTTCACTTTCTAAGCGACAAGAAAAGCAGCCATTGAAGTCTCTGCTCTGTTTCTTGGTATTTTAGTGAAGGCAACAAATCAAACTCCTAGAGGCTAGAGAAGATATACTACGTAGCATTCTATCACAGAGTTGGCTTCTGAAGGCTGTATTTCTTCCACTCCTCTCTGGAATGATTCTATTTGCATAGGAACCAGCAGAAGGAAAGGGGAAGGTAGGAATACACACACTTTTGGAAGAGAAGCAACCCTCAAGACGTCTACAGGAGATGGCTGAAATATGGTCAGTTTCCAGTGCCATGTTTCCTTCGGGTTCCCGCCTCTTACCCACTGACGTGCGGCCTCCTGGGACGACCTGGAGCAGGGGAGCTATGACCCGAAAGGCTGGTGGCTGCCGATCAGAGTGAAGCAGGTGAACAGTGAGGGCCATCTCTGGACTGGTGTTTTCTCCATCAGAAACTAGCAGGGAAAAACATGCACATACACATGCGCAAATCAACTTGTAGGCCTTTAATCTCTTTCCACAAATACACTAGCTCAAAGTCTTTTTTAGATTACTGTTTAAAAAGACATTTTTAAGAGATCTTTTTAAAATGGAAAGATTTTTAAGATCTTTTAAGATGGAAAGTGCAAGCAAGTAACTAAGACTCCCTGAGTCATTCTAACAAGTGGATAAGACTAAAGATAGAGGGCTCCTGTAAGGATAAACTCATTCTCAGAAGGCACTTTGGCAACACTTTGGTAGTAGGAAGTAATGCAAAAATTTGCCCTTGCTTGTTTTCTTACCTATTCATTAAGACTACTGCCATAGACAGAAGACTCCTGTGTGAGCTAAACAATGACTTTATGTTTTACTTCTCCGATTACCTACATCCAAGAGAACATCTGGTTGCCTAAGGAAGTGACAACAGAATTGTCTAATCCCATTCTTATTTCTGTTCTGTCATAACGTAACACCTTCCCTTCCTAAAACAAGGTTTGGTGGGATACTGAAACCATCAAGTTCATTAATGAGTTTGCCAATAGTGACCATTGAATAAAACTTGCACTGTTGATCATTTTAAGTATCTTGTCGCGAAACGAATTGGTTAGGAGAAATTGGTTTCCTTCCTTCATGTTATTCAGGATTTGCTATTGAGTCAGCAGGAACTTGACCTCTTTGTAAGCACGTGAAGCTTTGTTCAGTGACTCCCAGTAAGGATACCATTCAAGCTTGAAATCTGTGTTTATTCTTGACCAGATCTACAAGGTATTCATGACTTTAATGGGTAACTTTCATGTGCACCCTAAAAGTTCCTGAAATCATAGCATGGAAGAAGGAAGAACACCATTCACATGAAAATGAAGATTTATGGCTTTTGGTCATTCAGTCAAGTATCAACATCATTGCCACTGCTTCTTTGTTTAGACTTAATCTCTCTAGGTGATCAAACATAGAGACACATAATTCTTAACTCTTGAAGGTATAAAGGACAAGCATTTAAACTCTTCCATTAATTTCAGAGGGCTCAGAACTCCATGAGATCTCTGGATTCTCAGATAAAAATTTTTTCTGTATTAAATATAAAGAGGGGCTGGAGAAATGGCTCAGGGGTTAAGACAATCTTGCAAGCATAAGGTCCTGAGTTAGGATCCCACGTCCCATGAGAAAATGCCAGGCAGAAATGGCCACAGCCTGCACTTCTGGCCCTGGTGAGCGAGACTGGAGTGAAGTAAGAAGGAGGTAGAAGCAATACAGAATGTTTTCCTAAGTCATCCTTGGTCCTCTAACAGTGACACACAGTGCCCTCTGATACACACACACACACACACACACACACACACACACACACACACACGCACACACACACAAAATAAATTTTTAAAAATCAAAGAGATATTTGCAAACATATAATTATATTTGTGATCACTTACATTATTTTACTTTAAGTAGGTGGAGAGCTCAGGGAAGACTCCAAAGTCCTTACTTTACAGAAGAAGAAAGGAAAAAACCCTAGGACTTCAAGATCTTTGGCCTAATCACAGAGCTGTTCAGTGTGAACGAAGCATGTCTTTGCCTCCTAAGTGGCAAAGAGCTATTTCCCAGTATATATTACATAATTAGAATTTTATCACATGGTTGAAGTGTTTTGCAAGCAAATCTAAAAATTCACAATCAAAATATTAGCAATTACATGCCCAGCCCTGTTTAAGCATTGTTTTTGATTTCTCTGAACAACAGTCAAACTGCTTGTTTGGGTTAAATGTCTCCTGCAGGTGCCATTCATTTGGCCTGTATTCCTTGCTCTGAATTTCTGCAGAGTGTCTGCACTTATCATAAAACCAGCCAGGTCAGGAGCAAGCCTTTCTTGCTCATCTTAGCTGAACAATCAAATGAGCTGTTTTCCCTCTACAGGTTAATGTCAGACTTGTGTTTGTTGCTGCCTTAGTTCATTATCTTGCCAATTTGCAAGTCTCTCTCTCTCTTAAAAACAAAACAAAACAAAAATGCTGTTTTATTGGAAATGGCTGTCTTTCTACTAGATTTCAAAATAAAAGCAAAACAAAGGAAATTTGGGCAGAAAACAAGCTAACTTAAGGTCAACCCCAAGTCTATTTCTTTACTATGAATAGAAGTTCAAAGGTCATTTAATTTAGAGTCCTTGGGAGTTGGTTGGCCCTCCAGCTACTCAAGCTTTCAAGAAAAAACTAAGGCATTTTGCTATACCTGCATGTCACAACCCACTCACACATATATCAGATGACTTGGAGAAGATTATTTCCTCTTAGTGACCTTCAGAGTCCTAAGTGTGAAGTTGATAAAAGGATAACTATCTGTAGAACACTGACAATCAATTTCCTAAGACATTTCTCATAAATTGTTTTTTAAACAATCACATATTGTTTAAATATAAAAACCATATATGACTTGTAGGAAAATCTGCCATTATAAGTGGATCCTAGGATTAATCTTCAGTTTGATGTAATCTAATGGAAACTCTTACAATACTCACAAATGTAAAGGAACTCATCAAGCCAGAGGGGTGGAGGAAAAACGTACCAAAAGAGTAGAAACAAAAGAAGATGGGTAAACACTTTTTAAAAAACCAACAGGCTTTTATGTAAGAAAAGTCTTAAAGGTTAGGGAAGAACAGAAATAGGATATAGTGGAGAGTGGGGTTAAGCCTGAAGATAGTCCAACACCTGCTTACTATTCTTTACCCCTCCCCCCACCCTCCATGACAGGGAACATATGCCCAGAACTGTAAACCAGTCTCAACCACAGTAAAGGGGAAAAAAAACTGACAGTAGACAGGATCAGATATCTCAATACTAACCACAAACGCTGGAGAGTAAACGTCCATCTAAACACCTCTCATTTTATCTTTACATAAGAAAAGATCTCAATATCCAAACAAGACTAGCAGTAAAACAGACAACAGCAACCAATCAGAATGCAGAGTACTGGTGACCCAGAATCACTCAGCCAAAGTGAGGCATAACAGATCTCTTCCCATTCTGGGGCTCAGGGAATCTTGCAGAAGAGGAGGTGGTAAGATTGTAAGAACCTAAAGATAGGAAGATCCATACCTGAATAAGACATTTCACTCAAAGCAGGGCTGCTGCATCCAGAAACTTGCTGCAATAAGACTTGTCCTCACCAGACCTGCACTAACATATTGACGCCCCTCTCCCATACACTAGAGAGGATCTCAGGAGAAATAATTACTAGCAATGCGACCCTCAGGGGTTAGGATTAGACAGGCGAAGGGGAGTCCTTCTATCAGTGGGTCTACCTAAGGAAGGGCTGGGCCCCAACAGGAGCAGAGAATCCAAAGGGAACCCTAGAGTCCACGGAAGGAGGGTAGGAGGGAGAGATGGGTTGAATTGGTGAAGGGAGATAGGGTGGGAGAGACTTAGGGGAGGGAAGGAGAGGGTGGTGAGGGCAGAGATGACCGCTCATTGTGCTTACAAAATTGGGGAAAAAATTAAAAAAATAAATACTCTGGGATTGGGCTCAAATCGAAAGTGACATAACACTGAAGTGATATTCTTTTGTAGTCCTCAAAGAAGAAAGGAAGGTGGACGAAGTTTGAGAGAAGCTGTTTTCTGTCCACCAAGATTTTTCTCAGCGTGAAATGTAATAACACCCATGCTTGGTCTATTTCAACAGAATGACTAATCCCGAGTAAATAGCTATTTAAAGATGCTGCTTACGGTCACTCTAACCTAAGCAAGATGGCCTGTCCCTATGCTGCCTCAGCACAGACGCCAGGTCTGACTGTTTTTGCTGAGTGATGCTCAGCTTTGGTTGCAGTGAAGGGAAATGAGAGGCTGAAACCTTAGCTCACACTTTGGGTCCTAAGAATTTCCTACCCAGAGCAAGGCATTCAAGAAGTGAAAAACTTCTGTTACATAAAAAGAAAATAATTGCAAAAATATGATTTTAATTGCTATTACTTTCATTGGTTTAAAATAACATTCTGTTTGAGGATATATACATATTTAATGGATACTACTATATTATTATTATGATGATGATTGCTGGCCCCATTTTAATGGATGAAGAATTCAGGCACAGAGAGGTTAAGAAACCTTCCAGAGCAGGTTGAATTCCATACTGCCAGGACCTGGCCACTAAGATTTTAACTACTATTTATTTCTTTGTAACAGATATTAGGACAAGTTTCTATTAGGACTTAAATGACATTACCATTTGACATCCTTGGAAGATACTTTTTTTTTTCAACAAATACAAAATTAAGTCACTGCTCTTTAACCAACCATATAATTATTTCAGAAGATTGTTTTAGAAAAAAGCCATGCTACTTTTAAATGTCTTTTAGGGAATAGCTAAAAGTAATGATAAAAAGAACAAAAAGAAAGGATTAAAAGGGAAAGGTACAATCTATTTCCTAATAAAATAAGATTAAAGTCTTTACCTGTGAAGGAAAATTTCACTGATTCTGGGAGACCTGAAAGAGTGAGAGAAAATTATTACAGTACATGTTTTGGGATCAAAGATAGATGGGAAAGGCACAAAATCTGGAGCAGAGATTGGGAAAGTAAAAGAAACTCTACTGTTTAGGGAAGGACCAGAGGTCGTCTGCTCATGTTATGTTGAATTTAACGACGCCACCATTAATTTTAAGCAGCAAAGGGGCCTTCAGAGTGGGATAATTTGGTATCACAGCAGTTAGAGTGATTTATAATACAATCATTCCGATCTCATTTTATCAGTATATAAAATCCTACAAATTGGTGAATGTGGGTGATGTCGTAGATCACTGACAGTGCTTAGGTAGGTCAATTCTATTGTAGAAGTGAGTGATGCCTGGAACATTGATTTATACACATTTATAACTGTGGAAGAGATTTATCTTGTAGCATTTATCCCATAGATTATACAGGATAGGGCTCTCCTCTCTCCAAAGAGACTTGAGGAATGAAGGCATGTGCAGCAGGTTTAGAAATTACTTCAACCATGGCTCATGTGTTTTCTTTAATCCCAAGATAGTCCAAGTTTCTCAGAAAGTAGGTCTTATAAAAGTAGGGACCATGAACTACTTCATGGCTAGAGAACCACAAACGTTTTCATGGGTTATTAGTTAACTAGTTACTGGGTGCAAAGGATGCTCCTTAGAGAAGGGGATTCTTCCTGCCCTTAAGAGATTTTCGACCTAATTGAGGAGTGAATCATTTGTTGGACTGCTAAACTTATGTTAAGTAGTAGTGAATATCAGTTTATGCTAGCCATAATCAAGAGAGAACCTCCACAATTATTCCAGCAATGTTCACATGCCACCAGAAACCATCAAGCTGTTCTGCATGAATAATTCTAGTATATAAAAAAGCAATCCCATATATTCATCAGGTTACATGGTATTAAATATCCTAACCAGTCTGTAAGATTTTGAGAATAGATCCAAAGCCCAGAACCAAGGGGTAAAGAAATCACAATTCCTGCTTCCCAGTCAGCTACCTGTCGGGTAGAATCATGGGCCAGTGTTGGGTCACTCTTGTGCAGAGGAGGGATATGCAGTGGCTTAATAACAAAAATAAGCAAGCAAACAAAAAAAAAAACCCTCAGTTTTTTCCCCTCATTTATTTTTTCAATTTTATTCTAGTCAAGTCCTGGCACTCATCTCGAAGGAGATCACTTGCCCTTGCCACGCCGGCATGGACCCTTCCCTGAAGCACCTACTGCCTAGATTTGGCTTCCTCCCATGGTCTCCAGGAGAGTCTAGCCCCCTACTCAAGTCCACCGAACCACTGTGGTCAGAGTCCTTATGAGAATCATTCCCTGTAGCATCATACCTCTATGGGATTCCTCATGATACTGGGTTAAATACCCAAAATGTTATAGCTTCTGGGGACTTACCGTCTGGCCTGTCTCTCCTCTCAGGCCATCCTGCTCTACTGGACCCTTCCTGTCACCACACAATGCCTTTCTCCCATCTCTAGGAAGCTAACTTTACCTTTTCCAAATGCATCACCACAGGTACCTTCAGGAATGCCGTCCTCACATTCTGACATACTCATTTAGCTGCATTGGCTTTTACCCATCCAATTCTGCCAATACCTACTTGACAACTTCTTCTGGACCCTCAGTCTAGGTCAGTCTTGCTGAATTATACACTGATCTTTCCTCTTTACCACAACTCTCATCTCAGTCTGCAAATTAAACACTTTTTATTTAAATTACTAATCTAGTTATACGTATACCTAGATCCCAACACAAGCCAAAAATAGGGGTCCCTGCCTCTCTTTGCTTATCACTTCATCTCCAAGCCTCCAGTCAGTGACTGGCACATAGGAGTCCCAGAAGAAAAATTTGCTAGAAATATGCCAACATACATGAATTAATGGTGGGGAAAAAAGATGAATCTGAGCCCAAGCTCCATACTGGGTGACAGGTGTTATTTCAGATATAGGTAGACACAGTTAGAAAGCAACATCACTAGACTGTCCAGAAGATTTGAGGAACTGCTGGGGAATCGGCAGGAAAATCCACAAAGAACAATCCGGGTGCTTCAAAATAGAGGAGAAAAGTGTTACCAGCGAAGGAGAAAGCTTTAATCTCCTGGAGGTGGGGGGCTGCGGCGGGCGGGCGGTACATGATGTTGCCTTGGTCAATATCTTCCTGTGTGAAATACTGGATGGGAGAGTGAGGTTGGTTCCTGTGCTCGATGATACCTAAGAACGAAGAGCGTATAAGTCCCATTAGCAACTCTCAGCTGACAGGACAGGCAGCCCCACAAAGCATGCCCTACTCACTGGTACAGACTTCATCCTTCAGGAGTAATTGACCATGAGTTGTTTGTCCTGTGTTGCTCCAGTCAAGTGTTGCAAGAAAGGTGTAAATCCAAGGCTGGAGAAATAGCTCAACTGGTAACATGCTTGCTATGCAAGTAGGAGGATCTGGGGTAGAATCCTCAATACGCATATAAGAAGCTAGGCATGGTAGCATGTGCCTGTAATCCGGGGGATCGGAAGGCAGCTGCCCGGTCAGCCTAGCTGAATGCATGAGCACTAGGTCCAGTGAGAGTCAGTTCTGGTCCCCCAAAATAATGATGTGGAGTGACCTGAGGAAGACACCTGATATCTACCTTTGCTCTCTATCATACGTATATACAAGTGTGTGTGTGTGTGTGTGTGTGTGTGTGTGTGTGTGTGTGTGTGTGTACGTGTGCATATCAAGAAAGAAAAAGGGCAACTGTGAATCCAAATAGAGTTTTGACTAAGGTTCAGGACCACAAGCCATGGGAAGACACAAACCATTGCTCCTAAGAATGTTTAGAGGACATAATTTTCCAGAAGTCAGACATGAACCCATTCCTATGAGACATCCTGACTGAATTTCAATTCAGCAAAGTCCCTGAGAGAAGGAGACAGGCTGGTCTTCTATCGAGGCTATAATGAGATTATTTTCCCCCTAGCCTTTCCTCTTAGCTTCACGAACTTCTGTCTCTGTGAGAATCTTTGGGAATGATAATGATTATTCTAAGACCTGGATTTGCCATTATCACTCAGTTAACCACCAATGCTTTGCAGGGGATGCACGTTTACCTACAGACCATTCAGTCTTTTATAGGCAAGGAACTGACACTGCACTTATCATTTATGTCTTATTCAGTTTTTAGAGGGAGACACATGTTGGGGCTGGTGTTTAACCAGCCACCTTCTGAAGGATTGAAAGATTGTGGCAGCTAGTTACCTGTGTCAAACTGACAACTGAGATCTATGAAGAACTATTTAGTTAAGGCGAACCTCTAAACAGACCTGTAGGAGGTTATCTAATTGATGTGGTAAGACCCAGCCCACAGTGGGTGGAGCCACCCCTGGGCAGGTGAATAAGATGGGTTGAGGACAAGCTGACAAGATGGCAGGCAGACTGGCATGTTGGAAGGCGTGCATTGGCCTTCACTCCCTCTGCCCTTGCTGTGGATATGCTGTGGCCAGTTCCCTCAACCCCTGCTAGTGACCTGCTTGCAATAATGGACTGTACCCTGAAGTTGTAAGCTGGAGAAGATCCCTGGGTCCCCTAAACTGTTTGGTTCATGGATTCATTACAACCATGGACAAAGGAAACTGAGACAGAGACTATGCTTGTTCTGCAGGAAAGGTTCTAGGCTGGTCTGAAAACACACACCATGAGAAGACCCTCTAGCAATAACTTAATGACTTTTCAGTGCTTCTTCTCCTGGGAGAGTGGTAATGGGAAAGTTAACCTGCAGGTCTGAGATTGATCTTGGGGGAGAGAGAGGTCTTAGAGGCAGGAGCAGAGCTGCCGCCGTAGAAGCTGATCTTTCTGTGAGGGGCATCACACCTCTCTTGGGCAAGGACTTAGCAGTTAAGCCTAACATTAAAAGATCTAAAGGCTGGAGACTGGTGTGGGGGCCTCCATCCACATTTACATATTCTCCTATGAGAGAATCCAATAATCCTATTGGGGAAGGCCCTGAATTGTATCTCAGCCCCCTTTGAGCTTTGGCTGACCTCTTGGTCCTTAGTACCTATTCGTTTCGTTCTGTTTGCCTGTCACACCTTCTATAGGGCCCCTTAAAGCACCTGTGTGTGCTAAGATCTGCACGAAAGGGGAACATATCTCCTGCATAGTTCTGTCAGAGCCAAAGTCAACATAGACACTTCCTCCCTTCTCTGAATTCTAAACCAGAAGAGAGAAGTGTGGGGTGTGAACAAATATTGGTGTGTAAACAAGCAGGTTAGAACCCAGAGATTTTATAGTTCATAAACACAAGACAACAGTCGCCTAAAGAACCTTCACTGCACATCTTACCTTGATTTGGATGTAGAGGTGAGGTGATATTGTATATAACCTTTTCACTGGGCCTGTTTGAGTTCACAAAGGACAGAGAATGAGGCTGAATGACAGTCAGGCCGTCTTCACGAGCCTAGACAGAGTTAAGGAGAAAAAAAAAGATGGATGAAAAGAAGCCAGGAGTCGAAACCAAAATGCATTAAGGAAACAAAACCAAATTTGCTCTGGGCCTCTAAATTAGTCTCACTTGGCAAAAGTTTCTCCAAGAATTCAAAAGAAGGATCTGGTTTCTTACACTACAAATTCCCCAACCTTGGGAACCTTTTAGGCCAGTTAGTCCTATGCAGCTTTTCTCACACCCCCCAAGTCTTCCTTTCCTTCTGTAGCCCCAGGGTTTATGCCAGTTTATTACAGTTTCCCCAGATGGAGTCTGCAATGGAGCACTTTGGGAAACAAGGCATTGCGGCTGGTCACTAATGTCTCTGCTTTTCTAAGCTCACTGGCTGTCAGGTTTGAAATGTGAGTTCTTCCCCATAGGTCCATCTCTAGTTGTTTGGGAAGGTTATAGAGGTGGAGACTTGCTGGAGGGAGGCAGTCACAGGGGGTGTGTGCCTTGAGGCTGGTTAGCCCCATCCTGTTTGAGTGAGTTAGTCTGCTCTTGAGCTTGTCTCATCTCTGAGCCTCCATGATGTCTGCAGTGACCTCAGAACTCCAGCTTCTGCCAGCCAGTTAAGCCTTTTCCGCCATAATGGACTGAATCGCCCTTCTGGAACTATAAGCTGAATAAATTTCCCTTTCTCCCTTAAGGGACTTGACTTCAAGTGGCGTCTCACAGCAGAGCAGAAAGAGTGACTGATAAACCAGTTAAGGTTGAATCTGACATGCCAAGGGGAAGGCCCACATAAAAGGGGGAAGTCTTGACCCATGAGGTTCTTCAGAACACTCCTGAACCCCCAACTTTGCTAATGAACTGTGATACCTTCTGGTTTCAAAAGACTAAGGATGAACCCAACTCCAACACCAAAAATTACTTGCCACTTGCATTGGAAAGTTTCACAGACATCTGTTCATAAAATGTATAGAAATCATTTCTATTTCTCATTGTTTCCTATATGGTATTTAGAAACATTAAGCATCAGGTTTTCTTCTACCTTTGAGGATCCAATGAACAAGTCAAGCATTATTAATCAGACAATGGGCACGTAACTTTCAGTATTCACCCACATGTGCACACTCACAACCCCAAAGAGGTAACTCCTTGAGGTATCTCTCAAAAACTCAAAGGATAATATTCAGTCTTCTGGGATAGGAAGGAGAGTGAACAGGGGTCAGTGTGGCAAAAAGACAAGGGTACGCTGTTCTGAGGGTGAGCTTTATTCTGTTTTCAACAAAACGGAATAGCTTTCTTCTCTGGCTCTTCCCAAGGGAGCCCTGAAGGTAGGTGAGAGTTGGACCTGCCCTCTGCTTTTAAAGCTTGGCTTCCTTCACAAGGAATTCCCCCACTTAGAAGAGGATTAAGTGGAGCTCCCTGGTGAGAGGGTGTGGTGTTCTTTCCAACCATAAAAAGATGAGGCTGCAGCTGCTATGCAACTGTCCCCAGGCATAGCTGTCCCTGGGAGAGGGGAGAGGCAGTGTCTGCAGGTTAGGACAATCCCCTATGGTGCAAAGAATTGTCTTTCAGGCCCTCGCTCAAGTCTGGAATGTAATGAGCAAGAAAATAAGTATTTCCAACTGCAACTAGTCTTACCCCACCCCTTCTTCTCCTTCCCCCTCACCGCCTTGCAATGCTAAAGCATGGCAGAAGCACAGTAAAATTGTTTGCCCTATAAAAGGTGTTTTCAGGCCATCCATGAAGACACACTCACATGGAGAAAAAGGTAAAGTTCTGTATATAGTATGGTATATAGTCTGGCACATTTTAATCTAAAAACAATCATAGCCGACTATTCTCAGAGTATCATGGACTACTTTTAAAAATGTAGATGTCCCTAAACAATAAAATAATGACAAGTCCAAGTTGTTACAGATACAGGACTACAGTAAAGGGAAATAGATATTGGCCATGACAATAGATATTTTATTTGGGTATTTCTTTCCTAATCAAACTAGTTCATAGGTAGAAAATGTGAGGACTTAAATCTCTGAAGAAATCCATTTTGAAGTCGTGATCTATCAAAGTATTTCTATTATTTGGAACATTCAATAGTTATCAACTAGACCTACTAAGAAATGAGAGATTAAACTTCATGGAAATCATTACAGAAGACATTTTTATATCTGACAAATGAAGATTAGAGAATAAAAATTTTCATGAAAGTCACATTACCTCCAAATATATCTAGAATCCAAATCCTTCTCAAACCTTCCCCATTCCATTTTGGAGTCACACCTCCCCTGGATACCCACAACGGCCTCTGATCACTCTCCTGGTCCTGAAGCCTTTTCAACCAGGCTGCCGGGGAGAAGCTTTACAAAGGCCGCCAGACTCTGTCGTGGTTCTTGTCTCACGAGGAATGAAGGCCCTGAGGCCCATCATGATCTACACTCTCCCCACACACATTATCTGTGAGTCTGCACTGGTGATTCTGATTCTCACTCCCCGTGCTCCAGGCACCTTCCTAAGAGCACCCCAAGTTGAAGTCAGCATGCCTCCTCCTCCTCTGTGCTCCTGTGAACAGGGCAGCACCCACAAACATGTCTCATCATAGCTAACTGACTCTCTAAATCTCTCGATTGGCTTTAAAAAATATTCTTAACCACTTTCAAGTACAACAATGATCACTATAGTGCACAGTGCCATGACAAAGAGATCTAGAACTTTCCCAATCTGGCAAAATTGAAATTCTATTGAGGAACTCCTTTCTCCCTATCTACAAGCTCCTCTCACCTCTAGAAAACAAAATTCTATTTCCTTTCCCTGAAACTCTGACTACAAGACAGTTTGTGGTTGGAGCCATACTCTTGGTCTATTTTGATCCTGACTTAACTGCACTCAGCATGTCCTCAAGGTTAAATCCCTGTTGCACTACAAGATGGGATTTCTTTCTCTTTTTTTTAATAGTTAAATAATTAACACATCACATTTTCTTTTTGTTGAAGTTTTTCAATTATTTATTTGTGTATTCTGGTGTGTTCATGTGCATGTGGGTGTGTATATCAGAGGACATTTGAGTATGTGTACCTTTCGAGGCGCAACAGTGATATCAGGAATCATCCCGGATTACTTTCACTCCTTATTGCTTTCTTCTGGGGTTTCTCAAGATCTGCTTTCCAAGGCTTCAATTGCAAGTCACTGCCATATCTGCCTGGCGTTTTTACATGGGATCTTGGGATCCAAACTCAGGTCATTTTGCTTGAGAAACAAAGTCTTTAACTCATCTCTAAAGCCTCACATCACATTTTCTTTATCTGTTTATCTATAGATGGGAATTTATGTTGCTTCCAGCTCTTGGGTGTTGTGAACTTGGGAGTACAAGTATCTCCTCAGACTCTTTCTGCCTCTGAGACCTTATTCCCACTACATGGTGTTCATATGAACCTTTCCAGTTCTGGGTGACTTCTGTGTGATCTCTAATTGGGATGCTCTGCAGGCACAATGAGCTTCCTAAACTGATGACTGAAGATTTTGCCACGTGCTCTTAGGTTCTAAATCATCCAACACCCTTGTTATTTCAACAGTCTTAAATTCCTGTTTTCACTAAGATTCCCCATAGCCTGCTTGCCATCTTTTGTTGTTTTTTCACCTAACAGCTGAATCTCTAGCTGACTGAATTACCTGTAATTTCTCAAATATATTGTGTTCTGTGTCTTTCTCTGTTTTCATCTGTTGCTTTGTTGCCTATGGTAAATTTCCCATCTTTGGTCTCAATGGGTCTGTCTTTAAGCATGTGATCTGAGCAGCTGCAGGCCACCTGTCAGTTAGGTACGTGTCAACTTAACAGTTGAGAGTTTGAGCTCTGGACACATTTGCAGAGAATTAGTAGTTCAGTTAAACCCAGAGCAAACCTACAAGGGGATTGTCTAATGGATGGGAAAGGCCCAGACTATGGTGAGTGGGACTAGGTCCTGGAATTTATGAATAAAACATAGACAGCTAGTTGAGGAAGTCTGGAATCTTTCTGTATACTTGGCCAGACACACTGGTCTGGCAAGCAAGGATTGTCTCTCTCTTGGCTGTACATGATATGGTGTGGGAAGTTCCCTTGACCCCCTGGTATTGGTGATGGCTCTCCTGTCAAGCTGGGCTAAGAACTGCAACCAGGGGGCTGGAGAGGTAGCTCAGGGGTTAAGCCTCTGCCTTGTAGGTGGAAGGTCCTGAGTTCAGATCCCAGATCCCATGTATAGATGCCAGGCAGAAGCGGGGGCGGCCTGCAGCTTCTGGTCCTGGTAGGGCGGAGCCTGTGAATCCCGGTGCAGAGTAAACAAGGAGGAGGTGGAGGCGGTCCTGGTGGTTCCCGAATTCGCCTGTGGTTCTACATACATACACATACATACATGCACATACACACACACACACACACACACACACCACACACACACACACGCACGCGCACACACACACGCACATACATACACACATGCACAATTGAATAAATAATAAAAAAAAACTGCAACCAGACTATTGTAAGAAAGTAAACCCCTTGTTCCTTTAGGCTGTTTGGTGATAATTTATCAGCAATAATGCAGAGTAACTACATCACCAACCTGGAATCAGTTAAAAATGCAGTTATTGACTCTACACTGGACCTCCTGAAGTAGAAAACACAGCAGCTCCACAGTTCTGATCATCAGTTCCAACCATCAGTATTATAATGAACTCTCCAGATGATTCCACTACAGGCTTAAGTTTGCAATCTTGGGAGCCCTGATCTAGAAAGAATCACACTCAGCAACTCAGCTCCTCTCCTGGAGAAAGCCCCCCATGGCTGTCCCGTGCCCAGGTGCATGAGGTGCTCTCCCACTCATTCCTTATGATTCTGTTCAGCGCTCATCACAGTAGGAGCCCAGCTTCATTTGCCTGCCTCCTCCTACATGTACAGATCCTTGGAATAGAAACTGTGTTTTAAGGTCACCAAATCTCCACTGTCTTCTTCAGTACTCATCATAAGTCAGGAACTCAGGAATGTTTAGAATGAATGTCTGGAGCAATGGAGAGGCAGACTCTTTCAAAATGGGCATACAGATACATGAATAAACCCATTTACCCAGTGTTCTCGCAATACAGTTACCAAACATGGACATAACTTGTGTATTAGATGAGTCCAAATCAATGAATAGAAGAGACCCACTTTTATCATGTATGTCCTATAGTAATGGCCCTATTAATGCCAAAAGGAACACATACCAACTATGTTAAGTAATGCTAACCAGTCACAATAAACAGTAAACTATTGATAGTTCCTAGGTTCCTGGGCAAACAATCTACAAACATGCATCCACAGACCAACTGTTAAGCAACCCACAGCCTCTTTAGAGGTCCGCAGCACATCATAGCACCATCACCACGGCTCCTGGCCTATATTTTCTTTTTTCCTCTATACTAAAATAACCCTACTTCAGGTTTGGCAAGAAATGTGTATACACATTTTTCTTCTCACTTTGGAGGAAATTCTGATCCAAGTCCCCCCCCCCAAGTCAGAATGATGAATTATAGACTTTATAATGCTGCTGAATTATGATTTCTTGAAATTACAGTTTACAGTGGAAGTGCCGAGACTAGCTATTCATTACAGCCCTTCTGCCTTTCCCTTTATGTCTTTGTCATGCCCCAGACCCGTAATTTCTGACGCTCTTGCTACTCTCTTTGTTGTGGCTTGGGGCTGACACATGGCTCCAGAGTGTAATTACGAGGATGCTAACTAACACGTGGGTACGTAATAATTAATTTCCAGTTGCTCCCATGCTCCTGGCCCTGTCTGGGAGCCTGGCATGCCGCTTACCTTAGACATAGAACTCCAGTGGAGCTGCTAATTGTCTGAATTGAGCTTCATGGGCTACTTCAGGTGACACCTTCCCTCAGGGGTGTCCAACCTTTTGACATCAAGAAACAGACTTGTTATCTACAGAGTTCATACTCGACAACTGGAATTGAGTTACCAGAAAAATCTGTAAATCACCCTTTTCATAGTGTTTCAAGTAAGTTTATGATCTTATGTTGGGTTGCATTCATAGTTATCTTTAATCACATGTAATCCTAGGCTGTGGTTTGGACATGATTGCTAACTCTTTCCATGAGCCACACACTTTCCATATAGCACACAAAGCCTTCTGGGATTTGATGCAATTCTCTCTATATCCCTGCTGTGCCTTCTCTGTCTCCCTCATTTCTATAGTCTGACTGAACTGTCTGCCATTACCCACCTCTGGATTCTCCATATGTTCTACATACCTGGGACAGTACCCTTGACCCACTCCCAATCAATTTTTATGTGGACAGTTAATTGCTACTTATTTCTGAAAACTCAGTTTGGACACCGCCTTCTACAGGGAGCTATTACACTAGCAGGGGAATTTCTAAAAGGACTTTTAAGCCATCCCAGATGAAACCCAATGGGTCAGACATGCAAAAAAGATGTGAAAGGAGGAGAGAGATTAGCTGAGGAGAGGGGATGGGAATGGGTGGGTAATAAAGGGTGAAAACACAGCATCATCGTATTTATGTATGAAAGTGTTGAAGAATAAATGAACAGGGCTGGAGAGATGGTTTAGGTGCTAAGATCTGCCTTGAAAGCAGAAGGACCTGAGTTTGGATCTCGATCTCACATAAAAAAAATGCCAGATGAAAATGGCAGTGACCTGCACTTTAGGCTCTGAAAAGGGGAGCCTGGGAAGCAATAAAGAGGTACAGCAACCTAGGATGACTCTTGAAATCACTCTTGGGCCTCCACAGGCGCACACAGTGCCCTCCCATATATATATACATATATTTAAAAACAGAAGAGATCCTGTAGTTATAGAAAGGACAAGGGCAGTGAATGGAAGTCACATAGTCTTCCTTTTACTGCAAGAATTTCAAGTTTCTTTTCAAGCCAGGGAGAAATGTATTTAGAGAGCTGATCTTTTTTGGCTCTAGCGTGTATATTTTGATACAAGTACTTGCTACATTCCCAACTAGAGCAGTGGTTTAGGTCTGGTCCAAGGGCCATGAGCACCTCTTCCAAGTAGAAAGTGCGAGCCCACCCATCCCACTCACAGTCATATGTAGAGATGTTCCCAGGGAGAGTTTAGGTTCCTCAGGTGTCTGTGGCAAGACTGCAATGTTGAATACGTGATTTTCCAGATGAGTCTGGGTGTCAGTGGCCTTGGATACCTGAAAAACAAAGTTGCCCTGGTAAGCCCCTCATGTTCCGCTGGATTGAAGCAGGTCTGCATGTATTTAGTTTTCCTCCCTTTTAACCATCTGCCTTTGAATTCTATGTGCTCTTACATTGCAATTTCTATCCTGTTCCTTCATCTATTATTGCTAATCATTCACTGGTTGTAAAAAGCTATGTAACTATTTTAGGCAATTCGGAAAACAGTGAAAAAGAATAAATGAGAAATAAAAATCTAGAATTTCATTACCTAGAAAGAGTGATTATTAATGTACTGATGCATTTCTGCTTAATCTTTTTCTGCACAGACATGTCTAAATTCATATGTTCTTGCAATTCTTTTATTAACCCAATCCTATGAAATTTTCTTTTTTAATATTTTATTTATTTGAGGGGAGAGAGAGAGAGAGAGATGCATGCATGCCATGGCAAATAGATAGCAGTTAGAGGATAACCTTCCAAGCTCAGATCTCTTTCATGTAGGATTCTGGGAATTGAACTCAGGTTGCCAAGTTACAAGCAGGTGTCTTAACCTGCTGAGCTGTCTCACCAGCCATGCATGATATTTTTCTATACAAATTAAACATTCTTGAAAGTGGGTAATCGTGTTGCTATATACTGCTATATATGAGTCTATAAAACATAAGTTTTTTTCTACTCCTTTCATCTACCCAGCATAGATCTTGCCACTAGTAAAACAAATGGCAATTTCAGGTTCATCATTGAAGAATGAAATTGGTAGCATTTACTATAATTAGAGTAATGGCCAGAAAATCAACTTTTCCTTGCTTCATAATTCTGGAGAATGTGCCAGGCCCAAGCCTGCAATCTCAGGAAGCTGAGATGGGAAGATGGTGAGTTGAGACTAGCTTCCTAGTCAGATCTTGTCTTGTGAAATGGGCTGGAGTGCTGCTCTGCCCCATCTGTGTCTTGCTCTCTCGTTCTTGTGTCTCCACTGTCCTTCTGCCTCAGTCCTGCCATGAGAACTCCAGAATCTCGTGTGGTTGCATTCATTCCTTATGAAAAAGGCAAGTCCCGTGCACCCGGACAGAAGGCAGGAGGTAGCACCACACAAGATAGAGAAACTGCTTTCTCGGGCTTTGTCTAGATCACTTCAGATATCTGCAATCAAGAGAATCCATGTGTCTTCAAGGAGACCTCTGATAGCACTCGATGTAAATAAGACGAGCAGCAGCAGCTGTGCTAGCATGGGTTCAGCCCATACTAGCTGCTTTTCAGTGGTGATCTCACTCCCCTCAAAGTGATATTATTATCCTCTTTTGTATAGAGGAAGAAATTCAAAGTTGAAAAACTTAGAGGAATATATTAAAGTCACAAAGCCAGTAAATGGGCATTTTTAACCAGGTCAGTTAGGTTTATGATCACTTTGCTAACAAAAATGACTTATTTTGATAGATTTAAGAAATTAGGAAAGGAGAGAAATACTTTCATCTTTAAAGAAAAGACATATCAGTGAGCAAATAGTGAAATGTAAGCAAGTAAATCAGTCTGGCTTGCGGGTAAAGATGCTGATTATGAAATATGTCGTCCTTTTTCACATCACATCCCCTGTGACTGTGTTGGTGAGATCTGAATCTATCGTTATTTCTAGTGAAGCGCCCAATCTTCTCGCTAGACTCTCTATTTCAAAACGCTCTCCTTTCATAAATCCCAGCTCTTACGTGCAAAGTAACAGATGGGCTTCATTACTGACTTGTGACAGCACATCAACATTAAAATTAAATTAAATCTATGTAACTCATTATAGTGTGGTTCCTGCTTTAAGGGGAAAAAAGTGCGTGTGTGTGCGCGCGTGCGTGCATACGCATGCGCATGCGCAGGAGTAAACAGTACAACAACATCCTTTTTTAGTTTAAAATCCTCTGGGGACACTAGTGATAAATGGTAAAAGTTGCTAAGCATTTATTTTAACTTATGGCTATAGGGTCTGTGCATTTCAAATGAAAATATGAGGCAAACCTATAAACTAATGAAACTTAAAAAACAAGAAGCAACACTTTTACGTCCAAGAGAACATAATCCCAGGGAGTTGTTGCAAGCTTGTCATAAAGATGCTGTCAGTGTGCAAAATGCATGTTGCTTTGGATTGCCTTCAGAGGGAGTTCACAAATCATTGAAGAAAGCTGAGCTCATTACCTCATAATTACTCTCCTTCTTAACCAAAAATAATTACCTCTCTTTTACATTCAGACCAGACTCTGAATGATTCTGGGCTAATTTGCTATATTTTTAAATCCACTTCCAAAAAAAATATATGGTTGTGCTATCACTCTTGAGGATATTCTAAAGAATATCTCAAGCACTTGGAAAGTAGTTTTAAATAGGCCTTCTAAACATAGTTTATGCAAGAAAGGGTGATGGCTCTAAACAGAATCACTTTTTAAGTAATGATATTCCCTGGCTTGCCAATCAGTCGGTGAGTTAGTCTGTTGGCGACAGGGTGTCATATAGCCCAGGCTGGGGCCTCAGGCTCCTTACACAGCTAAGAATGCCCTTGAATCTCTGCTCATCCTGTCTCCACCTATCACATGTTAGAATTATGGCTGTGTTTAACCACATCCAGTTCATGATAGTCTTTTTGTTAGCTTGTTTTAAATGGGTATATCTATCTTATTTTTTCTTGTTTTATTTTATCCATGTTGTGACTAAACTACAAAAGCAATTAAATGACATTTTAAGTAGGGGTGTTAGAATCCTCTTCCAGGGAAAGGTTGCACATTGATGGTGATGCTCTCTCATGACCCTTGTGAAGGGAAAGTCAGATCCAAGGATGCTAGTTTACTGAGGTGACTTCTTTTGATTGAGGTCTTTGCCTCCAAACTGACTCATTCTCTGATGGCTGCTGCAGTCTCCCGGTACTAAAAATGTGAAGTTAACTTGGGCAAAGGGCACATAGTATTATTCTCTCACTGATTGGACATTCCCTGTGCTCAGCATAATCTCATTTGAACCATCTCCAAATTTCCATCAACCTGCTCTTTGGAAAAGCACATGTGTTATACAACAGAAATTAGTCAGGCGTCCAAGATGTACATGCCAGGCATTACAGGCAGAATGTACCGTAGCAGTTTCACTAAGGTGAGCTGAGCTATCATGGTTAACTTATTGCCAACTGAATTCTCTGGCAAAGCAAAAGCCTCAGTCTCCAGGGATACTGTGATCACCGTGAGCAGATACATTTTTGTGACACCTTACCACATTTTTCTCTGCATTATTGCTTAAACACATTTTCTTATTCTTTTGTGTTTCTGCTTAAATATTTATTTCTGAATCATGCTTGAATCTGCCTCATTATATTGCTTTTTTCCAAGGAATAGGGATTATATTCTACCGTCTTAGAATCAGTTCCTATACTTATCTGTAATTAATCCCTTCTTTTTGTTTTCCTTGGTTTTTCCTTGTGGTTCTAGTTTCTTGAGTTAAATACTTACTTATTTTTGCACTTTCCCCTTCAATAGTAAATGCCATTATCAATTCTCTTCTGAATATAATCTTGTCCATATCATGTGAATTTTGATAAGCTAGTCCTTCCTCATTGATCGTTTTTAATAGTTTACTTGCTTGATTTCCTTTCAAACCCAGTTCCTATCTGAGAGACCATTTAAATATTCCAAGTGGTTTAGTATTTTTGTCTATTGTGTTGTTATGAATTTCTAGTTATATTCATAATGCCCAGAGATTGTAGCTAGTATTCTTTGCTATTCTTTAGTTTTTTCCAAGTTGCAATATGGTCTAGTATTTCATCAGGATTTAGAACTGAGAACACCAAGCCTCTAGGCAGTACCTACTATTTTTGACTAACTATTTCAGCCTAAATGCTTTCTATACGCTAATCTACATTCCCATAACAACTCTATTTCACAGATGAGGAAACTGAAAGACAAACACAAAGATGCTGCTGAGTTATCTGCCTAAAGCATACTAGTCCTCACATCGAAACATACTGAGTTTGGCTGGGTACATTCATGAGTTTACCAAAGAAGAAGATTCTTTTCTCTACATAATAGCTTCAAATTTTGAAGAATCTTTGAACCCTTTCACTATTATCAAAGCTAAGCCTTTTTGTTGGGGATGACTTTGCTTGTGGTGACATCTCGAACACATTTACAAATCTCTTAAAGTTGTGAGCAACATTTTTCTTCTCCCAAACAGGCGACCACAGAAGGCAGCTCAAGTTGCTGTGAACGAGGGTAATCGGGAGATAGATGGAAGGTACCTGGAAATGGAAGGAGTCGCTCTGGCCAGGGGCTCCCGAGTGTCTGTACCACAGCACACCTTCGTCGATGTCCTGCTGGGTGAAGGTGCTGGTGGGGGTCGCTGTCCTCCCATCGGGCAGGTGTTGCCCTCCCTCAGCAGGACTGTCCGCAGGCATGTTCATCAGAAGGACCACTTCCCCTAGAGAACAACCCACCACACCATTAGAGGGCCTCTGGAGAAAAAGCAAGTCAGAGTCTCCATCTTTCCCATCCTCATTAAAAAGAAAAAGATATAATTCTTCATTTTTCTGTGAAGTGAATGAAAGTATGTCAGTACATAACTCAACGGGTATCATTGAATCTACCATTAGACACAGAACTTCCCGTCTTTCTAAAAACCACCCAACAATGATTCAGGTAGAATTACTGACTTATACTTACAATATTAAAATTGCATAAGGAGACTCAAATTGTAATAGAAGCTGTAAATGGACATATAGTGGATGACAAATGGATTTGTTTCTACACAAACATTCTCTAACCCATAAGTTTCAAGTTACAAATGCAATGGGAAATAAGGAAAATATCCATTGGAAGTTTTTCATGAGAGAATGTTATCTAATGAAAGTATTAACATTGGAAAGTACGTGGAGGCCTGGCGAGATGGCGCAGTGAGTGGATGCGCTTGCTCGCAGACCTGGACACCTGAGTTTGATCCCTGGAATTCACAGGGTAGAGGGAAAGAAGTGCCTTCTGAAGGCTGTCCTCTGACTTGCACATGTGTGCCAAGTGATTTCTCTCTCTCTCTTTCTCATTCTGTTTCTGTGTGTGTCTCTCTTCCTCAACTTCTCTCACAATCAACAAAATATTGAAAAAAAGAAAGCACATAAAATGCCGCACTTTTGCGGTGACTCGAGTCTGCTCTTCTTTCCCGGCCGCCTAAGCTTCTCCTTTGTTCATGGGAGAAGAGAAGGAGACAGACTGAACCCCCTTACTCTCCGAATCCAAATTTTATAAAGATCCAAGATGTTTATTAGTACTGACATGACACTCTAGTTGAAATTCATAGTAGATGGGCTTTATATGACAAGTCTCAGTCAAAACTAGGAACAGTAAGAATGCTTGAAATTATTTTCAGGGTATATATGTTAGATGCATATGAAACGTAAATGTTTGGATGCTCCCATCTCTAGGCTATCTCATTACTTACTTGCAAGTATTCTAAAATTCAAAAAAAAAAAAACCCTTCTGAATCTGAAATACTTCTGGTCTCAAGTATGTTGGATAGGGATGTTTACCTGCAGAACATATTTCAGAGATGCTTTAAAAAATGGGAGTCATCCTTATTGTTAATTCCATTTAGTCCTTCTCAATGATGCTATCTCCATTATATTTTATTCATTTATTTTTTAAGTACTTTAGACTCATGGAAGTTCAGAAATCCGATGGAAGTCAAGGAGACTTGAACCTGAAGTTGATAGTCTTGGTCATTAGGTGCTGTTATCAATCACCATGGCTTTTTGGACATGTATCAGTGTATTTTTACCCTGCTAAGTAACTCATCATTTTCTACTCCTCTGTTAGTTAAACTTTTATTGAAACAAAAAAAGTATCAATCAAAATCCAAATGTCACCAGTCTGGTTTTACTGCTTATTCTTCACTTGAAGCTGCTAATATCTTCAGGTGAGATCACAAATGCAGAGGTGTTATACAAACAATTAAATTTTCACAAGAATATGCTTTCAAGTGAAGACCACACCAAAAAAGGATGAAAAAGCTATGTGGTGCATCTAACAATAAATCTGAAAGGTTTTGTTGGTAAAAGGGACAAAAGCACGCATGTGTGTAAAAGACACAGAGAGAGAAAGACAAAGAGAGACAGAAAGACACTGTCTATTTTTCTTAGTATATCAGACATATTGGATAACTGACAGCACATTTCTTTTCTCAAAATTGGGTACACATTTTTATTACTCTGGAGAAATCTGCTGTCTAACTCAAAGAAAATAGTCATTCTAATATTCATGTGCACTAAATTCAAGTTAAAATGAGCATAACGTATTGGATGATAATGTAACACCACAGCAAGAGAAAAACATTACTACTCTTCTTTACATAACCATGCAGAGAATCAACTCACTCTAGTTTCCTTGTATTAATTTTCATTTGCTCCTGCATCAAAAACTCAATTATCATTCTCTGTTAGTTCAAATTCTGATCATAAGGGACTGTTAATAGACATGGTGTGGTCTGTTAATAGAACAGTCATGGGGATTGTTCATGACTGTGAACACAAGTGCAAGACTCTCAGAAAGGAAACTGTCATCACAAAAGTGAAAAGAATAACAGAGAAAATATACAACTATGGATTTCCTAGCTCCTTTGCTTTATAAAAGAAAAACATAATAGAGAACAACTGACTAAAATAAATCTGTTTTTCAACTCGTAATCACTGCACAGATTAGCAGGTATTATAGAATGTTGGCTAATGCCAATACTTTCTATTTGATAAACTGTCCTTGAGCACCTATGGGTGCTGTGTACTGTGCTAGGCCTTCAGGAAAATGAAGATTCCGAGAGCATCAGAAGCTGTTTCTGATGCTGATTCTGAAGATCCGCTCCATAAACAACAGGGAGCCTCAGCTGATGAACAGTGTGCATCAATTAAAGGGCAGAACGTGTATGATCAGAATATGGAAGCACCATAAGGCTAGAAAAGGACTTAACATATTAGAACAGGAACAGCAGCTAGCATATAGACAGCTTAACCAATTAAGAGACTATTGCAAAATCTAGAGTAGAGATACAGACCCAAACTAAGGTAATGGAGGTGAGACTGCAAAGAAATAAGCAGATACGAAGGTCACTGAGGCAGCCAAGTTATGCAAGGTGACCATGTGGCAGCAGAGGAGTAGAGAGAGGGAGTGAAGGACCACTTCGCAGCTGTTGGCTGGAAGCCACTGACTGCATAGCACAGGACAGGCAGGGAGTGAGGGGGAGAGGCCAGTGCTTGACTATGTTGAATATGGTACCTTACTAAGACCATGAGAAGAAATAGCAAGTACAGGCAACACACCCAGAAGGGAGGAGCTTATACTGTGCGGCATCTCACTGCTGCTTTTATCTTATTACTGCAGGGAGACAGCAATTTATATATGTAAATCCCAGGCTCGAAAAACAGAAAATCTTCTCTGTTTAGGATTTTTCTGCATGCTGAAGTTTATATCTTAACTAAGAATGTTGAAGAGAAAAATGAAGCTATTAGAATCTGACTCATTTCAATTAGACTCGATGATTTGGGATTGAAGTCATTTATTCACCCTCTCTTACATTATAATAAATAATTTACAATAGGCAACCATTTAGACTCTCCCTCTCATGATGGCTTACTTCAGGAAACTTCTTTTCAAGCTTAGGAAGTGGCTAAAGGCACAAGAATGAATCCATTAGTTTGCACATGTTTGAAAATAACAAGTTTAAGTCTTTTTTAAAATTTTTATTTCTTTTGGGGCTGGATTGGTGGCTCAGGGGTTAAGCCTCTGCCTTATAGGTGGAAGATCCTGAGTTCGGATCCTAGACCACATGTATAGATGCCAGGTGGAAGGGGGGGGGTCAGCCTGCATTTCTGGTCTTGGTAGTGTGGAGCCTGTGAACCCCGGGGCTGAGTAAACAAGGAGGAGGTGGAGGTGGTCCATGGTGGTTCCCAAATTCGCCCATGGTTCTACACACACACACACACACACACACACACACACACACACACGCGCGCACAATTGAATAAATTTTTAAAAAATTAAATTTTTATTTCTTTATTGATTTTAGACACCATCTCACTCTGTAACCCAAACTGGCGTGAAACTCACTCTGTAACCCAAACCAGTCTTAAACTAGCAACAATTCTCCTGCCTTGACTTTTCAAGTACTAGAAATGACAGGTATGAACCTACCATGCCTGGCTGAAAGTGGGTTCTTCGCACACATGCTACGGAAGCATTTTACATTTGGTTCTTTACCAAAGTTAGCTCTTCACAAAAAAAAAATGCAGCAAGGTTAGGGTGGGGTCGAAGGTTAATGTTTCTAATAAATTCCAGTGTCACTGACAAAACAAAAAAAAAACAAAAAAAAAACAAAAAAAACTGCAGTCTTACTTACATGCTCCTTCAAAGTGATTCAGGAGCTTAGAGCAGCTAGGGGCCTGTGGGCAGAGGGCTCCACAGATGCATCTCATTGGGAGAGATGGATGTAAGCAGATTGGTTTCTGCGGCATCTCATTCCTGCCACCTTTCTCTCTCATGAATGGTTCCCAAGGGTAGCATGATTTGATTATTACTAATAGGAAGGACTGGAAGTAGAGAGATTATGTTCACGGGAAGAAGTTAATTAAGAGAGTTATAGTAGGAAAGGGTCACAATACAGCCTGCATGACATTTATTAAGCTGAAATGGCAAACTTCTATCTGCTTAAAAACCATTTAATTCAGCATTATTCTGTTTAATAATTAATGAAATACTGAGCTGTTTCTATGGAATCTGGGGGTTAACTTTTGGCTTTTAATAATCAAGATAAAATTAGGAAATGTAATACATTGCTAAAGTCAGAGAATTTCAGAAATGAAAAGGACTTAAAAATTACCTAGCTTAAACTTAGATGCAGCATAATCAAGATGAAAACATGGGATTTACTAATTACAGGTGGGAAAATAACTGCACTGGAGAAATTTGGCAGCTATGGCTTCAAACAAGTGATTAAAGTTAACTTCATCAGAAATAAGACTCAGTGATATCATGTTTCCACAAATGGAAAATTAATATACAGTCATCCTGATTTCAGTGCTGCCGCTGTGGCCGGCCTTAGGAGATTCACTCTGTTCTTGCTACACAATATCTGGAATTTCTAGTTGATGACAATAGAAAAATTCCTCAGGTTATTTTATTCTACCATATGGATTTCTTCTCTCTCTCTCTCTCTCTCTCTCTCTCTCTCTCTCTCTCTCTCTCTCTCTTTGTGCATTCATGTTTGCATGCATGGGCAATTGTGTGCGTGCGTGTGTGTGACAGGCACTTTAACCACCCAACCATCTCCCCAGCCCTGTATTCTGCTGCCTTCTCAGAAGAAGTAACAGTGGAGAGCACTGACGACTATTTCTGTATCATTTATTTTTAAGCCTTATTGAGAAGTCTGCAGATGGTCTGAGAAGGAAACAGATGGAGTATGAGTTCCTGACCTTTGAAAGTAAACTGATAGGTATTAGCTAAGTAATTTCCAGAAAGGTACTCTGGCCTATTCTTCTTGTGCGCACAATGGAAATTATTTAGGAACTGAGACTCTTAAAGGTTATAGATAATGTGTTTATAAAATGTAGTACACTACTGATAAGGGTGTAGCGTGTGATACCTGTCATGATTATTCTGCTTTTCAGTGAGACGTATGAAGTATTGGAAAGCTTGATTCATGTGTATCGAAATCTTGCTGCATAGCATGGAACAAAAGGAAGCCCTAAACCTCTGAATGTAAAATGAAACCATGCTGAAGAGAACAAGTTACCAAACTGGGGGTGGTCGTGTGTGATCTTGTAGATGATCTCCTCCGCTCTGGCACCTGGCGCTTGAGCCTGTAAGATTCTGTTGGTGATCTGCAGCATCCCCCCTTCTGGAACCCACACCATTGAATTAGCCACGAGTCGGAGAGCTCCATCATTCTAGAATGCAAGAAAAGCACAGAATTGGGTACAAGCAGAGTTGGAAAGCATGGATTCTTAAAAATACAAGTTACCAGATCCTAAAGATCATCTAACAGGAGCGAGATCCATTGCTTAGAATTAGTTACACAGTGGGTCAAGTGGATGCATCATATGCAATATCAATGCATATAGATATGTGAATATATGCATATTCTGAATTCCACTGTTTCTTAAAAGTTTCTTAAAAAGTAACTTCTGTCATCAAGAAGACTCTCTCTTCCTTCTCTCCTCACCATTCACCAGTACTCAAGAGAGATTTCTGAAGCATCTCTGGTGTTACAGCTGCTTTTCCAGAGAACTGTGTGAAGCAGGACTTCAGCTTCAGAGCTCAGAATCTAGTAGGAGTAGGAGAGACACAAATAAGCTGGGTGCTTCACAAGAGATGCTCTGTAAGAGGCTGCAGGAGAGAGCAATGGAGGGAGGTAATAAGGCAGGAGAGACCTTAGGAAGATTTTCTCAAGAAGATACCATTTCATTTTCGAATAACAAAAACTGGCAAGTAAAAAAGTGGTGAACAGAATCTAGGCAAAGCTACTATCTTAAACAAAGGCAAAAATTGAAGACAGCACACTGGTTAACAAAATACCCAAGTTTGGTGCCAGGAAAGTTTTGGCAGCCAGAGGAAGAGTGGATAAAATGTACACTTTGTTAAGGAAGTTGAGTCAAAGGATTAGGCTCTGCTGAAAGTCTCAATGTATCTTCCAGACAATAGGAAGAAAGCAGGATTTATTTTTCAGCGAAAGGAATAGGGATAATCAGAGTGATCATCTTTAAAAAGATGCACTCCATTGGTGAGTGTGTGTGTGATCAGGGGAAAAATGTTGGTCTCTAGGACAGCAAGCGTAGTAGGAATGAGTAGTGAGAGTCCAGAAGCACAAAGGAAGGAGGGTGGGCGGGATTTAAGGTTGGATGGAAAGTGTAGCTGTGGCGGCCGGGGTAGCTGAGTGGAAGGAGTCACCTGCTTGGGGCTCCTGGGAAGACAGCCATTTCAACTGCTGAGGCTCCTGTCACTTAAAAGTGCCTCCCTTGCTGTTTCACCAGGTGGGCAGCCTCCTCCTCAGTCTTGTAACAAACATTTGCTGCAGAATGAGGTTACTGAGGCGCCTATATTCAGTGTTCATATTTCAAAAACCAGTGAATGTGACACTGTGAAATAGGACATTTTAGAAGTGATGGCTTTTCTAAATAATTGTTGTCACATTCTGATATGCCCGTGAAAAGCAGAGCAAGCAGCAAGCTAGGAGGAGATTCTCCAGGAGCAGAGACAAGAACTCTTGTTTCACAGACTACCTGGCACCTCCAGAGCAGTCATCTTTAGTTAATGTACCAGAAAACCGAGTCATGGGGCTCAGGAAAACAACAGGGACGGTGCTTTCTATTATGGTTGGTGCTCAGGGGCAAAGTCTCAGAGAATTTGCTCCTTTCACAATGGATCTGGCATCTTTATTACAAAAACATCCAAAATACGCCAGAAACAATGCATATAGTATGCCAAAATTCAGCAAGCAAAGGCCTTAACTTTAGCAGAGTTTATATATGGCTTGGCCCAGGATTTTTAACTGCTAGAAATCTTTATAGAAGCAGCCCAGTCAACTTCGATTTTGATTGTAAAGATCAACTATGCATCAATAACCACATAATTGGACTAAACAGGCAATGTGGCTTTTCATACTACAAACCAGAAAACACCATAACCTCAGCGGACTTTCCACCACTGCTCTCTGTTGCTTCTCCATCCCCACCATACTTGATCCATACAGTTCTCTGCGGTCCTCATGCAAATGTAATGCTTAAGAGACAGTGCACCTTCCAAGTCGTGTTTAGAGCAATGTGCTCATCTGTCAATTTCTAGAAGCCTATTAGGAGGGAAAGAATCTCAAGTCCTAGCTCGGGTCCACCTGAATCTAAATAGTTTTCAATACACCTGGAAAACATGCATGCAGGCTACAGCATGGGGAGAATGGCCCAGGATAGACTGTAGTATTCAAGAGTACACAGGTAGGCTTTTTAGAATATAAAATGCTTCCATCTCTGAAATATTCTTTTTAGTACTTAAAACAACCAAGGTTGGGGAAATAGCTTAGACATTAAAGCCTTTGCCTTACAAGAAAAAGGACCTGAGTTCAGATCCCCAGATCCCAAGTGAAAATGTCAGGCAGACATGGCATCAGCCTGTAATTCTCACCCTTGAAGGTAGAGCTTGGGAAACCTCAGAGCAAAGCAATAAAGAGGTAGAGTGATCCAGGATGACTCCTGATGTCACCCTTGGGCAACTACTAATACACACACTTAAGTACCCTCTTGTGTGTCCCTCCCCTATAAGCACAAACATAAAAAAGAAATGAACCACAATTACTAATGATAAATATAATTTTTTTGATGTCAAGAAGACTGCAGAATAGGGACTGCCAGCCTCGAAATCCTAGAGAAACTTTAATTTTGACAATTATGCACAGATACATTCCAAAGTCCAACACCACCTTGATGGAGGAAAACAACTAAGAATAGATGAATTCAAGAGAAAAAAAAAACTTAATTTCTCCTGTATCACTCACCTTCAAGATGGCAGAACTCAGTGCTGTAACTCAGACTGTAACTTCTCCTACAGAACGTGAGATTCCTAATCTTGGACAATGCTCAGTGCTCAGGAAGCCTATTTGTTTTGCCCCTGGTCAGTCCTAGTTGATTATGCTGCAGACTGCTAGGAGCAGGAACAGGGAGTGGATGTGCAGTAATAAACTTGCGTGGATTTCCACAAATGGCTACAAGTCCTATCAGTCAACTCAACCCCACCAAGAACTATGGCCATAAACTCCATAAGATATTCCAACAGAAGATCCCCTGGTTAATGCTTAGTTAGCTACTACAGCTTATTAACTATAGCTGATAAACACTCCTAGCTCTTCTTCCCATAGCCAATGCTCCATGCTCTTCTACAGATAGTGCCTGTAAGCCAGTTCAGAAAACACACTTATAAGCAAGTAACCTTGAACCCAGCAGGGCACCACCATAGGGAAAATCAACAGAAGACTTTCTGAACACAGCCTGCCACCTCAGAGTTCCCCAGAAGACAGATCAAAAAGAATAGAATGGCTATATCCAGAGAAAATGAAAAGACCTTCAAATGATTTACATGAACTTACTGCTCAAATCTTTTTCTCCTGAAACTGGAGGGATGGACTGCTTGTTTCAATGAAATCAGAAATGCAGAGTTTCAAGGAACAAAAAAACATGGAAACACCAAAGGAAGAATATAAAATGGCGGTGGCTAGTCCTAAAGAAAAGGAGGCCCACAAACTACACGGCAAAACAAGGCTATCAAAGAAGTGTGAGTGACAAGTGAACACAAAAACAAAACAAAATACAAATAAGGAAAGCAATTCATTGAACAAAATGAAAAGTACCAAAAGGTAAGAAAACCATGAAAGGAAATCCCAAACAAAAATTCTGAAGCTGATGAATAAAATGAAGGAAGTGAAAAACCCCCGAGGGTTTCAACAGCACAGTGGGTCCTGCTGGAGTAAAAAAGGAAGTCACAAGCTGATAATTGTAAATGATCTAGACCAAAGAATAAAAGGAAAAAAAAAAAAAAAAAAAGAGGAGCAAAGCAGTAAGAACAGAAACATAGCTTAAAGAAATAATACAAAGCTTTCCAAATCTCGGATGATGTAAGAGATAACTACTGGTGTCAACTTGGCAACTGAAGGCTTCTCTTCTGGGCACATTTGTAAAGAATTAGTAGTTGAATTAAGACCCAGCAACCCTGAAGGAGATTGTCTAGTTGATGAAGAAGGCCCAGCCCAAGGTGGGTGGGCCTGTGGATAAGATGGCGGGAACTGCTTAAGGAAGTCTACATTCTTTGGCATTCTGTCTGACAGACATGCTATCTGGCAAAATTAAGTTTGCCTTTCTCTGTGATGTTCTGTGAATATGGTGTGGCCATTTCCCTTGGCCCTTGGTATTGGTATGGACTTTCCTACCAAGCCATGTTAAGAATAATAACTGGACAGTCATAAGTCAGAATAAAACCTCTTGTTCCCATTGGTCAAAAATTTATCAGCAACATTCAGATTAAGTGTGACAAGAGGGAAATACTCATCCCAATCAATGAAGCCCAAAGAACTCTAAGTAAACTAAACAAAAGTATATCTTCAAGGAAGCAAGTTATGATCAAGTCCTCAAAAATTCATGACATAAAAGGAATTTTGAATGCAGGAAGAGAAAAATCACCCATTGTGTACAAGGGGACCCCATACAGCTAGTTATAAATTACTCAGCAGAAACATCACAGGCCAGAAGAAGAGTGGAATGACAGTCAAAACAATTAAGAATAAAATTTCAAATCAACACTACTTTAATGGCAAAGCTGTCTTTCAAAAGACTTCAGAGACTATATCAATCACATAGAACTAGGCCAGCCTAATATCTCCCCATCCTGGAGCTCAGGGACATTTGTGGAAGAGGGGGCAGTAAGATTGTAACAGCAAAAGGATGGGAGGAGCAACGATTTGCAAGATTCTCAACAATAGTTGGGGCAAAAGCAATCATAATGGGACTTTGCATGCCCTGCGCAATGTCCAGCGCACTGTTGCCCTCATAAAGTCTAGCATCTGTTAAGGGCACCGAGACCCCTGGAGGCAAGGGATTGACAGCCATAGTAGTGATCTTATGCTTAAGGGGAACAAGAGAAAGGGCTTATGGAAATGCCACTGGGTCCTTATATGTCATCGGAGAGGAGGACCCAGTGGAGAGTCAGGCGTACACAATAAAGGACTCTCTGGGAATTGGGGGGGAGGCACTGGGGGATGGGGAGGGGGAGGAGGGGGTTCAGGGGTAGGAGGGGGGAGGGAGGGAACCGGTAAAAAAATTTTAAAACGTATAATTAAATTTTTAATATAAAAAACACTAAAAAAAAAAGAATTTCCGCTTTTGTATATGAATAAAATTTTCTGTAATGCAAAAAAAAAATAGGGAGACAAAGAGTTTCTGAAACAAAACTTTCACCATTTATGTAGTCTTACAAGAAATGTTTGTGTTATTGAAACTGAAATGAAAGGATACTAACTAGCAATGTGAAAGCAGAAAGCTCATTGGCAGAAGAAAATGCAGTTGACTTTCTACATTAGTAATTCCTACATCCATGGGATCAAACAACTGCATATTGAAAACATTGAAGAAAAAAACTGGTGTCTATCTGATTTTTTTCTTGCCTTTATTTCATAAACACTACTGTGTGTGAGTTTGTGTGTGTGAATGCACATGTACTTTTACATAGCAATTATATTGTTTGTCATGACTTTAGTATAAAATTTCAAAAAAGAAAAAGCAACTACAGCTATAGAAATTGTTAGTTCCTATTAATGATTCTAAGATACATAAATCCATCATAGCAAAATATTTGGGGTCAGGAAAAAGTGAATGTGGACAATCACTGTGTGATTGAAAATAAACTGTTATTAGCTTACAATGAGCTATCGTAACTTTTAAAGGCTTTATTAAGACATATAGAAATCACAAAGATATATAGCAAATATAGAAAAGACAGATAGGAATCAATGTATTCAATTACAAAAATATGATCAATTCACAAAAGAAAATGGATATCAGTCAGCCTTTAAAAAATAAGGAAATTCTACATTTGCTATGTATGAGTATACCTGGAGGACACCCAGCCAACAGAAATGAGCTAGAGACAGAACAATACATACTGTATGATCTTCCTTACATAGAGAACCTAAAATAGTCAAATTTATAGAGGAGGAGAGTAGAATAGGAGTTGATAGAAGTCTGGAAACATGGAAAATGAAGAGTTAATAATCAAAAAGTTACACTTCTGCAAAATATGTAAGTTCTGGAAATCTATACAGCAGAATCTGAAGCTAATATTTCTGTGCGGATTACCTAAAATCTGATAGGAGGATAGAGTTTATAGTAAATGTTCTTACCATAAAGATAAATAATACGACTAAAGATACCAGGAGAAAATTGGGAAATAATGATGTCTGACTTTGAGTAATGAGGGCTTTGTGGGTGTATTTGGTGCTCCAAATTCATTGTTTTGTGCATATTTAATATGATGTTCAGGGTTTTCCCCACATTTTACTTTGTGTGTGTGTGTGTGTGTGTGTGTGTGTGTGTGTGTGTGTGTGTGCACGCACCATGGTGTATGTGTGACTGTCTAAGGACAGGGGACTATTCAAGAAGAGATGGACAGAGGACATATATCATCTTTCCTATAATCAAAATTTTCTTTAATTTCCACCTAAAGTTCTGATATTTTGGAATTTCCCATTCTCCTTAAAGTTTTTTGTCATTCATATCAGTTCATACATCCCTGTCAGGTCAAACAATTAGTTATTTTATTAGTTGGATGATTTCTTGCCCAGTTATGTTTTACATTTCCTCCAGTGTGCATTAGCAGGCAATGAAATTCCAACAAGTAAAATTGAGGGCATGATTAAAACAGTGCTTTAAATTAAATAGTTCTTCTAATTCATTTCATAGAACAATAGGCATGCAGAAATGCTAGTAATAAAGTCTAGCCATTACATATTGTATTACGAGTAAAAATATTAACATTACGAACCACAGCAAGAGAACAAACCTTCACCATTTAGAGGGAAAGTCTTGCAAACAAACTAAAACCCCTCCCTTCGAATTAAAAGCTAAGTCTTAAAATGATGCAACTTAAGCTCAAATGATTGTGTGCCCCAAATCTAGTTCAAAGTATTCAAGACTGTTTAGAAAATTACTTTAGACAGATATAGCAGTGACCCTGTCATTTTACCTATGCTATAGAAATATACTTTAATTTTCAAGAGCTCATTTATACCATAGATTAAAATTTTTAATTTTGAAAGACATTATGGACCTTAGGAAAGAAACAGGTGGTATAGTGGATCCAAAGCGAACTTACCAGCAGAAAGGGAAAAAAGAAGATGGTTACACAAGCTTTGTGTTTGTTAATATGAGCTTTAGGGTGTTGCTACTTCAGCTCAGGAACATACAATCTTTGCTTGGTATAGATTCCAGTGTTCAAGTTGACAAAGACTTTCTGGGTTGCATCTCATGAGATAGTGCTCAAGAAGCTAAGTAAGCCTCTTGCTCCATAAAAAATGGAAACTCTGATATGTGACATGTAATTCTCAAAAAAACATTATATCAAACTGCATCTCTGAAAGATCACCCATGCTAGATGGAAGTGATGAAAGGGATGGAAATATAGCAGGACTTTTTAGTACACATGGCTAATCCCACTTGCCAGAAAAGTCTCTCACAATAGAGTTCTCCATCCAGTGCATGGTATGGCATTTGGGGGAGGGGTAATAGTAAAGCATTACCCAGCTACAGAAATGAACTACTCAGACATCAACAAAGGAGATCAGAAAGGTCATCAGATCAGTTGCCAAAGTGGAAAAAAAAGTATGATTTCCAGAGGCACCTTAATTAATGAAAAAATAGGTAATTCCTTAAAACCACAGCAGTAAAGGGCTGCCTACCCTCAGCCTGACTTTTCCCTGCCGACATGTCAGCCCTCATTAAAAGTTGAACTGCTTCAGAATGATATCGCTAGCAGAATCATATCCTACCCAATTAATGAAAGCCGGATCAGTAGAGCATTCTTTATTACTTTTTAATCTGTTTTTTTCAGCCTCCTTTCCTAAAAGAATAAGGTTCAGCATCGGTCCCAGTTCTATTTGGTCTTCAGCAGCTCAGCACACTCATGGAAGCCACAATCAGGTTTCTTCACCACCAGCTGCAGTTTGGGGGAGGTACTATATGACTAGAAAAAAGATGGCAGAACTGAGAGTCCCTGTGCCCAGACTAGTGAAACTCAGATCATCAGAGGTGCCCTCAACACTTGTCACCTGACAGAAGCCATGTAGGAAAGAAGGGCCTGGGCACCCATCTCAAGCTATTGCGCCCTCCACGTATGCACCCTTCCATAACACAGAAGCCCTAACTATATTTGCTCAAGAGAGTGAAACAAATTAATCCCCCTTCTCACAAAGTTTCATCCTTCTGTCCCTTCCTATCAGAAAAAAAAGAACAGACTGTTTTTGTGGTTATTGTTGTTGAGAAATATTAGATTCACTTGCACATCTATTTGTTAGGAATTAAGGAGAAATTCCTTGTTCACTCCATGAAAGATACCAGCTAGACATCAGCCAGTTGCTGGTCTCTCTCTGGAATTAACACCTAGGAAGTCTTAAGAGAAAACTTTCATGGCTTTTTCAGAAATGGCCCTTAGAACGAAATCAACAGTACTTTGCTACTAACCTACTGAACACCATACCTAATGGGGAAGGCCAGTTTTTATTTATTGGGTCCAAGAGACTTGTAATTTTAAAGAGCTTCTCTTATAACAAGCTGTGATATGTCCAGAGAGAAGATTCCAGGAAGTATGAGGTAAAAGATAAATTTAAAGTAAATAAATGTAAACTGTTGAGCTACTGCTAACATAAGATAGAATACTGAAATCCCAAAAACCATCAAGTGAGGACATTAGAGAGACTAGTCCACCCCAACGACCTGCACTACTGCTTCAGTGCTGGTCTCAGCTTCTGTCCAATTACGGTCAAAGTCATGGGCAAGTCTGTGTTCCATCTGCCTGATGATATTATTAATCATTGTGTTTTTTTTTCCCTAAAGTCCCATCTTTGCTCCACCTCTACCTGTTTTGTACAAATCAACAATACAAACTAAGATCATTGTTGGAGTTCTTGGAGAAGGCTCTTGACTCCAGATGTCAATATCAAAATCTTCTTTTCCACTCCTAACTGGTGTCTGAGAAATAATTCCAGAGTTGCTCCTACAACAAATTGTTATCTTCATCTTATCTGTTAAGGGAGTGAGATCAGAGATGGCTAAAACATTGAAAACCACAGGCCAGCATGCAAAGAGCCTCAGGCTAAGATTGGGAGCCAGACATGCTTGGAATGAAATCATCACTCCAGCACTAAATACCTTTATGGAAACGAAAGTTCTAAACCTGTTGTGTTTTAGTTTTCTCTTCTGCTAAATTAAAGATAATTGTATAAACATGGAATGAATGTGAGGATCAAAAGGAATAATTCACATCAACTCTGGTGTCCAATAGATATTAAAAACAAAGTAGTGTCCAATAGATATTAAAAACAAAACAAACAAGAAACTCTTCCACCCATACTAGAGTTTCCTTTAGAAGAAATAAGATCATGTAATCACTGTAGACTTTGTCATTAGGGTATTATTAAAAGCTAAGCAACAACATATAAGAACATTTTTTAATTTCTGGAAAAAATAGTATATTATTACTATTACAGCCAAGTATCTTGCTAGCACATCCTAGGTGAGGCTCATAATCATGGAAGAGGATGCATTGGGAAGATGGAGAGAGGAGAAAGAACTCTTCAAGAGTCATGAACTGAAGCAGTAAATAGCTATGTAACTCACAAGGTATAAAAACCACAAGTATTGAAAAACCCCAATGCTTCATGTCTCACGAGTTAAATTCTACTTTCCTTTGTTTTGCTTTGCTGGTCAAAGCAGTCAGAATCCTAGAGCTGCCCTTTCATCTTGAGCTATTCCACAAGAAATGACCTGTGCTGTGCTGTGCTCCTAGAGGCAGAGACTGAAGCCATGAAAGGAGGTCAGCACTGAAACCCTCTCTGGAAGGAAACCAAGAAGCAAGAGCAGACTCTCTACATCTCTCTAGACTTCATTTCTGCAGAACTAAGTTTCCTCGCACAGGCCAATAGTGAGTGGGCCATAATCAGGATGAGCTGGAAAGTAGCCACAGGGCAGCTGGTGCACATTCTAGGCCTTCATGGGCTTCATTTCCCACCACCATTGCTGCTGTCACCAGCTGAAAATAATCAGACGAGACGCGGTGAAACTAGGTAGCTGACCACATCAGATTCAGCGCTTCGCTTCCAGGCGCCTCCACCGCCCACCCTCAGTGCTCCCAGGTGAGATAACGGCAAGTGATTTGAAGCTGTCCTCAAACAACCTATCTCTGCAGCTAATCATTCATGACATCTCCAAGGTGCTGAGATTTGGAATGAAAATGGAAAAGAATATGTCTTCACATCTACTCCTGTAAGAAGGAGCATTCAGAATGAAACCGAGAAATCAACTTCCAATGAGATACCAGAACGTTTTGAAAAATGTTTTCTAATAAGATTATCTATTGCTGGATATATTTGCTCATTACAACCTATAATATGATAGACACCTTATCTGCAGTGTAGAATTTATGATGCACTGTATAAAGTTTTATAACATGGATATTTATTAATTTTAATATTTAAGAAAAAAGTATAATCTCATAAAGGCCATGATTTTACAGGTGTTACTTGTTAGGATAAAACCACAATTAATAATAAAAAAGGTGATTTAATGAGAAATATCATGTAAACATTAAGCAACTAATAATAATACAGGTGTTCACAGATGACAAGAACATAGTTAAGTGGCATGTTGATAACTCAGAATAGACATTGCTACTACTTGTAGGACAAATTTCCTATATTTACCAAGAGTGTGTTTATTAAGATTTTTCATCAGTTTCAGTTGGCCTAACAGAATGGCTGGACTTTCCTCTTTTCATTTATTAAGATCATCAACAGGAAGTTTCTCATTTTGTAAGCTGTTTTAGAAGGTGTGCTAGTTAGATACACAGGTGACAACTTGGCAGTTGAGAAATGAGCCTTTAGCAATAGCAGTGAAGAATTACTTAGTTAAGACAAGCCCTGAGCAAGCGTAGGAGATAATCTAATTGAGGGAAGACCAGTCCATAGTGGGTAGATGTGTAAGATGGAGAGTGAATTAGTTGGTTTTGGCTGACTGGCAAGTTGGAAGTATGTCCCTCTTCCTTTGAATGAGGTGTAGTCAGTTTCCTTGGCTCCTGATGTTGATATAAATTCTCCTGCCATGCTGAGGAACTAACCAGAAACTGTAAGCCAATGATAATTCCCCTAATTTTTTTCCCTAAGTTTCCTTGGGTCCTATATTGATGAAATGAATGCAAGGGTGAAACTAATGCAGAAGGACAGATCGAAACAGAGATATTCTTATCCTTACAGTCACCTTCAGGCAGGAAGCAAATGGATTAGTGGATAACAACAGTTTTAGATCAACAAAAGTGGTTCAGGTGTCCCACTTTGTGGAGAAATTTTTCAGATCAAGAAAATATACTGCTCTTGTTCAACCTATACTTCAGAAGATATACGTAGCATGTTATGTTGGATAGATGAATTCATAGCCTAATTTTATGAGAATTGCAAAATAATATAAGCCAAAACTTCACATGCAGGCACAAGGAAACTAACTCTAGGAATGTCACCTACCTTAGGCACATTCTTCACACGAAACAGTATATTTTGGAAAGAGTGCCCATCATTGGCCTGCAAGACAGCAGCATCGGATGTGCTGTCTGAGCCATCATGAGCGTAGAGGAGAAGACCTCTGGAGAGCTCATCCAGCCGGAACTGGTAGATAGGAATTGCCGGGGCTGGAAGTGTGCGGAGCAGCTGGCCATGAAGTGGAGGATCCAGCACTTCCACGACCACATCCTGGGGATTGTCATCATCCCTTATTTCAAGCAGCTGAGTACTGATGGTCGCTCTTTCTCCTCTGCTGAGGTGGAGAACCTCATTTCTCAGCACATACGGGGCCTGAGGAGTTAAAGGGAAGCAGTAAGAAAAAGTATTTATTTAGAATATGGCAGTGGACCAGAGAGTACTATGTGCAATTCAACTGACATCTCCATGCCTTTTCAGAAGCCACAGAGTGCCAATCTGCTCCATGGGAAAAGCCTTGTCAGAAGTGTGTGCTTAATAGTAACTGAGACTATTGTAGAAGTTTCTCAAGTCATTTCAAGACCATCTTCTCAGTATGATGAAATCCACAACAGCCACTTCTAAATCTCTGTAATCTTGGATTTCACTATATCCCTCTTTCCCACATTGCAGGCAAGAATGACCCAGTGTCAAGGAATACAATCAGATATCTGCAATACAAGAAAAACTAGCAAGAAGTATGAACCTTGGGACTTATGTTCTGGAGGATGGTACTTTGCTCTAACCAGCCTTCAGTGAGCTGATTCAGTGAGATGCTTCTGTCTTCTCAATGTGAGCAACTACTGGCCCCTCCTGGAAATTTCATCAAATTCTTTCATCCAGATCTTGACAAAGTCCCACTCTAAGTCAGTTTATAAAAGCCAAAAAGATAATACCCTGTGTGAGTTAGACTACCTGGCTAATTCTTGTGACGCTGTGAGTATAGCAAAATTTCACATTTTCCTTAAGATTGTCAGATTTGCCCACATCACCTTGAGTAAACAGATAAAATGTTCTTTAGTAAAGATAAAAGGTAATGACTCACAGCAAAAAAACTAAAAAAAGAAAACAGAAAATTCTTACACACACAGAAGATCAGGCTATAAGCCAATAAAATATTAGCTTAGTTTGTATATCATTTGAAGTTGAACCATTTTAGGACTTTTCTCAACACACTGTCTTTTTTTAATCCAAATAAACTTTTAAAAAGTTCTTTTCACAATTATCCAAGCACTTTATCGGCCTCTTAGAAATTACAATATCTACCAAAGTAATGTCTAACAAATGAGTCACTAAAATGATTGCATAGTGAAAAATCAAAAAGTAGCCACTCAGAATTCTCCACTCAGAATTCTAAAGCTGGGAGTGTACACAGGGGAATGAATGGAACCTCATATACTAGAAAAGAAAAGGTCAAAAGTCATGTCAAAATGCATAAATGGAAAATACCAAATTAACTTACATGAGAAAAATCCCTGGGAGACTCACAACAACACTGAAGTATGTGGAATAAAAATAAGTTAAACTTCCTTTCTAAAATTCCACCTTCAAAAAGTTAAAAGGATAAAAAATTTATCACACAATAAATATAACGAAGATGTGCCTTCACTATATACTCACTTTGCTATGGAAAAAAAAGACAAAACTCAGAAACCCTGGGAATTAACTATCTCAGATTAGATAGCTGTTTATCAGTATCTATCCTGCCATCTTTCACTGGCATAAGTGTATTAGCCCAAGTGAAAAGACCAAACAAAAACATCTGAGTTTAGGTACAAAGGAACATCTAGACTCGTAAGTCCACGACTGGCTCATGCTTGCAGAGACCACAAGTGTCAGCTTTAATTAAAACAAGATTTATGTGCATTACTTAGGATCACCTTCTAATCTCTCCTTAACTCCAAGCTACCACTGATGTGATGTGAGAGTATCACCACTATTGGAACTGAGTTACTAGTACCATTTGCCAGCCAGTTCTAGTTCTAATTTATGGTGTTATACAAGGTGCACTCTCAAATTTCACTTTAGGACCAAAGATATGAATACATTAATTAAGAGCAATATAATCTAATGTTCCTTCCTTAAATCATGACTGATATCATAGTGAGATATGCATGGATATTTTGTGTCCTGGTTCCTCAGGATGTCTTACCTTCTTGCTGTTCAACCACTGGAGATAAATATATGAAACTAGAGCATGGTTATGCTGATCACAAAGTAGGGATTTAGATGTTTAGCTCTTCCTCAGATTCCCAAGGGAGAATTCTACATCTATGCCTTTGCTTTTCGTACTGTTCAGCTATTAAACCACTGCATCTCTGAGCTCAGAGTTTCTACATCTATATGTATTTTGGACCCTTCAGTGCAACTTGACAGAGGGGAATGATGACCTTTTGCAATGATATCTTCAGATCTGTGTTTAGCTCATGAGCATGAGGAGAGTTCATTTAAATAGACTTCTAATGAGACTCTCTATCTACTGCAAATTATGTGTCCCCGTGGAGAATATGTGTAGATAAAACAAACTACCTAAGAATAAGGAAGTTCTTAATATCTGGAAGAACTTCAGATTATTCTGAAGAGATGACTCGGGAGTTAAAGCTTTTGTCTTGTTAACAAAAAGAACCTAAGTTCGGATCCCAGATCCCACATAAAAACACCAAGTGGGAATGGCAGCAACTTGTACTTCTGGCTCCAGAAGATAGAGCCTGGCAAACCCCAAAGCAAAGCAATAAGGAGACAGAGTAATGTTGCATGATTCCTGAAATCGCCCTTGCACCTCCACAGATATACATATTAAAGTACTCACTTCTATATATACCCACACACATATACATCCATACCCACACACCCAAAAATTGTTCTATGGGTCTAGTATCAAATTCGATACAGTAAAGTAAGACACAAATAGGTAATAGTTTAGGACACAGACTTGGAAGCCATATATTCTGATGCAAATCTTACATGTTTACTAGCTCTATCTCCACAAATTACTTAATCTCTTGTGTCTTAATTTACCAGTCTGTAAACTAAGGAAATATTTCACAGAGTTGGTGTCATAGTTAAATACAAGTATCAACTTGACAGTTGAGGATTTGAACTCCGGATATATTTGTAGAGAATTAGTAGTTGAGTTAAGCTCAGAGTGAACCTACAGGATATTGTCTAGTTGATGAGGAAGGCCCAGCCCAGGGTGGGTAGGACTAGGCCCTGGACAGGTGAATAAAATGCAGAGAGCTGGTTGAGGAAGTTGGCATGCTTTTGTATACCTGGCCAGACATCCTTTTTCAGCTGTTATGTGGAGATGGTGTGGCCAGTTCCCTTGGCCCTGGTGTTAGTGCAAACTCTCCTGCCAAGCTGGACAAACAATTGTAACCAGGATCATAAGAGAAAATAAACCCCTTGTTCCTTTAAACTGTTTGGTTGTGACTTTATCAGCAACCATGCAAAGTAATTGCTACAGTTGGCATGAAGATCAACTGAGGAATTTATGTGAAACATAGGTACAGTACTGAAGATGCATGAACAATGCATACTATTGTTAATGTTATTACCCCCAAAGGATTAAAACTTACTCCAATAGCATTTCAGGATGAAAATAAGAAGACATTTTCTCAGTTCATTTTTGTTAAAATTGCAAGAACCATTGCTCTGCTTTTAAAAATTAGGAGATATGTTAAGTTTGTGCATCAGCTTAGCTTTTTTATTACCTGTGTTGAAAATGCTTGTATGTTGATCAGCTGTGGTTCTGAGAAGAATTGTTGGTCACTAATTTTCAAGGAAAAGTAACCTTTCCTAAAGTAGTTCCCAAGGAAGGAATGAGAAAACACAATCATTACATTTGCTTTTAGAAAGAGAAGAATTAACAATTATTTTCAGTCTGTATGCATATAAAATTTGGAATAAACTATTATTAAAATAGCTAAGATGTGAATTGAAATCACCAAAGGTTAACTTAATAAGATACAAATAAAAATATGACATGTTCTTATGACATAAAACTAATATAACTGTTTTGTTTCTTGTTTTTCCAAGCTAAATATATATCAGAAAAAATATTACTTGTCAAGCCAAGACAGATTGGTGATGTATGAGCTAATGAATGATTCAACTAAAGAACAGAAAGGAATCTTCTAGTTTTTTTATTAGATTTGGTTAGTTTTCAACAATTCCTTCTCTCCAGGAAGCCTTCTCCACATGATCTCAATTCAGTGAGTGGATCCTAAGAACAGGGTCTTTCCCCTTCCTACACATATCCACTGTGCTACAGTTGATATGAAGATCAACTGAGTAATTTATGTGAAACATAAATACAGTACTTTAGATGCACGAACAGTTACTATTGTTAATGTTTTTACCCCTACACTGTGGATATAACTAGGGAGGAAGGCTGATTCTTCTCTGGAAACTTGGAGTTGGCCTTTTAACCATTTGATTGTAGGTAACAGCTACTAGAGTGTGTAGGAGAGAGGTGATTGGCACTTGTGAGTAGAGTTGCTGGTCAAGAAAAATCAAGTAGTTTCTGCTTCCTATTTCTAGCTTTGGATCAAGATAATTTCTGCTTCCCAGTTCTAGCTTTGGAACTTACCTTGGGGCAACGGCTCTTAATAACTTTGAGGTATGAGCCACCATTGCAAAGTTATAACAAGTTTCACTATTTTGCTTAGTCTAATTCAGGTTGATTTTAATTTCTTGTAACCAGAGTACCAATTAGTGCTCACTCTTCTGTGGATTGGCTTCCTGTAGAAGACTTGCTTCAGAGCTTTAGAGATGGTCAGAAGAAAGGCACAGTGGCCCACCTTCAATGCCAAACCAAGCAGAGCTCCTTACTGGGTGACAAAACGTATGGTTAATGCATTATGGGAGCTTTTGGATTCTGGTTCATCATAGGAACCACTGTTTCAAAGGCTCTTTACAAAGTAATTTTAGAACTAAGTACTTAGACCTGAAATATGTGGCACTATCTAAAAAGCGTATGCCAGAAACAAAAGAGTACCTATTAGCAGTCTCTGATCACATGACATTTTAAAAAACATAAAACTGTGTAGATGAAAAACCAGATTGCTTATTTCCAGGGACTGAAACCAAGAGAGTAACTATAAAAAAAAGAAACCACAATGGAGGATGATGGAACTATTTTCTTCTTTTCTGAGGGGGTGATGTGTTATGAACTTAGTGTGAGCAGCTTAAGAGAGCCTGCACCCCTGAAGAAAATGAATCTCACTTCCTCAGCAACCATTACCCACCAACAGCTCCTCAGGGAAGGGTGGGAAACTGCTTTACATCTTGACTATGGTTGTGGCAATAAGATTCTATACATTGGCTAATGCAGAACAGCACGCTTTATAACGCAGAGATTTCCAATGATTGTATAATCTAGTTCATAAACCTGAGTTTATGAGTTATTATTTTCTTCTATTCTGTCTTGTCATTCATTTTCTGTAACACTTCAATCTTGCCTCTCTCCTCTCCTGACTCCACACTGCAAGGTAGTGCAATGACCAGACATCATGAATAGAGATGGATATTAGAGTTGGTCTCACCAATGTCCCAGCAACAGCACCCAGCATCTCAACCTATTAGTTACCCTGGCTCCATTGACAGATGGGCTTTTACTCCACAGGGACATTCTGAACCCCAAGGAAACCAAGCAAAAAGAATTCCCATCTTAATCACTGTCTGCCTTTTCATAAAAAGAAAAATCACAATCGTGCATCAGGCAGATTGCCCTTCTTGTTTCTCTAGCATTCGGAAACAAATAGTGCTACCTTTCATGGATTTCTACCAATCTCATTTTAGTATTTCTGCCATTTCTTTTGCTTGACATTTTTTAGATTTTAAAAAAATCCACTATCAAAAAGGCTAATCCCCACAAAGAGTACTACAGGAATTCCCTACATGTCATGCTTTATTTGATTTAAGGGTGCAAGGCTAAAATTCTGCAAGAAATTGGGTGTTAGGTGGTTAAAGTTAATCAGACAACTGGTTATCTATAGAACTTGATACGTTTTACAATTTGGTTATAAGACAAGGGACTCCAGGTTCAGAGCTGTGTAGCTCTCTGTGAGGAGAAAAAGAGAGGAGAGGAGAGAGAGAGAGAGAGAGAGAGAGAGAGAGAGAGAGAGAGAGAGAGAGAGAGAGAGAGAGAGAGAGAAATGCAGGAGATGGAGCAGAGGCAGAAAATCATTGCTACTAAGGACATGGGTTTCCTGAAGTCTTCAAATTTTTTTAATCAGTAGAATGGGAGCATAGGTTACAGGACTTATAAATAGTGCTTAACATATCATGCTCACACTATCACTCTCATTAAATGTTAGTTGTTCTTATTTATATAATACGATCTTCTGAGGTGAGTGCCACCATCAGCTCTGAAAAAAGTAGAGATACTCTTTTATTAATATTCTTTTCTCCACCTATGTCTTCTGCTTTGAACCTCAATCAATCAATCAGGGTTAGTGTTGACAGTAGAAAACATTCAATGTGCCCTTATCGCTGTTCTCTGGGCTTCTACTCCTTGTTTATGCAGTCTATGCTAGGTTATTTGTGCTAATGAAGCAGAGAGGGGTGAAGGAGAATGCAAGAGGCTAATCTTTGGGGTACATTCTGTGCTTTCTGTTTTGTAGATTTACTCTGCTAATTACAGGCTGGATTTGCCCAGGTTCTTGTTAATGCCCAATTACATTCCTGAGGCGCACGTCAGCTGAGGTAAAGAAGACAGCGAGAAGCGTGCACAGCATCGAGGGAAAACTACATCAGGCTTAGAAATTAGCCACAATTAATCTCATAAAGTGGATAATAAAAAGTTACAGGCAAATCTAAGTTTCCTTCCCACTCTGGTGTTCTAGGGACCATGAGACACCTTGGGAAGCCAGTCTCCCATCCTTCATCTGTGCCCCTAGTCCCTGGCATTGCTCTCATGTGAAGGAAGAACTCTGGCATCTGGCTACATAACAAGTTTTCTTTCTGCTGGGCCAAAAATCTGGGTAATTATACTCAGAGTTTTCCTGTCACATCAGAGAATTACCCACAATTATGTGATAAAATGAAAATGCCGCAAACAGAAGCACACTCTCTAAGCAATTACAGGGAAATGATGACAGGCAGCTGAAAGTGTTTGTGGAGTATCGATCCTCCCTGGACGAGAAGAGATGGCTATTAAGCAAGAGACCGGGGGATGGACAGGCAGAGCTGGGGCCGGCAAGAGGGAGTGTGATACCAGCAGTGACTCACCGGAGCTTTTCTTTGCTGTGCACGAAACGCACTTTTTTCTCGTTCACGTCTTTCCAGCTAAAGTGGCCAGCCTTGTCCAGTGGGGTCTCTTTGCCATTTCTCAAGAGCACTAGTTGACCATTGGTGGGTGTGCTCACGACGTGGAACAGGAGGTCTTCCACTCTGCCATCCTGCTGCTGGACGTTCAGGAGAGCAAAGTCCAGTGGCTTTATCGAGCCAATTGCAAGGGTCATGGAACCGTTCACGTGAAGACTTGGAGTGTGTATTTTGTCTAGGAAATATTGGCAGGTAAAGATCAGGCTGGGTGCTTTCAGTAATTAGGTCTTATTCACTTACTTTGTTTTTAAAAACTAGCTTGTAATATTAATTCATGGTTACACAAGGAGAGGTTAGATTACTGCATTACTGGAGCATCTTTCTAATCCAGTGGTTATCATCTGAAAATACATGATAACATAGTACTTAATGAAAGACTTGATTTAAAATTGTTGAAAGACATTACATGAGTAGATTTTTTTGTAATTTTTTAAAATAATTTTTGATTTGACAAAGGAGCACAAGATACAAAAGAAACAATTTTCTGATATGACAAAGGAACACAAGATACAAAAGAACAATTAAATTAAATGATATCATCAAAATAATAAGAAATGAACTTTTGTGCTTCAAAATGCACCAAAATAATGCCCAGAATGTGAGAGAATGTTTGCAAGATGAGTCTGAAAATGGAAGTGTATCCAGAGTAGATAAAGAACTCTTACATTTCAATAACAAAGGACCAACTTTTGAAATGAGCAAGAATTGGAATAGAAATAGAATTGAAAAGGCAGAATTGAAAAAGAAGGAATTTTTTATATAAAAAGCCAAAAAGCACAGGAGTAGACATGCAACAGTCACCATGGAAATGGAAATCAAGACCTCAGTGAGATATTACTTCCACTGGGATAGACAATAACAAGTGTTAGTGTGATATGAACCCATATACACTGTGGGCGAGTGCTTAAAACAGCACAGCCATTGGGCAATGCAATTGGGTAGTTCTGCAAATAAATATAGTTGTCATATGACCTATCAGGTCCATTAGGAGTCAGATGTCAAGAAGAACTTAAAAATGCCTACATTAAGACTTGCCTGTGAATATTCAGAACAACATTAAGCTAAGCAGAGAAATATTGTAATCTATATGAACGATTGCTATAAAGATAAACAAAGATTGGAAATATGGCTCAGTGGCAGAATGCCTGCCTAGCTCAATCTTTAGTATTACAACAATAAAAAGGGTGAATTGAATAGGTAAATAGATAAACAAGATGTGACATATCCATAAAATGCAGCATTACTATAAAAAATGGAAATGAATCACCATTTCTGATGCATGGTACTGGTACATACTACCACATGGATGTACCTTGGTAAGAGCCAGGCATAGCTATATGCTGTGCATCTGTATTTATGTTAAATGTCTAGGCTAGGCAAACTCATAGGGACAGGAGATGAATTAATGGATTCCAGGTGCTGAAGTGATAGGGGAATGAGCTGAGACTGATGATGGTTATGGGGTTTCTCTTTAGAGTGATACAAATGTTCTGAAATTAGATATTGGTGATAGTTATACAACTTCGTTGAGTATACTAAAAAAGTCCTATTTGATTAAATGCTTTAATGGTAGGTTTTTTGGTATATAAGCTATAGCTCAATAATAAAGCTTGTATAGGGAATTCTTAAAACAATACTGATACTTGGATTTCACTGCCACAGATTCTGACTTGGATGCTCTGGGTAGACCTCGTTAACTTTATAGATTCCCTAGGTAGTGTTAATAAGCTGGAAGTGTGGAGAACTCTAGTCTTAGACAAGCACACCTGTCACATCAGATCCACTAAGAGCAAGGAAAGAGGCAGATGTCTGATACCATTTCCTTGAAGAGTACCAGTTAATTCACAATGAAGAAGGATTGTCAGTGGCTCCTATTTAGGATTTGTATATACTCTGTTCTAAAAATTGATCAACTCTGCTCACGACACATCCGATGCATCAGAGTTTCTACATTCTGTAGAATTTACACTTCCTGCAAGGTATTATACCAAGATCTTTAGTTGGCAGCATCTGCTTCTGTAAGTGGGTCAACTAGACTGGTGATGCTAAGCCTCATGGGGGTGATTTCTACCACAAGAATATTCTAATGAAAGATAAATCCCATTCCACAATGTCTTGCATTGTGTTCTAAGAGAAGAAAGCTGATTCTCAAGCATTTGCAGTTTTCAGAAAGATTCTAAGCAAGTAAGTCAAAGACATTAATTTTTTTTAAAAAGAAGGTTTAGTATCTTCAGAGATCAGTTATATGGAGACGGAATATGTAATTGATTGTGGATAATAAAAATGTTTCATGTTGCAAATGTACTGCAGCACAGTGGCAGAGTGCTCACCTAACACACATGAAATTCTACCTTCATTCTTTAGTACCGCCAATGTTTTTTTTAATGACTTTTGTTATCGATGATTAAAGAACCAAGGAACATTCATTTGTGTTGCCACTACTAAACTTTATCCACCTGTAAGATTTCCAGAGCTCAGAATAAATTCAATTCTCTTTATGAGGTACCTGTTATGTGTTTAGAAAGATTAGCTCAATTCTTTCTAACATGTAGCCTTATCACAGCAAACATGTCCACTTTAAAGATGTTTTGCCTAGCAGTGTGGTCTCCTCATACAATCACCATTCACATATAATTTACCTCTACTCTGTGTAAAACACATGTACCAATGTAGCTACACATTCATATTACTATAAATAAATGCATTATATTTGGATATACAATCTATGTATATGTTTATGCAGTATTCTAGGAAATGGCTGCGGTTTGAGAACACACCTAAGTTTATGATAAATTTCTTCTCTGACAGCACAAGTCACTTCTTTTCTCCAGGTAAAGATCACTCAAGTTTTCCTAACTGTTCACATTCTAGAAATGGTGCCTTATTCCTCAGTAGCACCAGGGGTTTCCCCAGAATAGGGAGGCTGCATTTCATATCACATGTGTTAGTTGCAATTGCAAACCCAGAGTCTGCATGGAGAAATGACAGGTAACCTCACCAGACCATCAGGAGAGAAGGTCTTACCAGCACAAGTGTCATTAGATGAATGGGCGGAGAAGCCAGGGACACAGCTGGCTATGCAGAGGCCATTCTTCAGGAAGAAGCCATGGTCACAAAGGTGACACTGCTCTCTATGACTGCACCGTGCGCACCCCTGAGGACAAGCTAATAGAGAGAGGATACGAGTGAGGCCCAGCCAAGCACAGACTCCAGCTAGAATCCCCCCCCCAGAGACATAAAGGGATCACAGTCAAAACAGAGGACCAGTCGCAAGTGTTTCCCAATTGCAAAAACGAGAGTTCAAATGATGTCCCTCTCCAGCCTCAGTGAGCTGATGTACTTCCAAGAGGAAACTGAATGGAAAGGCCCAAAATTCAATGTGTGCCATGTGATCTAAAAAACATTGCCCATGGATAGACTGTTTAAAAGGCACTGGGGAGAGAAGGCACATACAGTGATTAACAGTGTGGGTTCTTTGGGAAAAGGGATGGTAACGTTCCTTCTCTACCTTTTCCCAGTTGTGACCCTAGGCAAGTTCTTTTAACATTCTTAGATGCAATGTTGTCTTAAAATAAAGGACAGAAATAGCACCTCATGCAAATAATTGTTGGGAGTATTACACATATTATAACATGAAGTGCCAGGTTCACAGAAAGGGCTCCATAGTTACATAGAACCACTTCTCACTCTTATGGCTATTACTGAAGTTGTCGTAGTGGCATTGAAGGAGGATCATGGTGACAGGAATCTGTAAAGAACAGTGGGATCATTTCTTGGATCAAGTTAATAATCTAAGCCTTGAAAGCTTCCAGCCTAGTTTTCCTGCTTCAATGGGATTTTCCACAGAAAGGCCAGGTAGCAGAGTTTAAAGTATCTTGTACTAGAATAAAGAAATGTGGTTTAACATTACCTTAACAGTTATTCAGTCTCTCCTTTTGTGCCTACCAATAAAACAAGGGTTCCTAGCATCTGTCATTTTGTACCAAGTTACTTTGAACATTAAATGAGACATACATAAATGTGGCCAGATGTAAGACGCTGTGCCTATTCAGCGACATTATTAGTAAACAGTGGATGGTCTTTCAAGTGGGTCCACATGGCACCAAGTTTTAAGATGAGAGCAATGGGAGAGGAGAAAGAACGGGAGTTTTTCTTCAATGATCTGGTAGACAGTGAGTTTAAGACTTTGGGGTTAACTTTAGTGTAATAAGAAAAGTCTCAGATTATCTTAAGGAGTTATTTCCCCAAATTATACTCTTCAAGAATGTAATGAAATATCATGTCCATGGGTGATTTAGTCTACATACTAAAAGTCCTATGTTCACATCGGTAAGGCTGATCCACTCTTAATGGATACTTTACAACAATTCAATATAAGGTTTGCATCCCATGAAACATTTCCACAAAGACCTTAAGGGACAACATTAATTCATGCAAGGAAGTTATTGGCATACACTCCCAATAACTTAACCAGTATTTGGCAGACATACATGGGAAGCCATAACTGAATCCAAGTTCCTCAACATTTCATCCTACTTCTAACTTGATGTTCCTGACTAATTGAGAATCAGTACACATGCCTGACTGCCCTCAGTTCTTCCAGAGTACTCAGCAATGACCCAAGTTACCTGTGCATTTGTGTTTTGCATGATCTGCAAAGTACCCCTTCCCACATTCCTGGACACACTGGGCTTCCAAGAGGAGAAGTGGCTCTTCACAGCGGGTGCACTCATGGGGACCCTGGCACTGGAGACAGTGGCTGGCACAGCCTGAAAAACAAATGTCAAGTCAACTGGTGACTTTTCAAGGGAGCTGGGCCCTTGTGTGAAGGAAACATTCGATGCCCAGAGGCAATAGGATCTGATGCGCTGGCAAGGCACTCCATGAGAAGCCAAGGAGCCAGACCCCTGGCTGTGACTGCTGCATCAGCAGTGGAGGACCTGAGATCTGTCACTCCACTTCTGTACACCTCCATGTTCTTCCTAAGAAACAGAAACACTGTCCTAAGCACCTCCCTGGGTGAAAGCCAGACAAAATAATAGAAAATGCCATATAGACACTAACATGATTGACAGATATTGGTGACTACTATAATTATTAATTAATCAATAGCTCTCAGAAGTGTCAATCTCTCTTAACTCATATAGCCAACTATCGATCTCTCAGGAATGTTCTCTTGTACTTTTGATAAAAATGACAGGGTCTGGGGACCTTATGGTATTAAAGTTGAGGTTAAATAAGGTATTGAAAGCTGAGTATGGGGTTACAGGCTTGTACTACTGTTGATGCTGGAAGTCAAGGTAGGAGGATCACTAGTTTAAGGCCAGTCTGATCTACATAGTGAATCCCTGTATAGAAACAACTCAAATCAAGGAAAAAGGGAAGGATGGAAGGAGAGCTGGTAGGAAAGAATGAAAGAAGAAAGGAAGAAAGAGGTAAGAGAGTGAAGGAGGAAGGAGGAAGGAAAGAAGAAAGAGGGAAGAAGGAAGGAAAAGAGGGAAGGGATGGAGAGAGATGGAGAGAAGAAAGAAAGATGGAGGGAGGGAGGGAGAAAGTTCTGGATCAGAAAGAGAAAATGGTAAAGTCTATAGTTTATAAAGAATTGAAGAAGCCAATAAAGTAAGACAGTTTTTCTATTTGTTCTAGTGTCTAAGTATACCAAGCTTTCCATCTGGAAAACAGTACTTTTCAGTTTTTAAAGAAATCTTAAAGTAAAGGCTCACGCATACCTGCTTATAACTCCAAGCCTGCCATACTGACATCAGATTTCAGTACATATTGTGTAATACTAAGGCACAGGAGAAGAAAAAGGACATTGCTCTAGCCCTCTATTGCTTTGCTCTGGATTTGCCATGCTCTGCCTTCTGGGGCCAGAAGTGTAGGCTGCTACCACTTTCACTTGGTGATTTTATATGGGATCTAGGATTCAAAACCAGGTCTCCAGCCCCAGCAAAATAATCTAAAGCCATTCCAGAGAGTAAAACCTTCCTTTTTCTTAGGTGGTTTGTTTTATCTACACATATTCTTCTCAGGGACACAGAATTCGCAGCAGATAAATGATCTCATTAGAGGTCTATTTAAATGAAGTGTCATCATGCTCATTAGCCAAACACAGATCTGAGATACCCTATAGAGTGTCATTATTCCCCTCCGAAGGGTCCAGAATACATACAGATGTGGAAGATGTTGAACAGCAAGGAGGTAAGACATCTTGAAGAACCAGGGTACCAAATATGCATACATACCTCACTATTACGTCAGTCATGATTCAAGGAAGGGACAAGGATTGGGTAAGGTTTCAAAGGGGAACTTGTCAGATATGAGAGAGGGCCAAAAGTTGGGTGAGCATAGAGCGGAATCTAGACACTTACGCTTGCAGAAACCCGCATCCCGATAGTATGCCAGCGAGCACTGCTCCACACAGGCGCCATCCTGGAGAAAGTAGCCATCCATGCACTGCAGGCAGTCTGTGTGCAGAGGCCCGCTGCAGGCATTGCAACTCCAGTCACACTCTGCAGAGACAGTGCATAGATCAGCTTCTATCTGCCCACCCTTAGTCCCAGCAACTCCCTTAGCAGAGCCTGTCTGCAGCTGCAAGGGGTCAGGTCAGGCCAACGTCAGCAATGTCAGATAAGTGAGCAGTAAAGGGGCCTCAACGTGTAATAGCCTGGATGCTTCTCTGTTTAGTGTTCCTAATTATGTCACACACAAGCATGTTCAAGGAGTGTTCCAAGCTGTGCAAAGTCTGCTTGTCAGCAGTGCTGTTCTTAAGCCAGACCGACTTGGCCTCATCCCAGAGGCGCCCGAGTACTCATCTCTGTGCCATGCCAGGTCTATATGCCAAGCCTGCCCTCGGGAGACACCAGCTTGCATCTAATCCTGACTTCCTTCAAATGTTCTGGACTTACTAGGTACAGAGATGCCTGACAATAAAACATGATTCTGACTTTCAAAACTAGACAATGACAGCATGACATTCCCCCCCCCAAAAGATAGTAGATTTAAAGGAAGCATTGAAGAACTGTCCAGAAAGAAAAGGCTTATTGTGCAATAGAACAGTTCATTTAGGGCATCAGAACTGACTGGTTCACAAGCTCCCTTGCTCAACAAACATCCAAGGTATGTGTATCACTGCAAAGGGGGGAGGCATAAAAGTGGGAATAGCAGCATCAAGGACTTTGTGCTATAGTGAGGCACCCCAATAACACAGGGGGATTGCTAGGAAAACAGATGGTCAGGCTCCATGTCAGATCTAGTATGAGTCCTGAGGACTGGGACACAGGAAAAAATGTCTCCATTAATGTTATTGGTTTTGCCATTATGATAGTGGTAGTTCCTAGTATTTTTTATATCAGATAATACTGATGTAATCAGAAAACTCATGTTTGACAACCAACGGTTGAGAGCTGCTAAATCCTTTATACCTGACAAATGAGAAGGAACAGAATGGTCAAATACATAGGTTAAAAATTAGAGAATTCGATTAAATGACCACTTAGCTATGTTTTCTTTCCTTTTCATGTGTATGTGTGTGTAGGTGCATAAATGTTCACAAGTGTGTGGGGACATGTGTACATGCAAACATACATATGCTGTGCACATACATGTGTAAACATGTGAAAGCCCAGGGTAGATATTGGAAAGAATCTTTGATCACGCTTCCATCTTACTCTTTTTGAGATAGGGTCTCCAATCAAACCCAGAACTCATTAATAGGGCTATGCTGGCTATTCAGCTTACTCGGACGATTCCAATTGTCCACCTTCCCAGCATTTATGTGTTCTTTGGTCCTCTTGTTTGCAGGCAAATACTGAGCAATGTCCTCAGTTGACTTCATTACTTGCTATCTATATTTCCCTATTTTTCTCCCTTAATTTTTTAAAATCTGAATAAAACAGTGGCACCAATAGTTCCCATTTCATAAGACCACTGTGAAGACTAAACGAAACGGAGAAAGCGAAGTATTAGCACAGGAGAGGTGCAGTTCAGCAGCAGAGCACAAGGTTAGCATCTGTGAGGTCTTAGTTCAATCAAAATGAATGAATGCATAAATGAATGCACTTAGCAGTTACCTGCATATAGTTAACAGCTCAATAAACATTTGCTGATGAACTGCTTTTCCTTGAGAATAGAACTATCTGAGGCTGTCTCGAGTCCATTTTCCTACTCTGCTAAGTGCCTGGGAAATTTTCCTTTTGTCACACTTTCTCTTCCTTGATGCAATATTTCTAAATCTGGAGAGAGCAAATAAAATGTGCAAGATGGTACGCATGCTTCCATGGTTTATAGAGTTAATCTCCCTTATTTCTTTAGATGATTCAGTCCTGAGGGAAAGTGACTAAGACAGAGCCTCAAAAAATAGTATAGTTATGAAATCATTTACAGCAGGGAGGATTTGCGATAACCTTGTTTTTCACCACAATTTGACAGTCCCTGGTTAAAAGGGAAAAAAAAAACCTACAAAAACTTTGTAGCCTTGAGCACTGTAGACCACCTAAGTTGATGACCACATAGAATTTCTTGGAATGAAAAGTGTGCAGCTCTGTGGAACTGCAGAGCTTCCCAAGTTTATCTGACAGATATCTATATCTGAGCTCCCTGCCAGGATGAGGAGGTGAGAGAAAAATGTGGAAAGAAGCTGGACCCATCAACAGAAAGGGGCAAGTTAAACCTGTATTCTCTCCCTGAGCTCTGCCATTCAGCATACAGGTCTCAAGAATGCCAACTTGTTCTCCCCCACCACTCATTTTGAAAATGCTAAGCTGAAATACACAAATCAGACAGAACTCCTGACCACCTTAGGCTTAGACACTAGCAATCTAGAGCTGCAAACGCATATAATTACAGGACCCAGGGACCCAACGTAAGTCTCTGAAGAGCCTTGGTATGATGGAGTAAGGAATGGTGAGGACTGTGGTCAATGACAGTGACCATGCTTTCTGTCCAGTGGGGATGAGAGGTATACAGTACAATCTGATGTTTAGTGATGATATAAAGCCAATGCTTTTAGATCTGAGCTTTTTCAAAGTAAACAGGAAAATCCTAAGTTTTGTATGTGAAGTCTTCCGAAATAATCAGACTTCAAAATATTGGATCATTGGATGTCCCATACACATACATCTACAGACCAAATAAAATGAAGGTTTTGCTTCAATTAGTTGCCTCTGATCTAGTTACCAATACCAGGTACAATGGTTGACATCTAGTAAATACTAAGAAGTTTTGTTTAATAAACACAAAAATGAGTGAATCGATGAACATATACCGACAATGTTCTTGCACAGAAAGTTGGAGCATTTGTTGAAAATGCCTTCCTGAAGTGGGGAGTGGACGTTCACAGTAAACAGGGTATCTGTGGGTAAAAGAAGCCCTCGTTCAGTTCAGAAAGAGCTTTACCTTTGCATATCTTGGTAGGGAGGTCGAGATAATACTGTGGGGCGCAGTTCTCTGATTGGCACTCCCCAAAGAGCAGGACCTTGTTGGGGTCTCGGCAGGAGGTACAGCTGCCCTGTGAGTCACAACTTCCGCAATGCATGTTGCATGCTGGGTGGGCAGGAAAAGATAGTGAACAGATGATTATAACTGTAAATACAGTAGTACTGCCTAGACAAATACTGCATAGTAATAAGTCCCTGTTTCACCTGTCCTTTAGTTATAGCTCATGAGTGTCTTCTGTGCACAACAAAAACAAAAAAACAAAACAAACAACAACAAAAAGACATCAGTTTTACTTTTCAAAGTAGAAGATAATCTTATTTTTGCAAAGGGAAACTGTAAGACCAGGGATGAAAATCTCATATCCCAATTACCCTGTGATGCTTCAAGAGAATTTATACTTACTCTAACCAGACAGTTTTATTTTGAACCTTACTTTAGAAATTAAGTCCCCTAGAGTTTATAGCATAGACTTAGAATTTGTTAAGATACCAACTGTGGAGACTGTGAAATCCCATATTTTAAGACAAAGCGCTGAAAGGTTAGCTGTCTATTGTCTTTCCCAATTGTAATTCTCAGCAGGCACACATGTAATTGACACATTCGGGAAAGATGACCCAATCTGATCTGCTTTCAAATCTCTAGTCTAAAAATTGACAATGCTCCATGTATTCGGTTATTCATGTGAGAAACCTGAAGTCTATTCTGGTATCTCCTCTTCTTTCCCTCCAAATCTAGTTATTCAGTGGACAGAGCTTTTTGCTTTTTTCCACTGCTCATAAGCGGAGGTGTAGCTAAGCCATCATCACTCCTTGCTGGAGCACCATCACGGACTCACTGGTTTCCCATGCCAGCCTGACCCCCTAGCCTGCTGCTTTCCTTGGATCCATGAGAGTGATGCTTTTAATTCACACTGCCCTGGCTTCACAGTGCACTTTCTCCCTACAAGCCAAAGACCTAGAAAATTTCTAACCATCATTTCTACAAATATCCTTCCTTCCTTCCTTCCTTCCTTCCTTCCTTCCTTCCTTCCTTCCTTCCTTCCTTCCTTCCTTCCTTCCTTCCTTCCTTCCTTCCTTCCTCCCTCCCTCCCTCCCTCCTTTTTGCCTCCCTCCCTCCCTCCTTCCCTCCCTCCTCCACCTTTCCACCCTCCCTCCCTCCCTCCCTCCTCCCATCATTTCTACCTTCATCTCTTCCTCTCTCCCTCCCTCCCTCCCTGGAAATCTTGACACATACACATTTGAATCTTCTTTATGTAAACATCAACCCTGTTTTTTTTTTTAACTCTAACTCATTCTTCAGCACCTTCTTCATTCCAGAACAAGCTATATAAGCAAACCCTCTTATACTACCTGGGCATTTACTCCTGGCATGTGTGATAATGTACATGTGAGCGACTCTTTGACAGCTGAATTCCCTTGTCTTCATGAGTACAAAGACAAGCTGTGCTTTGTTCCTTGCAATATTCCATAGCACCAGCATAACTGGTTACCTGTCATACTGCAGGTGTTGAAGAAATTCTTGCTATGCAAATTAAAGTGAATATTTGAATATATAACATACACTAACACATACATAATCCCAGAACTTTTACCTCATTCTAAAATTCAACTGCGGTGTATAGTGAAGTATTGAAAGAGATTAGTAAATGTTAGGTTCATAGAACATCATCACAGTGTGATGTATGCAAGGAAACTACCTCCTTGAAAGCACAAAGAACTATGTGTTCATTTCATTTATAGGGAGAACTGTTGCTGTGAAATATTCATATTAGTAGGTACCCTTATATTTTGAAGTACCAGGAAAATTCTATATTGGATTTTGAAACAGATGTTTGAGAATAATTGGAAAAGAATATTTTAATCTCTGGAGCTTATAAGACTAATTTTTTATTTGTCTTTTTTCTGGGATTTTTATCAATATTTTATCTATTTGACATTCATGGAAGCCTATTCGTTTTTGAATTTAGCTTTTTCTAGGACTTTGGTGCATGAATTTTGATTTGGACAAAGCACTTAATAAAGATTCCAAAGATAACAATTTGGAATACAGCAATGAAGTGGGGCCAATAAGCTGCAAGCAGCTCTGAAGATGGGTAAAATTCATATGCTCAAAAAAATGTCAGGTAAACTTTTGAATTGGTAAGAGTAGTATTCCTGGCAGCATAAACACACATGATCAAGATTTAAAGTTGCATGCAACCAATATTTTTGACAATGACCTTAATGAAAATAAACATATCATGCTTATGATACCTAAATATGCCACAACTGTTCCTAGAAGAAATATTCACAGTTAAGTCTTAATAACCAGAATAAAAGGAACTTCATTATTTTAACTAGTTGAAATAACAAATCAAAAGTAATTGAGTGAAGGGCTGGAGAGGTGGCTCAGGGGTTAAGCCTCTGCCTTGCAGGCGTGAAGGTCCTGAGTTTGGATCCTAGACCCCACGCATAGACGCCAGGTGGAAGCGGGGGCAGCCTGCGTTTCTGCTCCTGGTAGGGCGGAGCCTGTGAATCCCGGGGCAGAGTAAACAAGGAGGAGGTGGAGGTGGTCCATGGTGATTCCTGAATTCGCCCGTGGTTCTACACACACATACACACACACACACACATACACAATTGAATAAAAAAAAAGTAATTGAGTGAAATATGCAAAGCTTTTCCACCAGAGACATTTAGCCAATTAAAGGATTAGTATCACCTAAAACCATGACATGGTCACTGAACATGCTAACTTACGTAAATTCAATCTGAGGAGTCATCATGCACCTAAATATCAGCTGGGCCTGTCTGCCTGACACTGGGCTGCAGAATGAGGCCCAAATACCAGTTTCTCTGAGCCTACGGTTTACTTCCACCTGCATCCACGCATTGGATCCTTCTGTGCATCCTCTCATTTCTCCTGGGGACTTTGATGGATAAATCATCCCCTACTGGCTCACAAAATAAAAAGACCGAGATGAGCATATGGAAAGTCTAGAAGACTTTACAGAAGATTTGAAAAGATACAGCAGTGAGCGAGTTGCTTCCTCTCTCTGTCGTCACCTTTCCTCTTTCTTTCCAAGGAAGTCAGCAAAAAACTGTCCTTTCCTCCTACATATAGTTCTGCACATATCAAAATGTGTGCCTCTGGATCCTACACTTCTATCTCAGAGGTTGGTAACTAATGAGTATCCCACCAACCTTATATCCAGACCACATCAAGTTGCACCCCGATACAACGGTGTTCCTATGACTAAACTGGGAGGAACAGGGACAGTTCTTTGGAGCCAGAAACTTCCATGGAGAGTGCCAGGACTATGAGAAAGGTAGTGAATAAACTGGAAGCCAGCAAGGGAAGAGGGATATGCTGCCAATGTCCTTCAACAAGGAGCAAGATGCTTCATCCTCTTACTATGCCTGTTCCCAACCTACCACAGGTCCAAGAGATGCCTATTGCTTCTGCTTGAATACTCCACTGGCCATAGCTCAGCCGGGGCAAAGTCCAGGTGAAAGATGACACACTACTCAAACTCCAACAGGTAAACATATGAACAAGGAAGGAGAATTATCTCTGTTGTCCTGAGTGAAATTCTAGGGCCATTCATAACAGCCCCATCCTTCCAACCAGGGTGTTAGCTTTTTTTTTTCTCGCCTATATAACTCTAGGAGAAGTAAGGGAGGCTATCCACACTGGGTACATTGCTTGGGTAACCCTAGCATTTTCCTCTAACTCCAAAGCACTTTGGGCCATGCACTCAGTGACCTATTTATCCCTGACTTTTCAAAAGTGTTCTTACCTTACTCAGTCACTCTTAAATTTTAGAGGTAATAGAATGCACTTCTTGAAGATTTCTGCAATCAAAATCCAGAAAGCTCTCAAGACTGTACTCTAAAAAATGTAGTTATCACTTCTTTCTGTCACACCAATTACATTTCCTCAAGAGTCCTTCACCACACGATTTCAGAAACTGGCAGGCCTATAGCTGTCTACAATGACAGCGGTACAAAGGGGGAGGATATATTATGGATTCTTTTTGTTTGCTTTACATAATAGAAACTTAGGGCTTACTTTACTCAGTTATGACAGGAATGAAACTTAAAGACTAAGATGGGAGATTGTTCATTCAACTGAAATATTCCATGAATGTCTCTGCTGGGGGAAGCTCAACAGGGTGTCCAGGGCTGCCCTGAAGCAAGGCAAATGTTCCCCTAAAGAGAAATATTTCAGTGTAATGCACTTTTGTCACCTATACTTCATACTTCACATAGAAATCCTTTTTTTTTTCTTTTGAACTTCTAGTCTGTGACTCCGCAGCTGTGAGGATCCTCATAAATCCAAGTCACCATTTCTCCATTTCTTGCTCTTGAACAGAACATGTAAGTATTTCATTCCTGTCTCTTGGATTACAGAGTGTGCAGGCTCTGGCAGACAGCTGATATACATCAAGCAAAGTTTTTGTTTCCGAAGGCAAGAGATCTTCCCATTGGTCCAAAAGAGGTTTCTGTCTTCAGTATTTCAACTGATAATAGAAAATTCATAAAACTGCCCTTCCGATGCTAGCGCTTGTATGCATCTGAGTGCACTGCCAGTGACCTCCTGTTTGTATCTACATCAATATTTCCACGCTGAGCTTTGCCTTCTATTCCTGGTGATGGTAATGAGAACATAACACTGTACTGAGAGAACCACTGTTCTCTGCTGGGTGTGTTCTAAGTCCCACAATATTCAGATGTGGTTCTGTGATAACTCCCTTACTTCCACATTTCAGAAAAAGAAGCTGAATTGACTTGCTTAAGGTCTTAATGCTGGTAAGTAGTGCCTGGACTTGCACTTCAGTCCCCTGACTGTTAGAACCCACTCTTCTAGCCACTAGCTTATGATACTTTCAATATGGTTATTTCTACCACATAAACTTGAAATATTATTGTTCACTATCATTTTCAAAAGTCTAAAAAAGTTTGTAGAGTCACTCTTCAGCCATTGAAATAAAGGAAGCTCTCTCAGCTATAATGGATTTTTTTCCACCTAGATCTTCCCTTTACCTAATTTACCTTAGCCTTCTGTGTCTGATTCAAAAGTAATTAATTGTAGAGTGATTTGTTTGAGAAATAAGACATTTCTACACACTTGTAAACACATACACACAAAGAATTCCATTTTGAGCAGAAACAGAATGTTTTGTGACATGCAAGGCTTTGCTTGTTGTCAGAATCAACAAATAAATGTAGAAGGCAAATTAAATCTAGAGACATGCTCAATATTAGCACTGCTCCTTTCTCTGCCTAGGATCAAAGAACTAGATTGAGATAATCATGTTTATGACTATTTCATAAACATACGCTAATGCTTTTATACTATCAGTGGGGTAACTGAACAGAGAAACTGAAAGATGGATCCAGATCACACAGCTGGTGCTTAGAAAGACACTAGTCTGAAATCTGAGCTATCATCTACTGATCGTGTTCATATTGCCTTTGCAGATTAGCTTTCTTTCTGTCTCAAAAATAAAAGAGAGAAAAACAGAAGAAAAAACTTCATATTTCTTCTAAAAGCTCTAGAAGGTCAGAAGAAGAGTGGCAGTTCATTAAAAAAAAAAGACTTACACTGGCAAACACGGTTATCATCCAGATAATGCCCAGGAAAGCAGCTGGTGCTACAGGTACCAATGTGCGTCAGAACAAGGCCAATGGCACAGGAGGAGCAGGAGAAAGGTCCTCTATCTTGGCAGGTTCTGCAGGAGAAGTGGCATCCTGCAGAGGGACAAGAAACATGAATCCTCACTACGGAGCCAGACATTCTCCCCCTGATGGTTGACTGCCAACCTGCCTGTAGACCTGTCTATAAGGAAATTTCTTGATTGAGTTCACAAAGACGGAAAGACCTACCACAACTGTGGGCAGTATCATTTCAGAGGCCAGGGTTTTGGACTGAATAAAAAGGAGTTAAGCATTCTCATTTCTTGCAGACTGAGGACACAATGTGATTAGCTACTTTCAGTTCCTGCTACCGTGTCTTCCCTGCCATAGCACACTACATCTGGAATTGTCTGCAAAAACAAACCATTCCTTCCATGAGTTGCGTTTGTCAGGAACTTTATCACAGCAGTGAGCTGCACCCAGGCACCATGGGTTGATCCCAGTCTGTGCTCCTCCCTCTCAGACGTCAAAGCTTTGTCAGCTCCCGCCCAGCAGCCTCCCCCAGCCCAGCCCAGCGCTCACTTTTACAGGTGCCCCTCTCTGCATAGTATCCAGAGGGGCAGTCAGGAACACAATGGTCCCCAAGCAGCAAGTAGCGGGCATTCTGGCACTTCAGGCAGACACTGCCAGTGTCGTGGAGCTCAGCTACACAGTCCTGGCACAGAGGATGGCAATCTGGAGAGAACAGAGCAGAGAAAGAGCACGGACACTCATGAATTCCAAGTCTAATCACGACATCGCAAGGCAGAGGGACTTTCAGTGACCAGCACTCAGCTCAGCCAACCAGAGAAGGGCCCGGAGGGAGTATGTGTCAGAAAAAGAGAAACTGGGGACCTACACAGATCGAAGCCTGAGGTTTTTAGCAAATTTTAGGCCCGGCACATAGACTGAGCTTTCATTTCTTTTTGAGTGAAGCACTTTCAATTAGACAGGGTTTCGTGTGACAGATTCTCGCTAGGGGTGGCGAGAGCCATCAAACCAACAGAACCTGCAAAATCAATGCTTCACACTCCTCCCCCAAGAGTCAGAGCCCTCGAGGGTGGCAATGCTTGAAAACAGCCCGGGCTCCTGATCCCTTCACAGAACCCCGCCTCCCTGTGGGTTCCAGAAACCAGTGCCCCAGTCTCTGACATGGGGAGACTGACATGAGTAGATAATTGCATGGAGCTGCTTAAAAATGTTGGTCTTCAACAGGAGATAGAGTTATACCAAAGGGCTGCGAGGGAAAAGATCATTTTTATGATCCGATAGATAGTCTGCAGCAGCTCTGTCATAGCAGCTCTGATTAAAGCTATAAAACAAATTATCTTGTGCAGCCAGCACTCTCTTGTTCTCACTCGTATAATAGTTATCCTTTAATAAAGAGTTCGATGGTATTCTGCTCCTATTGTTGGTGAGACTACCTCATCTCTGCTTTCAAGTGGTAATTACCCCAGGAGTCTCATTCAATGATCCTTCATCCCAGAGGCAGAAGGAAACCCAGAGATCTTGAATCAGCTACCAAAATGAAAAAGGAGCAAAGAGCTAGGAAAAGAAGAGCGAGCCTGGCTGGAGGGTTTTCCATCTTCCCTTTTGAGATGCCAAGCTCTGTTCGCACTTCCCCGAACTACCCAGAGCACAGATGTCTCATTTCATCTCAAGAACTTGTAGCTTAAGACTCAGAAAGTTTCACCAAAAATGCCCATTTCCGTTGATGAGCCTGTTAAAAGCAGGTTCCATTGGCAGTACACCTCACTGCTGATCATGTGGACGCCTCCCAGAAGCAGATCCCACTCCCGTCCCAGCATCTAACTACTGTTGGCACAAGCACTCTTTCCCTAGAAACCTATTACTGCTGCCCCAGAAGTTAAGCTGAAGTGTCCTCTTCAACAATGCCCACTCTTCTAGCAGCACAAATGAAGCCCCCTGACCTTTCTCTGAACCTTGGGAGTTTCAAATTGCAGGTGGCCTGACGCCAATATGAGAGACAATTCATGATCTCCCAGGAGCCAAATTAATCCTCATTACAGCCCTTCAGTAAATGATCAAGGAAGTAATGCCCACACCAGGGGAAATATGAGAAGGCTGTTCCCCCTCTCCTACATTGCACGGCTTTCCGTGGGATCCTGAAGCATTTTGTCTTTTTCCCACGCCTCCCTCACATCTTACGTATGCACAAGGAAGTTTAAGGCACCAGAAAATTGTCAGAGTGAATGAAGATGGTAGTGTGCAATCAGAACCTTAGTGTACAAATACAAATCCTGAGGAAACTGCCCAGGGGAAGCTCTACCATGAAGGAAGCCATGTCCTCCTCCTCGTCCTCCTCCTCTTCTTCCTCCTCCTCCTCCAGGAGAGGATATGCAGGGTGCCTTGGCATGCAGGGACAAGATCTACAGGCCTCAGCTGCTGAAGAGCAGCTGCATCTAAACCAAGCATTTCCTAGCGTACAATTAGAGAGCCGACAAAGGATGACCACCACAGCGACCTTTGAAGAGAGAGTAGCAGGTCTCTGCAGCATTCCACCGCATAATAACTAAGTATTTACAGATTTGTTTGATTGTGGGTCTCTTTAGAAGGTGTCTGGATTAAGAAGGAAATGCATATCCAAGGAAGCTGGGGGGGGGGCTGGAGAGGTAGCTCAGGGGTTAAGCCTCTGCCTTGCAGGCGGAAGGTCCTTAGTTCGGATCTTAGACCCCATGTATAGACATCGGGCAGGAGCGGAGGTGGCCTGCGTTTCTGGTCCTGATAGGGCGGAGCCTGTGAATCCCGGGGCAGAGTAAACAAGGAGGAGGAGATCCATGGTGGTTCCTGATTCATCCGTAGTTCTAGACACACATACACACATACACGCACACACACACATACACGCACACACACACATACACGTGCACAATTGAATAAATAATAAAAAATTGAAAAAAACAACAACAAAGGAAGCTGGGGCTGGGGTGGGAAGGGCATGCCTTTCCTGCTTTCCCAGCAATGGCTGTGAAGGCCTTAGAGCAACACCTCACCCATCATGCTGTGCCTGCCCAAGTGATAGCGCCATCATTCAGCCCATGAGCATCACGGCTGCCCTTCATTTCTTACAACATCCATCTTTACCCAATCTAGCTCCTTTCCTCCCACTTCACTGGATGTTCCCACCATCATTCCTGATCCCATTTCAAATGCCACCTCATCTCTTTACTCTCTACCTGTAGTCACACTCTACACCACCTCCTGTCCCCTTATAAATACCCTACCTCCTGCTTTCATATTAACTACCTTTGAGGGTTTGCATGTAAAATATGACCCATAGGCCCATGTGTTTGAACACTGCATCTCCAGATGGCACAGCTGGTTTGGTGGGGTGTGGAACCTTCAGAAAGTGGGACCTGGATGGAGGCATGGGTGGAATGGATCTTGGGATTATAGTCTAGTCTGGCTTCCAGCCCATTTACTTGCTATCTGATCACCCAGATATGATCAATTCTTCACACACTCTGCCACCATGGAATCACCCTGCCTTCCCCACCATGATGGACAGTATCTCTGCCAACCTTGAGCCAAAATAAATCCTCCCTCCCTTAAGATACTTCCTGTCACCAGTTTGGTCACAGAGAGAAGTAAGTAGTGCAACACTCACCTTATTTCCCTCTTAATTCACTCACTCACTGCAACCTGCCTTCAGCACCCACAACTCCATTACTCTTGAAAAGGTCTCCAATGGTCTCTAAGTGGGCAAGTTAACTAGTCTCCTCTTTCCTTGTCCTATCAGAAATCTTTGCAGCAAAACTGCAAAAGAAAATCAACAAACCATAATCCAGAACTTCAGAGACTCTATATCAACCACCTAGAACTAGGCCAGCCTAATCTCTCCCCATCCTGAAGCTCAGGGAAATTTGCGGAAGAGGGGGCGGTAAGATTGTAAGAGCACAACGATGGGAGGAGCAATGATATGCAAGATACTCCACACAAATTAGGGCCAAAGCAATCATAATTGGACTTTGCATGCCCTGCGCAATGTCCAACACACTATTGACCCCACAAAGTCTAGCATTTGCTAAAGGCACCAAGATCCTTGGAGGCAAGGGATTGACAGCCACAATAATGTTCCTATGCTTAAGGGGAACACAGGAAAGGGTTCAGGGAAATGCAACTGGGTCCTTGTACGTCATCGGAGAGGAGGGCCCAGAGGAGAGTCTGGCATGCACATTACAGGATTCTCTGGGGATTGGGGGGGAGGCACTGGGGGATAAGGAGGGAGGGGTGAGGGGAGGGGGAGCAGGGGGGAGGAGGAGGGAGGGAGGGAACTGGTGTACCTATTAAGTTTATATGAGTGGAAATAATAATGATAATGATAATAATAATAATAATAATAATAAAAGAAATCTTTGCAGCATATTTGACCAGCCTTATTCTTTGAAGTCCTCTCTGTGCCCTCGATATAACTTATCCTGGTATTTATACTGGTGGGGTCCTTTTTCTCTAATGGACTAATGGGCAAAGTTGCAAAAATTCACCACAATCTTTATAATGCTTAATCTCTTGAAAAATTTAGTGTGTTGTATGTATGCTTGCATGTGCATGAGTGTGTGAGCATATGTATCTATGTATATTAGAAGCCCTGTGTGTGTGGAGACCCAACTCCCAATAGTGACTTGAGGAATCACCATGGATTACTATACCTCCTTTTTGCTTTGCTCTAGGATTTCCTAGGCTCCATCTTTGAGGACAGGAAGTGTGGGCTGCAGCAATTTCTTCATGGCAAGGGATCTGGGATTTGATCTCAGGTCTGTCTGCTTATGAGGCAGAGGCTTAATCCCTGGGCCATCTCTCTAGCCCATGATGTTTAATATTTGCTTAATATTGATAGTCAATTAGATATGATTTAGAATCGTAGAAAACATGTCTACAAATATCTATAAGGATGTTTCTTAAAAGGTTTCAATGAAGAAGGAAGACTCACATTGAATGTGGGCAGAACCATGCACATGGGCTAGGATCATGACTGAATAATAGAGAGAAAGGGAATTGAACACAAACATTACTCTCTCTCTCTCTCTCTCTCTCTCTCTCTCTCTCTCTCTCTTTCTTCACCCTCCTTCCCCCCTCTGGCTGTGAACAAAATGTGGCCAGACACTCTATGCAAATCTTTCCTGCAATGCTTTTAACTGTCACTATGAGACACAATGCCTTAAAGTATAAATCCTTCCTCCCTTAAGTTGCTTCTCATTTGTTATAAACATCTGATCACAACGAAGAGAAAAGCAACTAACACGACCCCCAGCTTCTTTCTTCCTAACCAGCTCTCTGGATGACTCCAAACCTGGCTTTGGATAAACAGCTACCAGAGCCGGTAGAAAGGCTTCGCAAGTGCAGAGATGGCAATCACTCCAGAGACTCTGCATCCTTCCATGGTAAGCTGTTAATGCCGCCACAAGAAGGCATCCATCAATCCTCTGACATATCACATTGCATGACAGAGTGAACACCAGAGGCAAAGAAGAAATCAATAACTGACATCTGAAAATATAAAACAGTCAACTGCCAGTTGCCCAAAGCGTCACATTAATCCAACTTAGTTTACAGTCCATCCTTACTCAGGAGAGCATAACTACTAAGTTTGGAAAGTTGCGCTTTCTAACACACTTTGTTCTCTACCTATATTTATTCTACTGCTTAAAAAGTCATATTGAACACCCGCCCCTATGAATAAATTCATTCCTAAACAGTCATTTGATAGAGTTCCTACATCAAGCTCTTCATGTGAACTTCCCTACCCAGTCCTGACATACATTAGCCCCCAGCAGAACGGCACTTAAGTAAATCTGCCCTGAAAGCCTACTCTGAAGGTTGGTTGACTGATTTTTACTAAAGCAAGGCAAAAAGAATAATAAATTCCTAAAATCTAAGAAATACCTTTATCTTCAGAAGCTTGAAGTCAAAAATCTCTTTCAAAGAATTCCTTAGGAGACCTCAAAAAATGAGTGATAATACACACAGAGCAACAGGAGCCCAAGGATTAATACCATTGTTCTGACTTGCAACCAGAAAAGTATAGTCCCCCAGGGCAGATAGCAGAACTCAGGCATTGACAGGCTACAAGTGGCCGGTCCCGCTGGGCACTACCTTTAAGGTGGCTTCAGGCTCTAATCTGAAGGGCTGTGCAGGGCTTGAAAGGGAGTCTAAGATTGTATTTTTCTGACTGAAAAGCAATCTATGGAATCAAATACAAAAAATAATTTTATGTAGGTAAACATCAAAAACAATCTTAGGAATGCCTTTCAGAGTCCATAACTACTAACACTGACATTTTACTTGCTTTTAGTTACTGTCTTATACATGTAAGATTTTCATGTAGATGAGATTATATGACATGTGGGCACGTAGGGCTGTTTAAAATTTTTAAACTCATGTCATGGTTTGAATTTGAGTCGTTAACCACGAGTTCATGTTTGCATCCTCAGCTGATGCTAATGTTTGGAAAGATCACAGCACTTTTAGGAGGGAGAGCCTTGCTGGCGGAAGGCATGTCCCAGTGGGTGGGCCTTGAGTTGGGTACCCCTGCCATGTTTCCATTTGTTGTCTGTTTTTGCTGTCGGCTGTTTGCTCTCTCTTGGCCTCCATGAGCTTCCTCCAACCTCTGTGGCCTGCCACACCTCTTTGGCATAACATGCTCTATCTCCCCTCTGGAGCCATAGGCCAATTAAATCTCCATTTCAACTTTTAAGTTGTTCTGAATGTTGTCTCATAGCAGCAGAAAGAGTAATTGCAACAATTCAGTATCATCCTCATTTCCATATGTCATTAGGGACTCCGTAAACATCATTTTTGGGGACTACACAATAGTCCTGCATTGAGTAAACAAAAATAAAAGGTGTTTTTTCCTCAAGGTTTGACCATTTATTTGAGTTGTCTCTCTTTTTCTAATTACGACTGTGATGGAAGTTTTATCATAAATTCTCACCTGTATTATTTCCTAAAGGGCAATGTTAAGAGTGTGTATACTAAGATCACTGAAGCTTGTGCTTGTGAAGCGAGGAATGCATCTCAAGCACAGAAGTAATTATTATAAATGCACCCTCTCTTCTTAAGAGCTGAAGTGCACTTTCTCTATTTCATGAATGAGAAATCCAAGATAGAGCACATACAGTTTTGCTCACATGGGCCCTATGTAGCTGAACAGATACCTTGAGAATGGCAGGCATAAAACACCACACAAACTTCTTAACACATACCACAAAGAAGGCTTGTATTCTTTTAATGCAGAGAGGCACACAGAGGCCAGCAAGATGGTTCAACAGTAAAAACACTTGGAATGTAAGCCTAGCTACGTGAATTCCGTCCCCAGAAACCGTAAGTTGATAGGAGAGAACCAGCCTCCAAAAGTTGCGCTCTGATCTTCACAAATGCACATATATACAAACAAATAAATACAGTAAATAGATATTTCATCATTATTTTGGCAGCACTAAAATTTTTTCCCTTTTTTGTGCATATATGTGGGTATGTGTAGAAAAAGGCACTATGTCTATACCTATGGTGGCATGAGGGCGATTGACTTCAGTGATCATCCTAGATTGTACTACCTCTTTATTCTTTGCTCTGGGGTTTCCTAAGCTCTATCCTCCAGGGCTGAAAGTGTAGGCAGCTGCCATTTCTACCCAGCATTTTCACCTGGGATCTGAGATCTGAACTCAGGTCCTTTTGCTTGTGCGGCAGAGGCTTAACCACTGAGCCATCTCTTCAGCCCAGTACTAAGAAATTTTTTTAAAATATGAAACAATCTTGGCTAATTTAGTTGAAAATTGTTATTGACTTGTTTTACTTTTTTGTAAGCTAAATTTGAAAATAATCATTTTTTCTTTCAAATAAATATTTAAATGGGCACAGAATTCATAAAGCCCTCAACCTGGTGGGGAAAAATGACCTGGAGTATATAATTTTAACTGAATAAATAACAATGTGCATCATTAAACAGCGAGTTCTTTCCTCACCCACAGTGAACAGCCTTTACTTATCAAGATGAATGAGTCACCACACTCTCTGTGATACAAAGGTACCAAATTTGTGAAGTCTGAGCACAAGTAGAAGATAGGAGAAAGCAAAACAGAACTCAAACCCAACCTGATGTGCATTAGAGCTATTAGACCCAGATCTGCCTCCACCAGAACCATCCCTACGCTCTCTTCCTACACCAGCCCAGAAAAAGCCCTGAGGGGAAGCATCAGCTAGACCATTCACTTGTTCTTATTTCCCGCCAAGGAGTAAGTTGAGGCAACCAATGAAATATTCAAGGACTCAACAGCTGAGTAGAATTGGATTGTACTTCTTAGCTATATTCAGGGCTATATGCAGACAGTGTCCTGTGACACAGGGCAAGAGGGATGGTAAAGCAGTTGACTGAGCAATGCAGGGTACAATGAGCATGGAGCTATTGCAGGGCATGAGACTCAAGATGCTATGAAGATGGCTACAGAGATGAGGACAGGGTACCCTGGCAATATATAACAAGGGAACCAATTCAGTCCAAGGGTGAAGAACACTCTCCAGATTCGGGGGCAGGGGGAGACAGAGAGACAAAGAGAGATAGAGAGAACACCTCAGTGGGAGTTAGTTGCAAGAAAATCAGGTAGGGTGACGGGCTGGAAAGTATTCTGAGGAAGAGGGAACTGCTTGGTAAAAACCCAACAGCTGAATGGGATGCATTGCCCTTAATAAACTGACAGATTTCAGCGTGGTTGAATTTTAAGGAATACACAAAGCCCAGCAGAGTAGTGCATGTTTGTAATCTCCACACTCAGGAGGCCACGGCAAAGGGATTATCAAGGAACATTATGACACCCTGTCTCAAAAAGCCAAAGCCAAACCAAATCAACCCAACTAACCAACAAACAAAAACATACAAAAGAACTACTCAGGACTGGAGACACGAGGTTTGGGAAACCTTAATAAACCAGGAAAAGAGTCAGCTTTTACCCCCAAACAACTGGAAATCTATGTATAGTGTGGGGGGTATGCAAGTGTATATTGGAGGACAACTTTGTGCAGTCATTTCTCACTTCTATCAGTTAGATTTTGGGTTTCAAACCCAGATCTTCAGACTTGGCAACAAGTGTGTTTACCTTCAAAACCATCTTGACAGCTGTCCCTCCTGTTCTTACTTGTACAACTTCTACATATGCATAAGTCCCATTTGTCCTGATAACAATTCACCACAGGATTATTCTAGAAGGACTTCTACTTAACTAGGCAGGTTAACAATACTAGCTGAGCCTTCCCCTCCACTCCGCTGCCTGGTCCAGCCTGGCCTCACCGCGCCCCGACCCAGGTAAGCTCGGTCCCCGCCCACCCCCAGAGCCCCAGGCCACCCAAGTGGACCCAGCTCCTCCCACCATCCAGCCAGAGCCTCACGCGCAGGGCCTGGGAGGAGGAGACAGTACCCCCTCTGCGCCCGCCCCCCCCCAGGTGCCCCGGGTTTAAATAGCGCCCCGCCGACGCCCCATCCCCCCTTCACCTCCACTCCGCTGCCCGGGACGCGCGCACAGTCCAGCCGGGCCTCACCACCCCGCGACCCAGGTAAGCTCGGTCCCCGCCCATCCCCAGAGACCCAGGCCACCCAGCTTCTCCCATCATCCAGCCAGAGCAGCGTGCTCAGGGCCTGGGAGGAGGAGAGGGCACCCGCTCTGCGCCCGAGCCCCGCCCTCAGGTCCCCCAGGATTAAATAGCGCCCCGCCAACGCCCCATCCTCACATCCCCTCCACTCGGCCACCTGACAGGCCTCACCATGCCGCAATCTAGGAAAGCTCAGTCCCCGCCTACCGCCAGAGCCCCAGGCCAAATAATTCAGTTTAGTGAAAAACGCACAGAAATTAAAAGAAGATCTTAAGAGTTAAAACGACAATGCCAAAGTCAAAGTGCAAATCCATGAGAAACAACACTCAAGTAAACAAATCTCCCACTGAAGGAATTAATCCCATAATGTTAGACTCCAACCAGAACAAACCCATGGAAAATGGCCAAGAAAGCCTGACCCAGGATAACGACCTTCAAAATATGATCATTACCATGTTCAATATATGAAAGAGGAAATCAGGGAGGAATTAAATAATCGAATCAATCGCTTTGAGGAGGAACACAACAGACACATGGAGGAGTTGAGAAAAACAGTGCAAGAATCAAAAACTGGCATAGAGCAGTTAAAGCAGACTCAAGCAGAGTTTAAAACTGAGCTAAAAGACAAGTTATCTTCAACCCAGAACTCCACAGAGAGTCTTATCAGCAGAACTAATGAAGCAGAAAACAAAATTTCAGATCTTGAAGATAAAGTGGGAGTATTAACCAGCTCAATGGAAGAGATTGTTAAAGCCAAAAAGATGCTTGAGAGAAATATCCAGGAGATATGGGACACCGTGAAGAAGCCCAACATGTGTATTCATGCAATACCAGAGCAAGAATCTCAAAATACTACCCCTGAGAAAATTTTTCAAACGATCATCAAGGAAAACTTTCCTCGTCTAAAAAAAGAGGGGCCCATCCATATACAAGAGGCATTCCGCACCCCAAACAGATGTGACCAAAACAGAAGCTCGCCACGGCAAATAAGAGTCAAAACACTCCACATTCAACATAAAGAACTGGTGCTGAGAGCTTCAAGGGAGAAAAAACAAGTCACTTTTAAAGGTAAATCTATTAAAATAACAAATGACTTCTCAATGGAAACACTAAAAGCAAGAAGAGCATGGAGAGACATACTTCAAGTATTGAATGAGCAAAAATGTCAACCCAGGCTGATTTACCCTGCAAAATTATCAGTCATGATCGAGGGAAACAGAAAAATCTTCCAGCACAAAGACAACTTGAAGGGATACATGTCCACCAAACGAGGCCTTCAAGAAATGCTAGAAATGATACTCAAGCGTGAAGAAAAAAACAGTCATATCCAGGAGAACAGAAGGCAAGTATAACACCATTAAAAGCAAAGCAATATACTTATAAAAACTACTAAACATAATAAATGTCTGGAATCAAAAATAGTTTCACCATTATAACACTAAATGTTAATGGAATCAACTCACCGATCAAGAGACACAGATTACAAATTTGGATTAAAAATCAAAATTCATCAATCTGCTGCCTGCAGGAAACCCATCTCAACACAAAAGATAGGCATGCCTTAAAAATGAAAGGCTGGTCAATAATTCTACAAGCTAATGGAAGCAGAAAACAGGCAGGGGTAGCCATTATGATATCAGACAAAGTGGACTTCAAACCAAAGAAAATTATAAGAGACACAGATGGATACTACATTTTAGTCACAGGTACAATTCACCAGGAAGACTTCACAATACTGAACATATATGCACCCAATACGGGCCCCTCCACATTCATTAAGAAAATCCTACAGCGTCTAAAGCAAGAAATCAACCCCCAAACGATAATTCTTGGGGACTTCAACACCGCCCTCTCAACATGGGATAGATCAACAGGTCAAAAGCTTAACAGAGACACTTTGGACCTTAATCAAACCCTTAAAGAAATGAACCTTACAGATCTCTATCAAACTTTTCACCCACGCACCAAAGAATACACATTTTTCTCAGCAGCACACGGAACTTTCTCCAAAAGAGATCACATATTGGGCCACAAAATGAATCTACACATATACAAAAAAGTTGAAATCCTAACCTGTGCCCTGTCAGACCACCATGGCCTAAAGCTGGACATCCACAACACAACAAACAAGAGAAAATACACTAACTCCTAGAAACTTAACAATATGATGCTGAATGAGATCTGGATTCAGGAAGAAATTAAAAAGGAAATTCAAGATTTCCTGAAAGTGAATGATAATGAAAATTCAACTTACCAAAATCTCTGGGACACAATGAAAGCTGTTCTAAGAGGTAAGTTCATAGCTCTTAATGCCTACGTCAAAAAAATGGAAACATCAGAAATAAACAACTTAACAATGCAGCTTACAGCTTTAAAGAAACTAGAGCAATCTGATCCCAAAAGTAGTAGAAGAGAGGAGATTAGCAAACTAAGGGGAGAAATATCTGAAATCGAGATTAAGAAAACGATAGAAAAAAATCAACCAGTCAAAAAGCTGGTTCTTTGAAAAAAATCAGTAAGATTGATACACCCCTAGCTAAATTAACCAAAAGCAAGAGAGAGAAAACCCAAATTAACAAAATTAGAAATGAACATGGAGTTATCACTACTGATATCCAAGAAATCAAGAGAGTTATAACATCATATTTCAAAAACTTATACTCTGTGAAGTTTGACAACACAAAAGAGATGGATGAATTTCTAAGTAAACACAACTTACCTAAATTGAATCAGGAAGTTGTGAATTATTTAAATAGTCCTATAACATATAAGGAAATTGAAGAAGTAATCTCAAATCTTCCCACCAAAAAATGTCTGGAACAGATGGATTCAGCACAGAGTTCTACCAGACATTTAAGGAGTTAATAACACCAATACTCCTTAAACTGTTCCATCAAATAGCAAAGGAAGGAACACTACCAAATTCCTTCTATGAAGCTAATATTGTCTTAATCCCAAAACCTAATTAAAGATTCACTTAAAAAAGAAAACTATAGGCCGATCTGTCTGATGAACACAGACGCAAAGATTCTCAACAAAGTCTTAGGAAATTGGATTCAAAAACATATTAAAAAGATCATTCACGGGGACCAAGTAGGCTTCATCCCCGGCACACAAGGTTGGTTCAACATACGCAAATCAATAAATGTAATTCATCATGTAAACCAGTCCAAAGTCCAAGATCACATGATACTCTCGATAGATGTGAAAAAAAACTTTTGACAAGATCCAACAGCCTTTTATGATCAAAACGCTAGAGACAGTAGGAATGGAAGGAACCTTTATCAATATAATAAAAGCTGTATACAACAAGCCCACAGCAAGGATTATGCTTAATGGGGAACAATTGGAAGCATTCCCACTTCGATCAGGAACTAGACAAGGCTGTCCACTCTCACCACTTCTATTCAATATTGTACTTGAAGTCTTAGCTGAAGCCATAAGACAAGAAAGAGACATAAGAGGGATTCAAATCGGTAAGGAAGAAGTCAAGCTATCCCTATTTGCGGATGACATGATCTTATACCTGAGTGATCCCAAAAACTCCACCAGGAAGCTTCTGGAACTAATTGAGAAGTTCAGCAGGGTGGCAGGATACAAAATAAATGTGCAAAAATCAGAGGCCTTCCTATATGCCCAGAATGAAAGAAGTGAAAAAGCCTTGAGAGAAATAATCCCATTTACTATAGCCCCTAAAAAAATGAAATACCTTGGTATAAACCTAACCAAAGAGGTAAAAGACCTTTACAATGAAAATTTTAAAACCCTAAAGAAAGAAATAGCAGAAGACACCAGAAGGTGGAAAGACCTCCCTTGTTCCTGGATTGGCAGAATCAACATCGTAAAAATGACCATCCTACCAAAGGCAATATACAGATTCAATGCTATACCAATCAAAATCCCAAAGCAATTCTTCAAAGAAGTTGACCAAACAATCTCAAAGTTCATATGGAGGCACAAAAGACCCAGGATAGCAAAGACAATCCTGAGTAACAAAAACACTGCTGGAGGTATTACCATACCAAACCTAAGTCTATACTACAAATCCATAGTTATAAAGACAGCCTGGTACTGGCTCCAAAATAGACACACAGATCAATGGATAAGGATTGAAGACCCAGATATAAGCCCACAAAATTACAGCCATTTGGTCTTTGACAAAGGAACCTAAAAAATCCAATGAAAAAGAACTGCATCTTCAACAAATGGTGCTGGCAAAACTGGATCTCCACATGCAGAAGATTAAAGCTGGACCCGTACTTGTCACCATGTACAACATTTAATTTCAAATGGATCAAGGACCTTGATATCAGGCCAGAGACTATAAAAAACATAGTTGAAAGGGTAGGGAACTCCCTCGAGCTGATTGGGCTAGGCCAACCTTTCCTAAACAGACATCCAATGGCACAGTCACTGCTACCAACTCTCAACAGTTGGGATCTTGTAAAATTAAAGAGCTTCTGTTCAGATAAAGAGATTGTAACATGAGCTCAAAGGCAACCCACAGAATGGGAGAAAATCTTCACTAACCACATATCTGATAGAACTCTGCTTTCCAGAGTACACAAAGAATTTAGAAAACAAAACACCAAGGAAACCAATGGCCCAATTAAAAAATGGGCCCTGGAACTTAAAAGAAACTTTACCAGGTATGAAATTAAAATGTCTAACAAATATCTTAAAAAATGCTCCACTTCCTTAGCCATCAGGGAAATGCAAATCAAAACTTCCCTGAGATATCATCTCACCCCGGTCAGGATGGCAAAAATCCACAATACAAACAACAACAAATGCTGGAGAGGATGTGGAGAGAGGGGAATCTCTTACATTGCTGGTGGGAATGCAGGCTCATACAGCCACTCTGGCGAGCCGTCTGGAGATTCTTAAAGAAATTAAAGATTGAAATGCCATATGACCCTGCTATTCCACTTTTGGGAATAACCCCCCATACAGCAGAGGTTCACCTCGATAGCACAAGCACGACCATGTTCATAGTAGCACTGTTTACAATAGCAAAGTCATGGAATCAATCCAAATGTCCAACAGTTGACGAGTGGATGAGGAAAAGGTGGTACATCTATACAATGGAATACTACTCAGCCATCAAAAATGATGAATTACTGGAATTTGCCGGGAATGGATGTCATTAGAAACAATTTTATTAAGTGAAGTATCCCAGACCCAGAAAATTAAGCGCCGTATGTACTCCCTAATAGGTGGCTCCTAGTACCAAACCCACCCAGCCCACCTAGAGACAGTAATTGCAAGGATTATGAACAGGAGGGATGGGATAGGAGGGCCACACCAGAAACAAGGAGAAAAGGGACCATGTTACAGCAGAGAAAATAGGCCTCCATCAAGGACTCAAATAAGTAATGAGACATCTGATTAAGTTCACAGACTTTTGTTCCTGATCATTTACTACTGAAGCGGTATGATCTCACCAGAAGAGGAGGGCATATAGTGTGGCAGATAAAAAGTAACCATTTTGCAAATGGGTGATAGACCCCCTCCCTCACTGTGGTTTCCCACTTTTTTTACATCTACCTTTGAATGTACTTTTATCAGAAGACTCTAGTTTAACAGCTTTTTGTCTCTGGCCAGGGGGTAACATACAATGCCCACCAGGATGGAGTGAAGGGCATTGCAGAAGCAGCAAAACTGCAAAAGAAAATCAACAAACCACCACCTAGAACTAGGCCAGCTTAAACTCTCCCCATCCTGGAGCTCAGGTAAATTTGCAGAAGAGGGGATGGTAAGAGTGTAAGAGCAAAAGGATGGGAGGAGCAATGATATGTAACATACTCCATACAAGTTAGGGCTGAAGCAATCATAATTGGACTTTACATGCCCTGCGCATTGTCCAACACACTATTGACCTCACAAAGTCTAGCATCTGCTAACGGCACCAAGATCCTTGGAGGCAGGGTCCAGGAGGACCTCCCCCTGCGCCCGGGCCCCGCCCCAGCTGCCCTCGGGTTAAATAGCTCCAGGCTGTCGCCCCCATCCCCCCTTTTGTACCCTAAACCCGCTCCGCCGGTCGGGACGCGCGCGCGCGCGGTCCAGCCGGGCGTCCACGCCGCGCCCTAGCTGGTGAGTACCCCCCCCCCCCGCGCACCGCCCACCAGGACCCCCAGGTCGGCCCACAGGGACCCGGCTCCGACTCCCACCATCCAGCCGGAGCCGCGCGCGGGACCCAGGGACCAGGAGGACCTCCCCCTGCGCCCGGGCCCCGCCCCAGCTGCCCTCGGGTTAAATAGCTCCAGGCCGTCGCCCCCATCCCTCCTTTTGCACCCTAACCCGCTCTGCCGGTCGGGCCGCGCGCGCGCGCGGTCCAGCCGGGCGTCCACGCCGCGCCCTAGCTGGTGAGTACCCCCGCCCCGCCCCCGCGCACCGCCCACCAGGACCCCCAGGTCGGCCCACAGGGACCCGGCTCCGACTCCCACCATCCAGCCGGAGCCGCGCTTGGGACCCAGGGACCAGGAGGACCTCCCCCTGCGCCCGGGCCCCGCCCCAGCTGCCCTCGGGTTAAATAGCTCCAGGCCGTCGCCCCCATCCCCCCTTTTGCACCCTAACCCGCTCCGCCGGTCGGGACGCGCGCTCGCGCGGTCCAGCCGGGCCTCAACGCCGCGCCCAAGCTGGTGAGTACCCCGCCCCCCGCGCACCGCCCACCAGGACCCCCAGGTCGGCGCACAGGGACCCGGCTCCGACTCCCACCATCCAGCCGGAGCCGCGCTTGGGACCCAGGGACCAGGAGGACCTCCCCCTGCGCCCGGGCCCCTGCCCCAGCTGCCCTAGGGTTAAATAGCTCCAGGCCGTCGCCCCCATCCCCCCTTTTGCACCCTAACCCGCTCCGCCGGTCGGGACGCGCGCTCGCGCGGTCCAGCCGGGCCTCAACGCCGCGTCCTAGCTGGTGAGTACCCCGCCCCCCGCGCACCGCCCACCAGGACCCCCAGGTCGGCGCACAGGGACCCGGCTCCGACTCCCACCATCCAGCCGGAGCCGCGCGCAGGACCCAGGGACCAGGAGGACCTCCCCCTGCGCCCGGGCCCCGCGCCAGCTGCCCTCGGGTTAAATAGCTCCAGGCCGTCGCCCCCATCCCCCCTTTTGTACCCTAACCCGCTCCGCCGGTCGGGACGCGCGCGCGCGCGGTCCAGCCGGGCCTCAACGCCGCGCCCTAGCTGGTGAGTACCCCCGCCCCCCGCGCACCGCCCACCAGGACCCCAGGTCGGCCCACAGGGACCCGGCTCCGACTCCCACCATCCAGCCGGAGCCGCGCGAGACCGAGGGAGGAGGAGGACCTCCCCCTGCGTCCGAGCCCCGCCCCAGCTGCCCTCGGGTTAAATAGCTCCAAGCGGTCGCCCCCATCCCCCCTTTGCACCCCGCCCCGTTCCACCGGTCGGGACGCGCGCGGTCCAGCCGGGCCTCACCCCACGACCTAGGTAAGTCTCCGCCCGCCCCGCCCACCAGGACCACAGGCCAAATAATTCAGTTTAGTGAAATTGAGAGATCTTAAGAGTTAAAATGACAATGCCAAAGTCAAAGTGCAAATCCATGAGAAGCAACAATCAAGTAAACAAATTTCCCACTGAAGAAATTAATCCCATAAGGTTAGACTCCAACAAGAACAAACCCACGGAAAAAGGCCAAGAAAGCCCCACCCAGGATAAAGACTTTCAAAATATGATCATTACCATGTTCAATACTATGAAAGAGGAAATCCGGGATGAATTAAATAATCGAATCAATCGCTTTGAAGAGAAACACAACAGACATCTGGAGGAGTTGAGAAAAACAGTGCAAGAAACAAAAAGTGGCATAGAGCAGTTAAAACAAACTCAAGCAGAGTTTAAAACTGACCTAAAAGACAAGTTATCTTCAACCCAGAACGCCACAGAGAGTCTTACCAACAGAACTAACGAAGCAGAAAACAGATTTTCAGACCTTGAAGATAAAGTGGGAGTACTAACCAGCTCAATGGAAGAGGTTGTTAAAGCCAAAAAGATACTTGAGAGAAATATCCAAGAGATATGGGACACCCTGAAGAAGCCTAACATGCGTATTCATGGAATACCAGAGCAAGAATCTCAAAATACCACCCCTGAGGAAATTTTTCAAACGATCATCAAGGAAAACATTCCTCATCTAAAAAAAGAGAGGCCCATCCATATACAAGAGGCATTCCGCACCCCAAACAGATACGACCAAAATAGAAGCACGCCGCGGCAAATAATAGTTAAAACACTCCACATTCAAGATAAAGAACTGGTGCTGAGAGCTTCAAGGGAGAAAAAACAAGTCACTTTTAAAGGTAAACCTATTAAAATAATAAATGACTTCTCAGTCGAAACAGTAAAAGAAAGAAGAGCTTGGAGAGACATACTTCAAGTATTGAATGAGCAAAAATGTCAACCCAGGCTGATTTACCCTGCAAAACTATCAGTCATGATCGAGGGAGAAAGAAAAATTTTCCAGCACAAAGACAACTTTAAGGGATACATGGCCACCAAACCAGGCCTTCAAAAAATGCTAGAAATGATACTCAAGCGTGAAGAAAAAAACAGGCATATCCAGGAGAACAGAAGGCAAGTATAACATCATTAAAAAAGAAGCAATATACTTATAAAAGCTACTAAACATAATAAATGTCTGGAATTAACAATAGTTTCTCCATTATAACACTAAATGTTAATGGAATTAATTCACCAATCAAGAGACACAGATTACAAACATGGATTAAAAATCACAATCCATCAATCTGCTGCCTGCAGGAAACCCATCTCACCACAAAAGATAGGCACGCTCTAAAATAAAAGGCTGGTCAACAATTCTACAAGCTAATGGAAGCAGAAAACAGGCAGGGGTAGCCATTATGCTATCAGACAAAGTGGATTTCAAACCAAAGAAAATTATAAGAGACACGGATGGATACTACATTTTAGTCACAGGCACAATTCACCAGGAAGACCTCACAATCCTGAACATATATGCACCCAATACGGGCCCCTCCACATTCATTAAGAAAACCCTACAGCATCTAAAGCAAGAAATCAATCCCCAAATGATAATTCTTGGGGACTTCAACACCGCCCTGTCAACATGGGATAGATCAACAGGTCAAAAGCTTAACAGAGACACTTTGGAACTTAATCAAACCCTTAAAGAAATGGACCTTACAGATCTCTATCGAACTTTTCACCCACACACCAAAGAATACACATTTTTCTCAGCAGCACATGGAACTTTCTCCAAAATAGATCACATATTGGGCCACAAAATGATCTACACATATACAAGAAAGTTGAAATTCTAACCTGTGCCCTATCAGACCATCACGGTCTAAAGCTGGACATCCACAACACATCAAACAAGAGAAAATACACTAACTCCTGGAAACTTAACACTATGATGCTGAATGAGACATGGATTCAGGAAGAAATTAAAAAGGAAATTCAAGATTTCCTGAAAGTGAATGATAACGAAAATACAACTTACCAAAATCTCTGGGACACAATGAAAGCTGTTCTAAGAGGTAAGTTCATAGCTCTTAATGCCTACGTCAAAAAAATGGAAACGTCAGAAATAAACAACTTAACAATGCAGCTTACAGCTTTAGAGAAGCTAGAGCAATCTGATCCCAAAAGTAGTAGAAGAGAGGAGATTAGCAAAATAAGGGGAGAAATATCTGAAATCGAGATTAAGAAAATGATAGAAAAAATCAACCAGTCAAAAAGCTGGTTCTTTGAAAAAATCAATAAGATTGATACACCCCTAGCGAAACTAACCAAAAGCAAGAGAGAGAAAACCCAAATTAACAAAATTAGAAATGAACATGGAGTTATCACTACTGATACCCAAGAAATCCAGATTATTATAACATCATATTTCAAAAACTTATACTCTGTGAAGTTTGACAACACAAAAGAGATGGATGAATTTCTAAGTAAACACAACTTACCTAAATTGAATCAGGAAGTTGTGAATTATTTAAATAGTCCTATAACATATAAGGAAATTGAGGAAGTAATCTCGAATCTTCCCACCAAAAAATGTCCTGGACCAGATGGATTCAGCACAGAGTTCTACCAGACATTTAAGGAGTTAATAACACCAATACTCCTTAAACTGTTCCATCAAATAGCAAAGGAAGGAACACTACCAAATTCCTTCTATGAAGCTAATATCGTTTTAATCCCAAAACCTAATAAAGATTCGCTTAAAAAAGAAAACTATAGGCCGATCTCCTTGATGAACACAGACGCAAAGATTCTCAACAAAGTCTTAGGAAATTGGATTCAAAAACATATTAAAAAGATCATTCATGGGGACCAAGTAGGCTTCATCCCCGGCACACAAGGTTGGTTCGACATACGCAAATCAATAAATGTAATTCATCATGTAAACCAGTCCAAAGTCCAAGACCACATGATACTCTCGATAGATGCAGAAAAAGCTTTTGACAAGATCCAACAGCCTTTTATGATCAAAACGCTGGAGACAGTAGGAATGGAAGGAACCTTTATCAATATAATAAAAGCTGTATACAACAAGCCCACAGCAAGGATTATGCTCAATGGGGAACAATTGGAAGCATTCCCACTTCGATCAGGAACTAGAAAAGGCTGTCCACTCTCACCACTTCTATTCAATATTGTACTTGAAGTCTTAGCTGAGGCCATAAGACAAGAAAGGGACATAAGAGGGATTCAAATCGGTAAGGAAGAAGTCAAGCTATCCCTATTTGCAGATGACATGATCTTATACCTGAGTGATCCCAAAAACTCCACCAGGAAGCTCCTGGAACTAATTGAGAAGTTCAGCAGGGTGGCAGGATACAAAATAAATGTGCAAAAATCAGAGGCCTTCCTATATGCCCAGAATGAAAGAAGTGAAAAAGCCTTGAGAGAAACAATACCATTTATTATAGCCCCTAAAAAAATGAAATACCTTGGTATAAACCTAACTAAGGAGGTAAAAGACCTTTACAATGAAAACTTTAAAACCCTAAAGAAAGAAATAGCAGAAGACACCAGAAGGTGGAAAGACCTCCCTTGTTCCTGGATTGGCAGAATCAACATCGTGAAAATGACCATCCTACCAAAGGCAATATACAGATTCAATGCTATACCAATCAAAATCCCAAAGCAATTCTTCAAAGAAGTTGACCAAACAATCTCAAAGTTCATATGGAGGCACAAAAGACCCAGGATAGCAAAAACAATCCTGAGTAACAAAAACATAGCTGGAGGTATAACCATATCAAACCTTAGTCTATACTACAAATCCATAGTTGTAAAGACAGCCTGGTATTGGCTCCAAAATAGACACACAGATCAATGGATAAGGATTGAAGACCCAGATATAAGCCCACAAAGTTACAGCCATTTGGTCTTTGACAAAGGGGCCCAAAGAATCCAATGGAAAAAGAACAGCATCTTCAACAAATGGTGCTGGCAAAACTGGATCTCCACATGCAGAAGATTAAAGCTGGACCCGTACTTGTCACCATGTACAAGACTTAATTCCAAATGGATCAAGGACCTTGATATCAGGCCAGAGACTATAAAAACCATAGTTGAAAGGATAGGGAACTCCCTCGAGCTGATTGGGCTAGGCCAACAGTTCCTAAACAGACATCCAATGGCACAGTCACTGCTACCAACTCTCAACAGTTGGGATCTTGTGAAATTAAAGAGCTTCTGTTCAGATAAAGAGATTGTAACGCGAGCTCAAAGGCAACCCACAGAATGGGAGAAAATCTTCACTAACCACATATCTGATAGAGCTCTATTGTCCAGAGTGCACAAAGAACTTAGAAAACTCAACACCAAGGAAACCAATGGCCCAATTAAAAAATGGGCCCTGGAACTTAAAAGAAACTTTACCAGGTATGAAATTAAAATGTCTAACAAATATCTGAAAAAATGCTCCACTTCTTTAGCCATCAGGGAAATGCAAATCAAAACTTCCCTGAGATATCATCTCACCCCGGTCAGGATGGCAAAAATCCACAATACTAACAACGACAAATGCTGGAGAGGATGTGGAGAGAGGGGAACTCTCCTACATTGCTGGTGGGAATGCAGGCTCATACAGCCACTCTGGCGAGCCGTCTGGAGATTCTTAAAGAAATTAAAGATTGAAATGCCATATGACCCTGCTATTCCACTTTTGGGAATAACCCCCCATACAGCAAAGGTTCGCCTCGATAGCACAAGCACGACCATGTTCATAGCAGCACTGTTTACAATAGCAAAGACATGGAATCAGCCCAAATGTCCAACAGTTGACGAGTGGATAAGGAAACTGTGGTACATCTATACAATGGAGTACTACTTAGCCACCAAAAATGATGAATTACTGGAATTTGCCGGGAAATGGATGTCATTAGAAACAATTGTATTAAGTGAAGTATCCCAGACCCAGAAAATTAAGCGCCGTATGTACTCCCTAATAGGTGGCTCCTAGTACCAAACCCACCCAGCCCACTTAGAGACAGGAATTCCAAAGATTATGAACAGGAGGGATGGGGTAGGAGGGCCACACCAGAAAGAAGGAGAGAAGGGACCATGTTACAGCAGGGAAAATAGGCCTCCACCAAATAAGTAATGAGACATCTGATTAAGTTCACAGACTTTTGTTCCTGATCATTTACTACTGAGGGGGAGTGATCTCACCAGAAGAGGAGGGCATATAGTCTGGCAGATAAAAAGTAACAATTTTGCAAATGGGTGATAGACCCCTCCCTCACTGTGGTTTCCCACTTTTATTACATCTACCTTTGAATGTGCTTTTATCACAAGACTCTAACAGCTTTTTGTCTCTGGCCAGGGGGTAACATACAATGCCCACCAGGATGGAGTGAAGGGCATTGCAGGAGCAGCAAAACTGCAAAAGAAAATCAACAAACCACAATCCAGAACTTCAGAGACTCTATATCAACCACCTAGAACTAGGCCAGCTTAGTCTCTCCCCATCTTGAAGCTCAGGGAAATTTGCGGAAGAGGGGGCGGTAAGAGTGTAAGAGCATAAGGATGGGAGGAGCAATGATATGTAAGATACTCTATACTAGTTAGGGTTGAAGCAATCATAATTGGACTTTGCATGCCCTGCGCATTGTCCAGCACACTGTTGACCTCACAAAGTCTAGCATCTGCTAAAGGCACCAAGATCCTTGGAGGCAAAGAATTGGCAGCCACAGCAGTGTTCCTATACCTAAGGGGAACACGGGAAAGGGTTCGGCAAAGGCCACTGGGTCCTTGTACGTCATCGGAGAGGAGGGCCCAGAGGAAAATCAGTCATGCACAAGAAAGGACTCTCTGGGAATTGGGGTGGGAGGCACTGGGGATGGGGAGGGAGAGGGGTGGGGAGGAGGAGCAGGGGGTACGGGGGGAGGAGGAGGGAGGGAGGGAACTGGTGTACCTAATAAGTTTGTATGAGCTGAAATAAAAAAAAAAGAAAAAAAAAAGGAAAAAAAAAAAAAGATCCTTGGAGGCAAGGGATTGGCAGCCACAGCAGTGTTCTTATACCTAAGGGGAACACGGGAAAGGGTTCAGGGAAAGGCCACTGGGTGCTTGTACGTCATCGGAGAGGAGGGCCCAGAGGAAAATCAGGCATGCACAAGAAAGGACTCTCTGGGAATTGGGGCGGGAGGCACTGGGGGATGGGAAGGGAGGGGGATGGAGAGGGGAAGCAGGGCGTACGGGGGGAGGAAGAGGGAGGGAGGGAACTGGTGTACCTATTAAGTTTGTATGAGCTGAAATAAAAAATGTATTATGAAAAAAAAAAAACAATATTCGCTGAAAAGATAGTTCAGCAGGTAATGTCCTTGCTTGCAAACCTGGCAACCTGAGTTCAATTCCCAGAAGTCCATGTAGTAGGAAAGAACTGACTTTCGAAAGTTGTTCTCTGACCTCACCATGAGTCCTAGCATGTATGTTCTCACCTTTTCTCTCCTTTTCTCTTTCTCCCCCCTCCCCTATTTTAAATAAATAAATCAGCTTATAATACAGTAACAAGAAACTATTATGACTGTGAATGGAAATCTTAAGGTACACTCGAGAAAGAAAAAAACGGGGGCTAAAGAGATAGCTCAGGGTTTAAGACTCTGCTTCACAAGCAGAAGGACCTGAGTCAGGTCCTAGATCCACATAAAACACCAGGCAGAAACACTGGTAGCCTGAACTTCTAGCCATGATTGGCGGAGTCTGGGAAATCCCAGAGTGAAACAAACAGGAGGTAGAAGTAATCCAGGAGGATTCCTGAAGTCACTCTTAGTCCTTCACAGGGACATGCAGTACCCTATGATACACACACACACACACACACACACACACACACACACACACACACACACACACACACACACACACTGGGGAAGACCTTTTCACAAATTATAAATTCTTCACAGTTCCTGTAAAATGGATACAATTTGGGCCATTTCAATAGTGTGAAAGAGGAAACCCATTATAGTTTCTAGAAAAGCAAAATAAAATTACTGAATAAAAATATGGAGAAAGAATGGAGCATTTGAAAGCCTGTCTCCTGGTTTTCATAAGTTCCCTTTAATGCAGGAGGAAAACGAACTAGTGGGCTGTGTAAGGCAATGTACAACTGCCTTGTTTGCTACAATTTGAGATAATGAGAGAGAACTATCCCTATGGCCAGATGATGTATTCTTCATTCAATCTACACATAATGAAGACATGGCAGGAGACCCATCTCCACCTGTAGGAGGTGACTCTGTGCCTCAGAGAACTGCTGTGACATCAGCCATTCATCCTAAGGGCCAGTCTGATTGAAAGGAAAACCTTAGATTCTTCTTGGTAGGTGGCAATCCCTTGATAGATACTAACTCAGATTCCTGCACACTGTGCTGGAGGAACAGACCCAGTCAGAAATTAAGACCTTAAAATGTCAGTGTCCTCGACAAACCCCAGAATGGATTTTCCTGCAATGTTCCAGGTCTACCCTTGCTCCTGACTGATGGTAATATATGAAATGGATTCTCAGGACACACTGGACTAAGTGTTTGCCACTGCTACTGCTGAATCTTTGCCAGGATGTCAGTTACTAAAACAGGGAGCTGAATTTCCAACCCACCAATCTACAGCCTTGGTGAGGATTAACATCCCCTCCTAAAAGCTCCATCTGTGCAGAGAAGCATTCACAGTACATCTTCCTGCCTATAATCAAAAATGTCCAAGTAGTGAGTATGCATTCACTGACTACTTAACCAGTCAGTGCCCATGTTGCAGGTTGCCCTTCAGATTCCTCCCATCACCTCTGTTCAGTAAATTCTCACTTATCACTATTGCAATTACAGTGGTGAAACTTCAACTGTAAGAATCATTAAGAGTGACAAGCAGGGAAGAGGGACCCAGGATACACTTATATTTAGCACACCAGATTATGGGTATATCAGGAGCATATGCATGATGGGGCAGGCAGATGGGAATCCAGTTGTCTGTGATGTGCCTTCTTGTTAATAAGCATAGTGAATTCATACTCTAAACAAGCAAATTAATGAATACATTACAGGGCAGCCTAGGAAAGGAGAACTAGCTCCAGATAAAATAAATACATTTCTTGCTTTAAGCAGTAGAAGATGCCATTTATTGTCTAAATACGCACAGCGTGCTGACAGGCTGAAAATGTAAACAGATCAAAAATTAATATTTTGACTCAGCAGTTGCAACACGCTCTAATATGTCACTCTGCAGCTGTGGGGAAATTGCATGTGGTCATCGCTGTGTGAGGCTTTCTCCAAATCACGAAGGCTTTGCTTCGAGGATCAGTGAGGATTACCACATCAGGACTGACGGAAGCGCATAGCCGTGTGGTGACCGACTTCACATCTTTGGAGCAAGGTCAAGAGAGCTTAACTATATAAAAATCAACATGTGCCATTAACACAATGGCTTTAGATACTGACTTTTATGGGGCAGTTACTCTTGCGCTGATAAAAGATGATCTACAAAGATAAATTTAGATATACAGGGAGAGTTTTAATCATGTCTGACCAGTCAATTAGGTTCTTAATGCAACAGCATTAAGTGCATTTAGAACTGGTTACGGTAGTTAGCACTTGCGATTATTCTTCATCAGGTGATAAAGAAGTGATATCATGCACAAACAACAAGCTTTTTAAGTGTAGAATTCAAATTCTGAAGCCACTGACTGACTACTGTGTGTGCATAGTGTAAGTATGGAAGTCAGAGGACAAGCTTTAGGAATCGGTTCTTTCTGCCACCTTGTAGGATCAGAGGTTTGAACTCAGGTTATCAGACTTGTTTGGATATACCTGGTAAGCCATCTCTCTAGGATGCCATTTTTAAGAACTTATAGGATTCAATTTGTGAGATAATTGCAAAAGGAATTTTAAAAATGACATATGGATAGCAGAAGAGAAAGAAGTACTGTTTCTTCTCCCTTCTGATTGTTACTTTGAACTCAGTCCACTCAGAAGTTCTTAAAACATCCTTTTTTTTAAAATTTCTCAGAAGTTCTAAATGAGCACAAAAGCCATAAAACCAACAAAGCAAAGCCAATCAAACAAGCAAACAAACAAAACTTCTTGCCTCTGGCCATGGCTTTCCTCTTAACAAGACCACCAAGTAAAAAAAATCTACGATAGACTGATCCTAATGCTGCAGGACAGTATGAACACACACACTGTGAAGGCTGAGTCAAGGATAGAGAGGAAAAGGGGACAGAGAGACGCACACAGAGCAATGCCTAAGCGCTCGGTTCTGGAGGCTTGCACTGTCAGCGAGTGATATGAACCCACTAGTGGTCACACACCTTGACATTTGGCAGCCAGCTTATGATCTACTAGATTGAGCTCCATGACAGAAAGTAGCCCATTTTAATTATGGCTTAATGTCAAGTCAAGTGTGTATAAGGCAGCATGGGAGGAAGTACTATAGAAAGCAGAGCTGGAGTGAGGCTCAGAGTTTCCCTGGGGATGCTCGTGTTAAGGATGAGAAAACCACAGAGTGTGGAGGGACTTGAACACAGGTACCCACTTGATGTTTGGGTGATGCTTACCAAGGGCAGCTTCACCGGGAGGAGAACCCATTACAGCCTTGGAAGTCAGAGTGCAGAACTTATACAGAGCCCTCACACATTTTGAGCAGTCACTGAGTATTTTTTAAATCACAGCTGATCTCTAAAGACTCACCCTCATCTTGGGAAGAAGTAGGAGAGGTAGCAGAAAAGAGACGATGGGAAAAGCGTGGCTACCCACCAGGGCAAAGTGAACTTGGGGTTCTGCAATGGAAATAGAGAAAGGAAAACACAGCCAGGAGCCACCGCACAGCCAGAATCAGCAAGACGTGGGGGCGACTCAGATCCGGAGCAGGTGTAGTCAGGAAATCCCTGTCTCTCCATGGCTCTGAATCACGATGATGACAAAATCAGTAGCGTAAACGAGACTTTCAGGAGAAGAAAGGAAGAGGACCTGGGGGAGTGGGTGAAGTGAAGGTTTCCTTGGAGACTTTTTGGTATGTGGCTCACACGGGTAGAGGGAAATGAGGACTTAAACTCTTGGAACAGAGTCCAAGGAAACAAAAGCGACAATCACAAGAACATTCTAGGGAACAGTGTGTAAAAAAAAGAACAAGAAAAATCAAAAGGGGAGGAAGTGAGAAGGTGTGGAAAGGGAAGAGGTATGGGTCATAGATAGAGGGTGAAGAACTCTTTTTCCAAAGGAAGTAAAAGTGTGGGATGTGGGGTCTGTGAGATTGCTGAATATAAAGATGCTTCCTGAGCAAGCCTGGAGATCTGAGTTCAATTCCTGGACCCCACCTAAAGTGGATAGAGAGATCCAAATTCAAAAAGTTGCCCTGACCTCCTTGTGTGCATTGTGGTGGCCCCTCCCCCACAATAATAATTCAAAGGGGAGGAAGTAAAAGATGCAGACACATTTGAGAGAAATGGTGAGGTTTGCTGATTTTATTCTCATCAAGCAATCCTGTTCGAAACTTTGCAGAAAGCAGAGCTGTGGCTGCTCAGAAGGGGCCCCTGAGATGTGAGTGGCAGAAAGGTACTCATGAGCATGTAGAAAGGCCTCAGACAGTGACAAAGAGGTACAGAGAGTCACTGCCAAGAAGTCAAGATGGCTTGAGAACTAGGTGAGTCACTGGCACAGCAAGTCACAGGGCGCAGGTGTGCCCTCTGAAGTGGGTCTGCTGGCAGCCAGAGCCCGGTTCCGTCAACCACCATCTGTGAAACAGAGCAAGTGGTTCGTGTCTTATAAGACAGATGCAGTGCTCATCACAGCCCAACCTTCCAGGGCAGCCTCAAGGGTTAAATGAGATAATGCTTGTGATTACCTGGCGCTCAGTAATTCTCTATGAACACCTTTTTACATCATTGGTCGACCTAATTAGAAGAAACAGTCTGTCACCGAGTGCTCCTAGTACTCTGGTCTTGAGACACACAGCAGTCTAACTTCCCGTGTTCCTGAAAGAACTCTAACAGGACATAACGATAAAGAAAGCAGTTGGCCTTTAACTTTGGTAACAAGGAGGCAGGCGCTCACTCTTTGGAGTAACAATGGGTGGAGCCAAGCAGCAATAGCCTGAGCTTGTATTTCTCCTGTCCCCTGCCCTGTGTCTCCCCCTGGGACAGAGGGACCTTCAAAGAGGGGCTATGTTCTTCTCAGAAGTCCATTTTACCCAGAAATAAGTCTGGTGTGAATACATGTGTAATATGCAAGAATATGTATACAGGTTTCAGAACTCCAAAAGTTGAAAAAATTATTAGGAAAAAGGGTAACAACACTTGGGTTCCGGGAGGGGTAGTTTCTTTGAGCTGACCCACCTAGAGTAGACCACTCTCTGAGAGTTGGTTAGCATCTCTCACAGCTAACTTTCTACCTTACAATGCTGACATTTAAGTCATTATTTTTGCTTCTCAGAAACAAACAAAGAGATGTACACATGCGTGAGAAAATCTGATAATTGCAGCCACATGGGTTTACTTTCTTTAGAACTGAAGAGAGAACTATGTCTAGGTCAGCTATTCTCTGGTAATGAAGACTGACCAAAGTCATCTCTACCTGTTTCAAAGTTCTTTCAAAGACAAAGGCAGTCCTGACTTCACTATAAGTCTTGAGGTTGAAGTTTGTAAGGTTTGTCTGTATAGAAGATTGTTTAGGAAGTCACATGAAGGAGAAAATATAAGTTGTTCCTCCTTCTTTAGCTAAGAAGATCTTGATTTAGACATAGATCATGGTCTTTTTATTTTTCCTGAAAGGAAAGAAAAGAAATGCCTTGAAGTGTTGGATCACCCCTCGGCAGACGGCGTGATCTTTTAACTAAATAAAAAATCGAGGGAACAAAGGGAAAGGCAGTCATTGAAAATTCCAGAAAGAGATTGGATATACAATTCGTAGTGCAAGCAAGAGGAGATAGGGTGACATGATGAGAAATAAGAAAAGAAATCGCATTACAAAAGAGGAGATAAGAAAAATAAAGAAGCGGATGTTCAAAACTAGAAGGCACAGGCAAATTGAAAAAATATAGAGATAGGAGACCATGAGCAGATGAAATGAAGGGAGGCAAAAAATGTGATAAGAACCAAAACATGCATCACACCAAAAAGAGCGCACCTCGATCAAATTACCATACAGCAGAGAAGGATTAAACTAAGAGTCTAACTGAACCCAACTTTTTGCATTTGCTAGATGGCAGAGGCTACCCTGTGCTTAGACTCCCAAATCCACACAATGAGTGCCACCCAGCATTCCCAAATCTCACAGGAGGGTTTTTGTTTTTTAGGTTGACCAAATAAGAAGCTACCTTGAAAAATAAAAACTCACAAACATGCCAGTCTATTAATAACAAAACATATTTAGTCACAGGTGTAGCTTTGTGAGTCATATTTAACCTATCATGAACTGACCCATCTCTTGTTTCTTAACACCTTCCACCACAGGAAAATGAACAACTTAAGTTATATAAACACCACTAAATGCTATTTAGCCATTAAAAGTAGCATTTATCTAGATCCTTCCAATGCTACCAACACACGGGAATAAGTTAAAAAAAAAAAAAAAGGCTATTGAAGAGAAAAGAAATAAGAAAAAATGTAATTGTTGACTACAACCATGGAAAAATGTATGTATATATGTATACCTTGATTTAAATAAATGAGGAGTGATGTAAGCTTTTGAAAATTTAGTAATAATTGATTTTTCTTTAGCTTGTGTTCATCTAGCTACTACAGTAGAATCTACACACCCATGTTAATCTAATCAGCTCCCTCAGCATGCAGAACAGACTAGTACATCCTTGCAACTTTCCTAATGGCATGTCTCCAAGCTGCCCTGTTATACAACACATCTTTTAGTCAAGTAACTAGGGGATGGGGCGTCGACTGAGCCAGTAAACTGACCTTCAAGCACAAGAATCGAGAATGTGAGTTTGATCCTCAGAACCCATGGGAAAAAAGTTGGATGTGGTGGCATGCACCGGAGAGGCAAGGACAGATAGAGTCCTTGGGGCTTCCCCACCAGTCAGGTCTAGCTGAATCAGTGAGTTTCACATTTAGTTAGAATCTTGTCTCTTAGTCTCACAGCAACACCTCACTTCTCAGTTCCAATCTCTGTTTTAGTTTCATTTTTCATTGTTTTAATGAATACCTGACTTGGGCTGGAGAGATGGTTCAGGGGTTAAGACTCAGTCTAGCAAGCAGAAGATCCTGAATTCAGATCCCTGATCCTAGGTAAATAAAAAGCACCAGGCGGAAACTGTGGAGGCCTGTACTTCCAGCCATGGTGGGTGGAGCCTGGAAAATTCCAGAGCTAACCAAAAAGGTAGTAGAAGCAATCCAGGATGATTCCCAGGGACACATGGTACCCTCTGATACACACACACACACACACACACACACACACACGCACACATACACACAAAATAAATAAAGTTAAAAGAAGAATATCTGACCTAAATAACTGTGGGGAATAAGGGATGTTATTGGCTTATAATTCCAGAATCTAGTATATCATGACAGGAGAGTAACATTCAGGAAGCAACTGATTACATGACATTTGAAATCAAGAGACATTACATGGGTGATTCATGATGCACATAAGTATCTTTAAAGTTCTAAATATCCCATAGTCATGCAAGTTGCTTAAATTTACTTAACCAAAATCCCAGACCAAATAATTTTAATACCTTTATTTCCTTTCAAAAATGTTCTTGACCAAGAGTTTGTGTTCCATTTAACAATTATAACCACTGCTTAGGCTCTGGGAATATATCTTTACACTTTTCTTATTTTGCATACATTCATATATAGACTTGTCAGGGAAAAAATGAACCAGGACTTAAAAATTACTATGTCAACAATAACAACATCTTAATCCCCTAGAATTCCACCATTCTGTTGAATCACCCACCTGTCTACTTGGCAATATTATTCTCTTGTTGTTCTCATCTTTCACATGAGAACTAAAAAGTCCAGAGAGCCTATTAAGCATTCCACAAAGCCCATGGCAAAATTGCTTTCCTTTTTTCTTTTTGCTGGGGGATGCATTTGCATCTGAACACCCCCTCTTTCTCCTCACACCATTCCTTCTTTTTAATTTCTCCTCTTCAAGGAACAGGAGAAGTTTCTGGCTGAGAAAGACAAGTAGAGACAGCACCACAGGCTTTTGGACGTTCTTGATAACGTGGAGATGTGTGCGAAGCAAGCCCTGACTTTCTACAGCGTTCTGCCTTGTCTCCTGCAGTCACGTGCTCTCCTGCCCCTCATCACAGCTCATTTGTCTTTGCTGAAAACCTTCAGCCCTAGTTTAAATCTTGCCACAATCTATTTGCTTTGATAGACTTGGAGGAAAAATTCCCCCACATGTGACATCTCCATATGTGAAAACACGTTGAGGTTATTGGACCTGTTCCCAGGATGTGTTTACTCTTGTCTGTGTGATAGATTAGATGCAATTTTCTTTTTTAAACAGTTAAGTGCAATTAAGAGGTCTCAGGTGATAATCTTTGGTACAGCTTAGATAGAAAGTGAATTCTCTAAGTAAATCCTGCCTCCTCCCAGAAGGTGCTCACATACCACAGTGCGAGCAGACAGGACCCTTCTCTGGGGCCTCCCAGACCAAAGGATTCCAAAGACATGGCAGTAGAGACACTGTGTGGTGGATCAGCCTCCTCTGCTTGGCTGTCGCCACAAGGCTCTTCTTTACCGTCCCCAGTGTAGAACAAAGTCATCAGAATACTGCAGAAGCTTACTGTGACATGATTAAGGTAACACTGAAGTGTAAAAACTAAAGTTTCGGAACCATAGATTCAGTAGATGTTACTGGTGGCTGGCTACTCACCTATGCCATTGAACCTCCTCTTCCTGGATGCCCCTGCTGTCCAACTATAACCCCAAGTTGAAATGGTCCAAATGCAGCTGTTCTCACTCCCTCTTACACCCATTCCTGCTCTGGTTAGATACTTAGCCCCCATCCACTGTAGTTCCATAACCCAAACCTAGAAACCATCTATGCAGCTCCCACCGCCTTACTACAATTGTAAGAGATCAACTATTGGTATTGCTGCTGTTAGGTTAAACCATGTGAAATCGCTCTCTTGGGTCATTGTTGCCTACCAATGCCAATCACCAATGGGTCATCTTAATGTATCATTTACACCAAGCAAGGCCATGTCTGTTTCTTTCTCTCCCCACCTCAGCAATTCCTTCTTTAGCCTCATCTGGGTTCTAGCAGCTACCACCTAGAGCTCTTGCTACCCCATCTCATCTTCTTCCGCGAAATCTTCTGCAGTTCTTTCTCTTCACAGAAATGCAACCATGACACACCTGACTTAAAAACTTTTCAGATCACACTTGTAATCTCAGTTCATGGATGCTGAGATAGTAGGACTACCATAAGTTCGAAGCCAGTCTGGGTTACAGAGTGAAACCCAGTCTCAAAAAAAAAAAAAAAAAAGTGGCTGGGGAAATGAGTCATTGGATAAAGTCCTTGCTATTCAAGCATGAAGACATGAGTTCAGATCCTCAACACCCAGGTTAAAAGCCAAATGTGGCAGCATGCACCTATAATCTCAGGCTGGGAGTCAGAGACAGGAGAATACCAGAGTGGGGGTGTTGATAAGTACTTAGTCTAGTAAATCAATGAGTTTTGGTAGAGAGTTATAGAGGAAGCCATCCAATATCACCCTGTGACTCTACATGTCCAAGTATGGGCACCTGCACCCATATCAACATGGGCATACATATATATTCATACACATATCACACACACACACACACACACACACACACACACAAAGACTCCCAGCCTCTAGATCCGGGAGAAAATTTCTTTTGCTACAGTCACCTAGTCTCTGATGCTTTATGATGACAGCATTAGAAAAAAAAAAAAGTTCCTTTCACTGTCTTGTATTTCTCCAATGCAAGTAATACTTCATTAGCCCTGGCATGGAACACATGTTTAACACACATTCGATGAATCAGCAATTGAATGTACTTGCCAGAGTGCAGCAGAGAAGCAGCAAGTGTTTGGAAAGGCGTCATCCATTTAATGAAAGAGTGAACTTTGGGGTTAGGACACTCTCTGATTGCTGATAATTGAAACAACTGCTTGTTCTTCTCTGTAATAAGCAGTATTATGTCAATGCTATTCTACAATCATTTCTGAGGACCAGATGATGGCTATGCCATTTAAACCATTACTAATATACCTAATTTCCCGGACAGCCAAGGCTTCTCTCTAGCTCATTTTTGTGGGGCTTGTTCTTCTAAGATGAGGGACTTCCAGAGTCACTGAGTTTTCAGTCTCATAGTCTTCTGTTCTAATGGTCTCTTTTAGCTTTCAAAAATGAATGTAGCTCCTAATCACATAATTTACTGTCAAGGAGAGCTCTGGACATTGGAAAGAATAGAGCTCATTAAAAATTTAAAAATTCCAATATTCTTATATAAATATTTATTTATAAAATATGCCACAGCATAAAAGTTTTAGGGTCCACACACAGAATGGATTGGATGTAAACAGCCTACCTTGGTGAGCGCAGCTTACATTCCATCTTCTCATGCCCATTCTCTCATGAAACCTCTCCTTGCTCCAGGCCCTCATAGCTTGCAGATTGCTTACCCATAATGCTGCCCTACTTGAGTGATGATTCCCTTCAAAACTCTCACAGTGGCCAGGATTCTCTCTCTCTCTCTCCGCCTCCCCCCCCCCCGTTTCTGATCTTGAAACATCAGCTTCTCTATATCTGACTCTAACTTTCCCAGCAGGTCCTTGTCACATGCTTCAAAGTCAGCCATGCCCTCCCGATGGGATAACTCAGTGCTCATGAATGCCCCACATGCTTTACATTTATTTCCATGTCTACCTCCTGGTGATGCCTCATTGGAAAGCCAATTTCCCCTCCCCCTCTGTCTAAATGAACTCTTGCTGTTCTAGAAGTATTTTCGGCTCCACCTGTTCTGCGAAGCTCACTTGTCCCACCTGCATGCAACATCCCAGAATGCCTCTCTTAGAATGGAGGCAGTTGTGGTGAGTGGCAAACCTGTGAAATTTCCCTGTAATTTAAGGAAAATGAACAGAAAAATACCAACAGCTCTTATGCTTTTCAGTGTGATTCTTCAGTGGCAGGGTCGCTCATCTTTTTTCCTGTATTCTGAACATCTATCCATTAGGAGATTCAAAAAATATAATCTTGTTGTATGAATGAATAAGTGAACACAAATGATATATAATTCCAATGTTACTGACATTTCAGATTCCTCCCCCCTACCTTCCTCTCTTTTTTTCTTCCTCCTTCTTTCCCACCATTTTATTTGTGTTCTAAAAATAAAAAAGAGTAAAATAATTCCATCGACTGAGGAAACTGGTCTACTTTTGGGTTAATTTCCATAAAATTTTATGTTTGGACTGATGGCAAAGGGTCCTGTTGGCAAGGGGCAGCAGATCCTGTAGACCGAAGGGAAACAGCTTCAGAGTAACTGTTTGAAAACACACTTTGTTAGCTTTTGCATTGATAAGTACTACATTGATCATCTCATTCTTCATTATTGTCAGGATGTTTTTTGAGGGTCGCATGAGTATTATTAAAGGGACATGTGAAACAGCGTGCAGCACGTTCACCTGCCACTCCAGTACTTGGGAGGTGGAGGGAGGAAGACCTGCATTTAGGGGAATAAGCATAACCAATTAAGCCCAGACCCACAGTAGTAGCTGATCTTCATTATTGGCTTGACTGGACTCAGAATCAGGATAGAAACAAGCTCTGGCTATATCTGCAAGTATGCTTTCAAAAAAGTGCAAGTGAGGTGGAAAGACCCCTCCCCCCAATGAAGGTGGGAAGCCCCATTCCACAGGCCACCAGCCAGGGCCTGGAACTGAATAAAAAGCACAAAGTAAGCAAAGCAGCGGCACTCATCTCTTTGTGCTTCTGGACTCTGGACACAAAGTGACCAGCTGCCTCACCTCCTACCACCATGCCTTCCCGCCATGATGGACTTTGAGCAAAGAAAAGAAACGAAAAAAGCAACCAAAAAAACTTTCTTTCTTGAAGTTACTTGCAGTCGATAGTTTGTCCCAGCAACAAGAGAAGCAGCTAAAACGCTGATCTAAGTGAGCTCTTATCTCAACAAAACAAATACACAAAAGTAAAGTACCTTTGAATCCGCCTAAGTATTTAATGTAGCCCCAAATCTCTAACATCTTGAAATTAATAAAAGACCACATCTAGACTAAAGGAAATGTGTTTCTGATTCATTGAAAGGGTCCAACATTCTTGAAGAACTGGACAAAGACATACAAGTTACTGGGGGAAAAAAGCGTTCATAATCAGAGCCCAAGGGACCAGCACCAGAGCCCCTTTCCTGGTATGAAGCCCCCAGCAGCAGCCCAGTGATTCCCAAGGATCCCAAAGAGGATGCCCAGGGGCACAACAGAGGTCACTCACCAGCACAGTACCCCACCAGGTTCAGAAACTGCTCTTTCTTGCAGCTGGCTTTACAACGCCCATTGATAAGAGTGATGTGAGGGTGACAGGAGACACAGTCAGACTCCAGAGGCCCATGGCACTGCCTGCAAGTTGGGTGGCATTCTGGGGGGAAAAGGAAAAGCCAGGATTAAATTTAGCAGCTCAGCATGCAAACGCCTAAGTATTTAATGTAGCCCACAAATCTCTAACTCTCTTCATCTCTTGGAAATTCCTAAATAAAAAGCCCACCACATTCCTAGACATGACCCAGAAACTGTGTATTTCTGGATTCAATATGAATATTGTCCACAAACATTAAGAAGGAATTTAGAGTTGTAAAAATCAAAGATGGCAGCCACCCAATGCAGAGGAACCAGAATGACCATCCTTGTCTTTATGACTGCAGAGGTCCAGTCTGAGTGACAGCAGAAACATATGTGATGCAGAGGGAGAATGGAGCAAGGCGAAGAGAGGCACATGCTGCCCCTCAGAAATTCTTGGCAGACAAGTGGGGGTGGAAGGCATGCACAGCACACGACACTAAGCCTTCTCTTCAGAACAAGCTGCCAACTGAGCTTTCCTCTCAGGGTCTCAACTTGGATCAGTTTTATCAGCAACACTTAATTAAAATACAAAGAACAGAAACAGTCTTCTCTCCGGAGGTTATCGTGAGCTGCATCTGAAGTTCAAAGCCTTAGACGAAATTATCGCGAAGTTATGTCTTCCTTGGAAAAAAACACCAAATTAACGAGAGGTACTACACTGTGGAAGCCAAGTAAGTAAGGCACAGGTGGGGAAGAAAGTTAAAGTCCCAGATAAAGGCAGCGAGGTCACTGTTGCAGCAAGGCTCACGCTGCTAAGGTAGGCACCAGGAGAGAGCCTGTGGGTAGAAGATGGAGGTGTTCTCTGCCAAGCATGAGGCCTAGGCCTGTCTGATTCCAAGAGGCGGGAGGGGAGGGACGGAGCCTTACGAAGCTTTCTGGGACAGATGACTCTTTCTTGGCATAGAGATGGTGGGGCATAAAGACAGATTCCAAGTCAAGTGCCTCTCCCTTCTGGCAAGAGGCCAGAAGGAGATAAGTTAAAAAAAGCAAGCAAGTGGGCAAACTTGCTGAGCACCTCTCCCCCTACATCCCCCCATCCCTACATTCCTCAGGCTCCCCTCCTTAAAACCTCCTATCAGAAGACATTAGCATTCCCAAGATAGTTTTAGCACTGGGATCTTCCTCCCTCCCCATAATGCTTGCAGTGACCCACATGCCAGGCCACCGGTGGGACCATCCATCTACCAGTGCCCGCTGACAGAGAGGAGGTGCAGCTACTCAGGATTTCTGCCTCTGAACAATTTGCACAGAGAAACCATGGGGCCTGGACCACAGCTCCCAAGGACAAACGAGCTTGCAAGGACAAACTCTGAGGACAAAGAAAGCAGCTACCCCTGCAGAGCTGATGGAGGGCTTGCCGCCAAGCAGCTCACAGGCCCACAGTTTAATAAGGTATTTGGGCAAAGGAAGAAAATTCTAGAATAAAAATAGCACTGATCTTCAGTCCTCTAAGTTTGCATTCACTCTGCATGTCTTCCTTGGAATTTAAGGCCCAGATGGATGTAACAATTGTTCATTTATCTTAAAAATATTCTACAAATTTACTACATGTTTTCTGACTCCAGAAACACACAGAAGACGATTTCATCATGATGAGGCTCCTCCTATCAGCTGGCTTCAAATATCTATTTTTGGAAACAAAATAGGACTCCTGATAAAATGTGCACTTGGTTCTTGGTTTTGTTTTGTTTTCTCTGCAAATAGAGGAAATCGTAGCACTAACCTGAGGTGCTTACATTTTATTATGTTGTCGATTTCAATAAAATGCTTTACTAATCTAAACTTGCAATTTCCAAAATCTCTGTTACGGAAATATAAAGGTACTCTTAAATTGGCCAGGCACATCAAAGAAGGGAATAAACATTTGTTTTCCCTTTTGTTCTCCCTTTTTGCTCTACTGACAAAACTCAACTACAAATGGTCAACTACCTGTACAGCACCTGACCTGCTTTCACACACCTGAATAGCTCTTCTCCAAGGTCACCACTACCATATCTGTCCCTCAGGACATGCGTAAGCCATCTCCCCTGAAAGTCAGACTTTGTTACCATCAAAATGGGTTGAACAATAGAATATAACAGAAGAGACACTGAGACTTCTGATAACTAGGTCGTAAGAACCTCACAGCTTCTGATTACATCTCCTGGAATATGCTGTCCACGGGAAGACAATTGGCTTTAAAAAGGCTAAGGAAGACCACTACATTGTAAGAAAGTTCAGCTACCTATAAAAAGAGACTAAGACAGTCTTGAACCAACCAGGTGACAGAAACATCAATGGAGAACCAGCCTACACAATCGTAAGACTAAACTTCCTAGCAAAACCCATTAAAACCAGAAACTGGGTAAGATAATACCAACTGCTGCTTCAAGTATTAAATCTATGTTGTTTTAAGCCACAAATTTTGAGTGACAGTAGATAAACAGTGTAACTTCCTAGAGAGAGATAATCATGACTTTTTTAACACCCTTGAGATCTCAATCCTCATATTTCAAATCTTTTTTTCCACTGCATATGTAAAAAGGAATGGGAGTTAAAATTGGAATATATATGAAATCATATAGACAAATGCACATGTATTTCTAGATAAAACTTTACACAATATAGGAATTCACCTATGACCTCATGTTTGGGAACAATATGAAATGGTACAGTTCTATTTTGTTTTTGTTATATGACAGCATGTATGAAAAGGAGATTAAAAAAAATCTGATCGGATAAACAGTTGTTGCATGAGTATGGAAATTGCACCATCAGAGTCCTATTTTGTTTCTGAATTTTCAAACCTAATACAGTGTGTACACATTCCCATTAGAAAAACAAACCTGTAAATTTAAGAGAAAGCTAGAGTAACAGGGAGTTAATCATCTGGTTCTTTTACATCATAAAGGCTGTTATCTAATCTGGGAGGGAAGTTATCTACCCAGGATCTGTTCTTTCAACAAGAGAAAACCCAGCTCATAGTGAGTTTATTTTGATATTGTATTCTCTGGGACAACATAGATTATAGTTTTTGGCTGCATATATGCTTTGTTGCTGGGAGAATTCTCTTGTTCTCCCTGCATACAGCCAAGTGTAAGACAAGGTTAGACCCCAGCCCAAGTCCCTGGTAGGAAGCCTCCTGAGACTGTATCTCTCCGCAACATGAAAAGTCCATGTGGGGATAGGGATTCTGCCACAGCAGGATACACACTCACCTGTACAGATACCTTCCTGGTTAAAGTGGCCGTCGGGGCACTGGGAGAGGCAACGTCCAGTATGCAGCACATGGTCAGGCCCACAGACTGTGCAGTTGTAAGGGCTCTTTCCCACACACATCGTACAGGATTGGTGGCAAGCTGGAAGAAAGGGCGGAGAAGTTGATCAGAAAAGCTCCACAGGATAGTAGCTTTCACTTCCCTTACAGCTCCAGTACAGTCAGTTTTGTGCATTCACTTGGGCTTCCCAATGCAAGAATATATGGCGAATATATTTCTCCAAAGGCAATCTCCTGCACAGTCTAGCACTTGTAAGTTAAGTAAATCACAAAGGCCATTAGATATGACTGCTTACAGAGTCATACATTTCTTTCTTCCCAAGTTCCCATTCCAGGAGAATATCATATAAAGAACAGGAAGCCTTGCTTGTATGAGTTTCCTTTCTTCAGAACATCTCTCTCACTGTATACCAACCTGCTTCGCTGATTGCTCAAATAAAAAAGAAAAGATTGAAGAACGGTCTACTGTGAGATGGAGATGGGATGACTCAGATGGGAAGATTTGGGCAACTGTCTGAGCTATTCAGAACCAGTCGCAATAGATAGACAGGCAAGGAAATAGAGAACAGAATAGTCAGTCTAGACCATTGCTTGCAAAGTGAGGATGATCACTCTAGAAGTGTCTCCAGGCTTATTCATCCTCATCTTTAAGGCAGGAATTTACAAGCACTTCTTGTACCAGTACAAGTGTGTGCATTCTAATTGGACTGATGCGCGGACAATCTCTGGACACGTGGTAAGGTCCTCATAAACCTCAGCTGTAATCAACGGTAAGTGTGATTGAGAAGTACCCATAGACGTAAAGAGCAAAAGAAGCAAGCAGAAAGAGCACCTTGGCTGGCCTCCACTAGACTTTAAGAATATAGGGCCATACTGATTTATTTCCCAAGGGTAACCACTGGATTGAGGAAGAAAGACAGACAAGTAAATGAAAGACACATGGGAAGGGAAAGGAGCCTTTCAACCCGGATCTGGTGTGTATTTTTCCCTGGTCGGGAGTCAAGAATTCTGGCACTACTTGGGGAGAAAAATGCCTTGAAGATTGCCTACAAAGGGACAATAATCTCTTTTCTGAAAGATATTTCGATCAAAATTTAGAACAGCAAATAAACCATGGTTAAAGATAAAATGTGTGTCACCTCTGAGTTTAACCTTTCCAACATTCCTTTCTCATCCCTTAAGCCTGAATAATGCTCTAGTAAACTGCCATATAGCTTCATTTGTAAAAGAATGTTCAAGAGAAATGAACATATCAGCTCACATTTATTTTTGCTTAATGTTTAAACTTTGCTTAATCTTTGAACCTGGTTGTAAATTTTGTCCTTTGAGCAATGTAACTTCAAAATTCACAGAATCACATATAAGGATATTGTTAATACTATTAGATGGACGTTCCTTTTCTCTCCTTCCCCTTTCAGTACCCATACTTAAAACTAAGCACGCACTGTCTCTCACCTAATAAACACCGAGTATGCTTCACACTGACGCGTCCTAAATTTATTTTCCTTGGATTAAATCAAGATCCCTGCCACACCTGAGTAGAAGGCCCTCAGGGTGAACTTCTCAAGCTACAGGGAGAGTCTCCCATTGCCAGTGACAGCATTAATCCTGCCTTTTTATTTTCCTATTTCTGATTCTTTGATATCTGAAACAAAGCTTATTCTGCAGAGACTATACTGCCTGGGGCTGCATTCCTGGAGAGAAGAAATGACTTACTTAGAAGCAAGTATCTTGTATACTTACTAACCAGTGCCCACACCTCTAATGTTGCCTTAAAATCTCTTCCAAAAGGCCACTCTTCCACTAGGTATGATACAGATGTGATATGATACAGATCTGGATGCTGCCCACACAGATGACCCCAAGCGTTATAGGTCATCTTCTGTCCAATGGACAGGATCCACCAGACTTCAGATATCTGTCTACCTTTGTAAAATACCCAGAACACATATAGACCCATGGGCTTGCAAGAACCAGATGTAACTTTACACCATTGAGATTTCCATTTCTATTAATCCCTAATAAAATGTAACATATAATCTTTGCTGTGCTGGGCTCTCAGGTTGTTAGTCCCGCCCCCAGCATTCCGCCCCATCCATCACTGGATAACTGCACTAGGAGTTCTTACTCCTGAGCCTAGACCAGTGTTCACTGGGCTGAGCTCTGGCTTGGTTATGCATAACCTTCCAATTGCCTTGTAAATGATTCCATTAGCAAGGTGACAGGAATACTTTCCTAAGTATTTTCAGAATCCTCTTTTAAAAAACAAAATGGGGATTTGCAAACTGAAGTTTAAGCAAATCAAAGGTCCATCAGCCCCTTATTGAAGACATGTTTAGTACAAAGTGGAATATCAGGTGGCAATATTGCAAAAGAAAAGTTAAATTATATTATCAACACAAAGCTTCCCAGGTTGACTTGGGGAAGGAACCTGAAGCCACACAGCATTTTATAAATGCCTAAATAAATACACCTGTGATAGTTCCGATGTGCTTACATCAGACTTTTCAAGGTCGGTAAAATCCTCCTCAGTTCTTCCTGTGTTAGCTCCTTAATAAATAGGAACCAAAGCATATGACCATGCAATTGAAAAGTGGGGCAAGATGAATGAAGGCATCAGGAGCACAAACACGTCTTGTTTAGTTCTACTCAGTCACAAAGCCACCGTGGCAGTCTGGCTCAGTATGAATAGATAAATATGAAACAGGAACACAAAGAAAATAAACATACTAGAAGGAAGGTGAGTGAGCCAAGAAGTTCAGAGGAAAGTTCCTTTGCCATCCAGCAGATTTTAGAGTGAAACCCTATTGAACATCACCATGGCAAGCTTCAGAATCACCTTTAGTGGAAGGATTGACATTCAGCTATATTGCCAGGATGCACAGGAGAGCAAGTGTTAGGTTGAATTCTTTCTTTTTCTCCACAATGCTCTTCCTATAAACGTATCCATTGCATATTTAAAACAAACTCAAAAAACTTCAGTTTTCACAGTGGTTTGAGAAATGTCTACTGCATTTCAGTGGCTTTTATTAGGTGTGATCGCTCTATGGAAAATGATTTCATAGTAGTTCTGTCTATAGTGTGAGATCCTTCAAGGAAGACTTCCTCCAGCACAGGACTTATCTGGAAGGTATTTGACAGAATTTCTGTGAATAATTCCTCCACAGTAATACAGCATTGTTAGAGACCATCTTTCCAGTTAATAACTAAGTCTATATTTCTGAACACATGAAACGAAGCAGCACAACCTCTTGAAAGTGCCAGAGCAGAAAGAGTCCTTAGCAGGCTATAAAGTCCTGCCAGCCTGACTCAGTGATTACACCTAAAACAATGAGAATGAATCTACTTCATTTTCAGACAATGGGCATCTCTCTCTTTTTTTCAATAATATAAAAAAAAGTGGTACAGCATCCTCACTTTCATATTACACCAAAGTTCCTAGCTGCTCTTGTCAAAAGTAATCTTAAGGCAGATACCTGTGGAAACATGATATAGATATAAAATCTGCCCGCCCCAGACACTTCATAGGAACACTGATTGGGTGAAATGCAAATGAGTAAGTTAAACAAAGTTAACTTCCTCTGTTCCTGTTTCCTTTTCTTCCCCACCCTCTTTTAATGAATATACTACAATATCCTTCATCCATCCACAGCTTCCTAATCACACTATACCGGGAATTCTTTATGGGTGATGCTGTAGTGCCTATCCTAGCCTCTGACCCCGACAAGTCAGAAGTCCTGTTGTCAGCCTTCCGCAGATAGAGCAGGCACACAGGAGGCCTATGAAGGGTGAAGGATGGAAATGCTGGCATTATACATACCTTAGTCATTCTCTCTGATTATTTCTTTAGCCTGTTCTTCTGTCCCTTGCATAAATATCAGTGCTTCACAAAGTCTACCCTCTGACCTTCCTCCTCTCACTCTCTGGTAGGCCTGCCCACAGCTTTCATGACCTCCGTACTGCTGAGTCCAGAATTTATGAGAATAGGACTGGCCTTTGTGAACTCCAATATATCTGCTGCCTACGGGAGAGAGCTATGTGGCCTTTCATAGGAACTCATATTCTTCCTTTCTAAAAATACTACTTTTTTTATTTTTTGTGATTTCTTACACTTATTTTTTCTTAAAAAAATTAGCACACAAGTCCATGTACTTCATCTTGACATTGTTGTGTGCATATCATTGGAATTTCTTCTTATACACCCCACTAACCTCTCCATTTCTTCTCCTTCTTATTACTGTACTCGTTCACACATCAATATTCCCAGATCTGCCTCCATGTCATATATACATATACACATATTATATATACACATATTACATATATATAAAATATAGCCACATATCAGATGAAACATGAGCTATTTCTAAGCTTTTTTTAAATGCCAGTTGTTACATCTGTCTATTTTCCCTCCCTCACTCAATGCAACCCTCCATCTGGCCTTTATTGGGCAATCTTTGTCTCATTTCGGATCATAATTCTCCAAGTCTCTCATACAAACACCTTGGAATTACTTCCCATATATTGTATGCAAGCTCTGCTTCCTAGATCTCTGTCAGGACCCCCCAACTTTCCCATCCTCAGAGGCTCTTTATCAGTCATGATAAAAACTGGTACTCTTCAGCATCCTCCTTGCAATTCCCCATGGACTTCACACTGCTGATACCCTGAAATCCCTGTACTTCTCCCCACATGCCATATTTTGCACTTGCTGCTTCCTGGCCCTTGAACATCTTCTTTACCTAGCAAATATCCATTCATCCTTCAGTGCTTTATCCCATGAGGTTTTTTACCTCTACATCCGCCCTCACCACCTTCTCTCTCAGAGTCAGTCTTCTCAAGCTGTTTTAGTGCACTGGGACTCCTTCCATTCCAGCACACATCAAATGCTTTTAATCACTTGTTGAGATGTCACCCCTGCTCGAGCAGGCGTGCCTTAAGGCATGGTCTATACTTTTTCATCTTTCTATCCCATAGCCTAGCACACTCAGGCTCTAAAATTGGGAAGAGGGAGTGAAGAGCACTGTGTGTTGCCAGAAGGCATGTATTTGTACAGCTCTGTCAGTACCCAAGGGACCATATTAAAGATAATTGCTTAATATAGATTCCATATGTTTTATTCAATTACTGTTAATTCTGACTTCACAAATGGGCACATATTCTTGAGTGGTGCAAGCAGATTCCTGTCCATGTATTTCTTTAATTAAAACTCTGCCTAGAGGCCCTTAGTGAGTCTTAGCAACAACTAAATAGATCAAAATACATGCAGAATGCTTTACAAGCTAACTAGTAAATTTCTTACTTAAAAGAAATGATACTGGAATCACATTTTTTGTGTGTATAATTTTGTCCAGTTCTGTAGGTAGGCCTAGCCTGAGAAGGCAAACTATTTTTAAGACTTGAAAAAGAATGCTTAGGAAACCACAATAGCTGAAATTGTCCTGATATTTACTAGAGGAATATAGAGACCAGACAGCAGTGCAGAGAAGCGCACAGCAAGAGTGCTATGCACTCTGCACACAACAGTCTCTTCTGAGATAAAATTTAGACAGCATATGAGGAAAATTAATCACTGCACCCTAAAGTTCATTTGTAAAATAAAATCTGAATTTTTTTCAAAATTGTATCATCTTCAATCCTCTTGGTGCACTAAGTGGGAGTTGAAAGAATGCATCATTAATCTGCCATGAAATTGGGGAAATTACAAAGCTAATCTAATCATCTAGTCCCATATTCACAGCCAGTCCTGGCCACACTCGTTAATGGTAACTGAGCTGCACCATTAATCGGATGGCCTGGCCAGAGGTTAAATTGTAAGGCACTAGTGCAGCACAAGAAGCTTGGAGTTTACACTTGGAAAAGAAGGACTGTTTTAAACAACTACATCCTATATTAGAACCCATGAACTGTCATGATTTATCTTTATTTGGCTTTTGCAAAAGCCCCACCTGGGCTCAGCTGACTCACAAAAGCCTTAGAGACTAGTGGGTGAAGGCAATGACAGAGTAAGGGAGGCTCCAGTGATGCTGTCTCGGGGAGTCCGACTTTCCACTAACTTGCCATTTGCTTAGCTGCAACCGATAATTTTATGTGAGGAGGATATGTATAGGTGTGTCTTTTCCTTCCTCCTTCCCTCTCTTTCTCTCTCTTCTCTACCTTTTGCTTCTGCTCTTCTTCCCCTTCCCTCCCCTGTCCTCTTCTCCCTTTCTCCTCCTCATTTTCTTCTCCCCCCTTCTCTCTCCTTTTGCCAGAAATTTAGCTTGTCAGTTCTGATAAATACTTAATGAACAAATGAGATCAACTCTGGATGAAATTACTGAAATCCTTCTTTCAGTGAATCATAAATGGTGATATTTAATAAATATGCACGATTATGGTTGATTACTATAAATACCTGTAAATTACCTTTTGCAATTAGCAGATTCTCTTTTGCATCAGCCCTCTAACCATACTTGGAAAAGTCAGAGGACACAGGAAAAAGAAATGTAACTTTAAAGTTCTCTCTTCTGAAAGGTCCAGCTATTTTAGGAGAATAAGCCAGAGAAAGGCAAACTCATAGATGTAGTTGACTCTATCTCTCCAGAACTACCCCAGCCCATCCCTCTTTTCTCTCACTACTTAGCCATGAGGCTTCACACACGGCCAACATCCAAGAGTGGGATCTGCTGTTATGTCATATTCGTTTCCTATTTTACTAGCATGGATACCGTGCAAGAACATAAATTTTATCTGACTCATTCATAGTACATCTCTCATGTCTAGAAATGTTTTTGGCACTCAAAAGACTTTCAATCAACATTTATATAAGGAGTGAATAAAGACAGACAGGTCCCTAATGGCAGTTAGGCTACAGTTAATTACACACACACACACACACACACACAAACACACACACATAGACACACACATACACATTCTTTTAAACAAAAAGTTATATTTTAGTTAAAGGTCTTCATCTCAAGTTTTTTTTTGTGCTTTATCTTGCATTAGATACTTCTTGAGTTTGCCATATAATTTGAAAAAAACTTTTATGATATATTAGCCTTTGAATAAAATTCTTTGGGTGGTGTTATCTGACTTTAGCTTTAGCTGTAGGAATATTCTGACCACTCAGTGGTGTGCGCTTCAAGAGAAAGAGAGAAAGAGAGAGAGGGAGAGATCCAGAAAACAGTTGTTTCTGTCATCTTTATAGAAAAGTGCTTGAGACCGAAGGTGCTATAAAAGGATTCTCATAGCATATGTACACACACACACATACACACACACACCTCCAAACTTTTGCAAATGTTCTGTGGAGAGGTGAGGGTATTTCTGGGATGTGTGGGAAGAAAGGCTCTATGCAATCTCAGAGGACTCCCAGACTTGATTTCATAGACAGCACTTCAGCAGAGCTGAAAATGGAACAGATTGTGGAAGGAGAAAGGTTTGCAGAGCTGTGGGATGAGTGACAGGAAGAGCATCAATCAGCTCACTTGGTATTCAGGTGAGTTTGGAAACAGTGGGTAGTCACGCTCACTTTCCCCGTGGAATCTTGGGCAACTCAATTAACCTTTTTCTGCCACATTCTCGTCACGTGCAAATTGAGTACAATGGCCTACCTGGTGGAGATTGCGTGGGGATTTGCTCGTAATGTAAGCAGACAGTTCTATGTGGGATGCGTAATAATATTATGTTAACGAGCATACAGTCACGGGGCTACCAGGGTCTCAAGAGGTCAAGCCAGCCCTTTCACCCAGGACCACAATTAAGCCATTCCAGTGGGATCTGATTCTAATCTTTTTAAAAAGATGCCCACATAATGGGGTCCCAGGACTCCCCTCTTTGCAAAACAAGGACAACTTCTCAAATTGAAGATGCCCCAACCCAGAAGCATTAGTGAGCTTCACTTGACTTACCCCATGTAAGGGGGACTTACCCCAAGGTAAGACGGATGCCGCCTGCCCTACTCCACGCTGACTACATGACTTTGGGGAAGTTACAGTCTGAACGTTCACATGCCTTTGTTTCCTTTCCTCTCATAGAGCTGTCCCACTGCTCCCAAGACTGGCATTACGACCCAGCGGTCAGAATAAGCCTGGCACTCTCTCAGGTGAATGCCAAGTAAATGCTAACATTACGATCTCAGAGGAAGAAACTGCTAATATAATTTTTTATATTTACCTAAAATTCTAACTCATAAAATGTTAGTCACTTTTTAAATTTTTTTTTATTATTTATTCATTGTGCAGTGTGTGTGTGTGTGTGTGTGTGTGTGTGTGTGTGTGTAGAACCACAGGTGAATTCGGGAACTACCATGGACAGCCTCTACCTCCTCCTGTTTACTCTGCCCTGGGATTAACAGGCTCCGCCCTACCAGGACCAGAAACACATGCCACCCCGGCTTCTGCCTGGCGTCTATACTGTGGGGTCTAGGATCCGAACTCAGGACATTCCGCCTGCAAGGCAGAGAGAGGCTTAACCCCTGAGCCACCTCTCCAGCCCCTTTTTTTCATTATTTTAATTCAGTCCACGTTGTTTTCCCTTTCAGTAGACGGCTTGAGAGCATAGGAAGACACTAACTGTGCTGCTCAAATTGGGAGGATTTTGCCCTGGGTTTCTCTAAGGAGTACCAGGCCTGGGGAAATCAGAGTCTTTGGGCCACAGGGAGGACTCTGCAGGGTCTCTTTAGCATCTCTACAACCTCTGGGACAGCCAAGGGTCTCATAAAGCATCTGTGAGGTTTTAGAAAAGACCAGGTCTGTTTCCTTTGTAGTTTCCACTAGAGGCTCAGGACAGAGTTCTTCACTGTGTAAGCTGCACCGAACAGTTCTCAGATTCCAACATGTCACAGACCAGCTGCTGTAACAATGAGAGGAGGAGGAAAGGGGAGAGGAAAAAAGAGGGGGAGGAAAGGAGGAGAGGAAAATGTTTCCTCTTTCTGTTTTCCTCATGTCAAGCATGGACTATACACTAGAATTACTTCTTTGGGAGACTGGGAGTTGACAGAAAGCACAAGCAATATGAAATGAGCCCAAATTCACTAAATAGTCTCTAGAGTCAGTTTAACAGAGAGAGGAGGATACCCCTTCCCCCCATCATAGCCAGACCCCAGGGTTAAGGGAATCCTAGGAGAATGAATGTATTACCTGTTATTAATGCAGCACACAGAGGGAACCAAGCCATAGAAGGAAGACTGTGTTTTGTGTGCTTTGGAATGGCATTGGGACTGGTAGCACGAACAAAGATTCCTGTATTTTGTAATGATCTTGCAAGCAGAGTCCCAGCTTTCTAGAGACGACAGAACTTGGACGGTGCATACACATGTGGGTGGAATCCAGGATGTCTGGAAAGCAGTGAAGCCTCTGGGCCCTAGGTAACCCTCCTGGGGTGTGCACCACCCAGGGAGCAGGAATCTCTCCTATAACTTCCCTAACACCCAAATATGAGAACCAGGAATCTCCCTAATTGAGCACAGAGACTTCTAATTGGCGAGCCATTCTGCATTGCCAAGTTCTTTTCATCCTGACACACAGCGTACATGGAAGACAATTACGCTTTTAATGTGAACACAGAGCGCAGACAGGTCAAGTGTCCTGTGGATGCCAACGTCGACTAAGCCTCGTACTCAGCCACATTAGCTACCCATTGTGTCAGAAAGCTGCTAACCTAACTTTCTCAACATGTTTAGGTGACGAGATCTTCTAATGTGAAATCAAAGCCACTTTAAATAAGTAGGTTCATATGACACAAGGTTAAATTTGCAAAATGCTTATAATCCTACAAAAATAAACTCAAAGCTATAAAAAGCAACAGAAGACGAAGAGATAATACAGCAAAAAAGCAAAAACAGAAACTGGGTTTAGGTGGCTGAGTGGGTTGCTTTTTTTTTTAAGCTTTTTCCCTTCAAAACTTCCTTTAATCAATAATATTATAGTTACAATGAAAAATGCAATATTAACACATTATTTTTTTCATAGTCAAAGCCAAACAATTTCTCGATGAGGGAGGCAGCTCCTTCCAGGATGAGAAAAATGCACCACATCCCTGGAAATCTTGACCTTCCCTTCATCTCCTGACTGTCTCACTGGTGACCTGGCTGCTGAGGCAAATGGCATAGGACACCATCAACCCTCTGTGGATAATAGGCCTAAGGCAGTAGCAGGAATGACTTCAAAATTTTGACATCAGTCCAGATTTTGCCCTGAAGGGAACAATTCCTGCTCAGAGTAGCGATCTAGATGAAATAAATCAGTGGAACGCTGCAATGAACTCTGGGTGTTCCTCAGCTGTCTATGCAAGTCTCTCAAAGAATTTCCACCTGAACGTTCTGAGAATGGGCTCAGGGCCCCTGAAGAACGTCTATGTTTTGCAGGGACAGAGGACATCTGTGGTCACTCTTTTGCGTATTGGTCTCCTGCTTCAATACACACTTCTGCTTATGTGAAGACAGTGGTCTTCCTGACTTTAGTCCCAACACACAGGATCTCTAGGAGAGAAACCTTTAGAAGCTTCCTAACACTTCAATCAATCAGGTTCACTCACCTTCACATCGGCCAGTACTTTCCAAGTAAAAGTGGGCTCTACACTGGACCACGCATTCACCAGATGGATCAGCTGCACCTGAGGGCTTCTCCACCTGCAGTCCTGCCTCCGGCTGCCTGCATCCGGTACACTGAGAGGGCTGGGGACCCACACAAGTCAGGCAGGAGGCATGACAGGCTGCAAATAGGAACAACATGCAGAAAGCAATCACAAGATGAAATGTACATTGCAACCAGCAGACGTCCCTCCCAAAACCACTTAGAAGAGTTTGCTAGCTAGCTCTGTCCTTCCAGAATAGGGCTTTTCTAGTGCTCTTCTCAAAACACAAGGGCAATGATAATGTTTGTGAGAGGGAAAGCGAGGGTGGTAAAACAAGTCTCATCGCTCAAGTCCTGAAGACCTGTCAGGCTAGATGACAATAAAAACCAGCAAACTGGGCAATATTTGCTTGGCTCTCCAGAGAAGACATTCACTGAACGACAATTTAACATCATGCCCTCGGTTTTTATTGAAGATTCTTAGATGCATTCGTACGAAGGCCGTGACTGTATCTCTTGCAGAACTGGCCGCTATGTTACTGACCATTATACTCATCCATCACCCACTATGGAAAGGCCCAGGCAGCAGATTCCTCGTAGGATTTATTTGAAGAAGACTGCCTTTCTCCACAAGGCAGAGGCCTTCCTTGAGCAGTAACGTACACTTTGCAATCTATCATAAGGTTCTGTTTTCCCTTAGGAGTGTCGAAAATCAAAGGCAATTTTAACACATTATTTTTTCAACTAGTCTAAGTCAAACAATTTCCACATAAGCAAGGAAGTTTCTTGCAGGATCAAAAAAAAAAAACAAAAAAAAAACCCCACCCCCCCTTCCAAGTTTCTACATTTCTGTATGCAAATCTCCTCATACCTAACCACTGATATAATTAAGGTCCTAGTTCTTTAAAATATTCTCATTTTTTTTCATTTTGAAATATTTATTGTCGTTTCTTTTACTTAAATATATCTCTCTTACAGCGACTTTCAAACACTTGTCCTTGGTGCTCTATGTATGAATAAATACAAATTCATTTCATTTAATTAAAGTGTTTGCACCCAATGCTCTACTTTCCAAAGGCTCAAATGCAGCTGCGCTCCCTGGGAGCCTGGAGCTTTTTCATGAACAGCAATCTAAGATTTTCCCATTTCACTCAGCCCAGAGGCCTTGCTAGTGACTCTCAGTTTGCTTGCAGTATCATTAACAAAGAGAAGATCTTCAGGGAAAAGCAAATGAAGTCTAGAAAAACATTAACAATGCTAGGAAAAGGCAGGGAAAGGAAGGAATAAGAATTTATTGTGATTCTATACATGTGAAGGGAAATAATACTTCTACAAGAATGGTCAGAAAAATTGTGAACTTTTAAGGGACTTCACAAATTTTTGTACATGATTTTGTACATGATTTTGTACATTTTTTCAGATTTTTAAGATTATCTCTTCAAAAACTACTGTAATGAACAAAAGTACATATACAGCTGCTCTCTGTCCTCAAGAGACTGGTTTGAGGACCCTCAGATATCAAAATCTGTAGATGATGATGTCTCTTTTATAAAAGGTATAATGTTCCCACCTGTCCACTAAGTCATCAAATACCTAGGCCCACACATGGCTTTCTTTACACGGATTCAGTGCTCATTCAATACCTTGTGGCTTTGGGGAAATTTATCAAATTTCCATTTGATTTTTTAGTATGCAATTGGATGAGCTGTGGATGTACAACCATTAGATACAGCTAGATTTGGCACAGACACACAGTGTACATAACCACTTAGGATATACCAAAGGAAAAATACTGGAAAGCAGTATTTTGGAGGAAAGGTCAACCTATGTTGTCGTGATAGTCAGGAATCGGCGCTAGTAGCATTACCTGTGCAGACCCCATGGTCAGCATAGAAACCGTCTCCACAGCTGAGCAGACAGTGGCCGTGATGCAGGGACTGGGGGTGAGCACAGGCTGTGCAGTGAGAGGCTGTGGGTCCGGAGCAGCTGACACAGGAGTGGTGACAAACTGAAAAAGAGAGGAAACAAAGTGACCACACGGCCACTGCCGGGCTCGGTTTCCTCTACTGGGAGCCCTCACAGCACTCAGTGCTCCCAGGTGGCACTCCAACCAACGAAGAGGCAAGCTGGCACATGGGTATACCAGCAGCCCTACCCAATTCACCCACATTTAACCATGCTGTATCTAGCGTTCATCTGCTACCTTTATTCAGTGTTTACATTAAATATACATTAACACTTCTGTCCCATAGTAACGTAACAACATAGATTTTGTTAATTATTTTTAAATAGTTAAGAAAACTGAAGTATTAGAAAGTTAAGATTTTACCCAAGGGACTGGGAAGATGACTTAGTTGGCAACATATCTACTGTACAATCGTGAGAACTTGAGTTCAATCTCCAGAAACAAAAAGGAAAGCTGGCGAGCTGCCTATCATCCATCCAGCGCCGGGGAGGGGGAAATATGTGGGTCTCTGGGCCTGCTGGCCAGCTTAATTGATGCGCCTCAGACTAGAGAGAGACTACCTAGTTCCTCAATAAAGTAAGGTAAATAGTTCCTGAAGAACAACATAGGAAATTGACCTCTGGCTTCCACAAACATGAGCTATATAACTATATACACCTGCGGGCGCACACACAAGAATATGCACATGTGCACAAACACGCGTGTGCACACACGCAATCACACACACACACACACATCACAGAGCCCATTGACAAGACTGGATGTAGTCTTTCTGGATCTTAGCCTCTGACTTAATGAGGAGGAGAGTAGACAACTCGTGGTTAGAATCCTGGGACTACTGAGGTTCTGACTCGCTTGCTTGACCTTAGCCAAGGTTCTCTCTAGGCCTCCTTTCCTTGTTATGCATGGTGAGAGGGAACACTAGATGGTAACTGAAGATACTTCTAGCCTCTGTCTCCTAGAAGTCTGAGGATTACATTATGGTAATGCGACCAGTATATATGACAATGCCGGGGATGCTCTCTCAGGCTTTGTTGTATGAACGTGACTCTACAAATCTCTGAGCCTAAGGGACAGGAAGTGGAAGCCTGACCTGGGTTGGGCCTTCAGCAGGTCTCAGGAAAGGAGTAAGACCCAGGAAGAATGTTCTGGAGGCAGTGGTCAGGAGGCAAACAGGAAAAGGAGGGAACTTGGACCAGAACCAGGGGGTCAGGACATTAAGCAAAAGGGTGCATGGAAAGGACAAAGGGAGGTAAATAAGGGGGATATGTGGCTGAGATCAAATATTCTGCCCCAACCTATATGCGTCTAAGAGAAGAGGAGCAAGCAAGATGTGTCAAGAAGTCTTAAATGCATCCTTAAATGCCCATAAGGAAATACCTAAGTCAGGCCTTTATAGGCCAGAAGCTGATAAACATCTCAAATGGCAATGATTTATAGTTTAGGTTCTATCAATCCGAAAGATACTATATACAAATTACACATAAAAATAAATTTTTGTGGAGAGAGACTTCAGCTTTACTAGCTATCAGACTTGCTTTTCTTCTTTATTTTATGTCTGTCGTGTGTTATCATCGCCAATATGACTTTATAAATGTCACGGCAGGAAGGATTTTGTCATCACTGACATAGGTGAGTGTGGGTTTACAAGCACACAAGGGCTGCATGTCAAAGATGCTCTTGACATTTCAAATAGACCGAATGATCTCTAAGGATGACTGGCAGTCATACAACCTTCATTTACTCACCTGCTCTGATACCTCCCTCTTCTATACCAGACACACAGAAGTTCCATAATGAAAAAAAGGTGTCTTGTTAAAGAAACTTGTTTTCAAAATAGACACCACTTTCCTAATGGACAGTGGAGAGCACCAATATCATCAGACACAGAATAAATACTTTCTGGTGATCATGAAATGATGTCCCATTTCTTACCTTTACATGTACCAGTGGCATCAGCGAAGTACCCACCAGGGCATTCAGAAACACATTTCCCATCATGTAACATTGTCTTCTCAGTACAGGTAAGACATCTGGGACTACTGGGGCCACAGCTCTTACAGGACTGGTCACAAGCTAAGGAGAGGAAAGGTCATCAGAGAAACTCTGTAAGGAACAGTGCATTTCACAACACCATTATTGCCCTCAGTATCACAATCTTATTGTCTGACTGCTCAGTGTTCTTGATTCCAAATTGTAAGATACTCTGTGTTTTCTATTTCCATGGTGGAAAGAGAACAGAAGAATTATTCATTGAACAAAGCATAACAAATACCCCACGGCATACCCATCAGTGTATCCAATACAATATGGGATTTAAAATTAAAATGACCTTTAGAGGCAAGGCTGTTAAACTTATCAAATAAAAATACAAGTTAACAGTTAAGTTTATATTTATGATAAATTATGAATATTATTGTGTAATTAGGTACCAAATAGAAGAAGGAATTCAGAAACTCAGAGTGCTACTAAGATAATGCTAATAAAATTATATTAAAATTAATGAATTGAAAACAATTTTCCTAGATCTACTCATTGATTTGCTCTTAAAATGCTTATCTTGTCAGGTATACATACACTAGACATAATCAAATTAACTTGACTTTTACTTTAAATGCCTTATTAACCTAATAGAAAGGAGAGAAGGAGAAAGGATAGATAATATTAGAAATATTAAATTTACCATTTCTCATAGTTAGGCACAGGTATTATTAACTTGACAGTTGAGGGTTTCAGCTCTGGGCACATTTGTAGAGAATTAGTGATTGAGTTAGGCCCAGAGCAAACCTGCAGGAGATAGTCTAGCTAATCTCCTGGGAAGGCCCAGCCTATGGGGGGTGGGACTAGGCCCTGAACAGATGAATAAAAATACTGAGAGTCGGTTGAGGAAGTTGGCATCCTTCTGTACATTTGACCAGACATGCTAGTCTGGCAAGTAAGGATTGTCCATCTCTCAGCTGTTATGTGGTGACGGTGTGTGGCCAGTTCCCTTCGCCCTGGTGTTGGTGCGTGCTCTCCCATCAAGCTGGACTAAGAACTGTAACCAGTAATCATTTTCTTTTTTTTTTCTTTTTTTAATTATTTAATTGTGCGTGTATGTGTGTGCACGTGTGTGTGTGTGTGTATGTGTTTGTGTGTGTTCGTATGTGTGTGTGTAGAACCATGGGCAAATTCGGGAACCACCATGGACAGCCTCCACCTCCTCCTTCTTTACTCCGCCCCGGGATTCACAGGCTCCGCCCTACCAGGACCAGAAACGCAGGCCGCCCCCGCTTCCGCCCGGCGTCTATACGTGGGATCTAAGCTCTGAACTCAGGACCTTCCTGAGCCACTCTCCAGCCCCTGTAACCAGTAATCATAAGACAAAATAAATCCCTTGTGCCCTTAAGCTGTTTGATGGTCATTTATCAGCAACCATGCAGGTGAACTGCAACACCGTTTGATTGGTCTGTCTAGGCACAATGACAGTTTTTAAAAAGTATGTAGACAGAAGGCAGGAAAGTCAAGAAAGGATTCAGAGAAGAAATGATCCTTGAATTCTGGCCTGAAAATGAACTGAGAACAGCCCAGTTAAAGGAAAAGACCCCCAAGTTAAAAAAAAAAAAAAAAAAAAAAAGGAAAATGAAGCTTTAGGATATGGAAAAAGACTAGATTATCAGGAAATGGCAATTTCATTGAAGTGGGAAAGTAGAAAGTGCTAGATGCAGATACTTGTAGCCACACTGATGTCTCAACTCTCAACCAATACAAGGCACGACTATTTAAAATTCGCCTGAAATTCAACTGGGCATTGTTTAGATTTTCATCTTGTGGAGGCCACACCAATAAATAAGAAACATCACTCTGACTTCAGTTTTAAAGCAGCTGGGGGCTGGGAAGATGGCTCAGTGGTTAAAGTTTTTGTCTAAAAAGCAAAAGGACCTGAGTTCAAATTTTCAGATTCCATGGGAGGAAATGACAGAAGCCTATAATTCTAGCCTTGTCACTAGAGCCTGGGACACACCAGAGCAAAGAAACAAGGAAGTAGAGCAAACCAGGATGATTCCCAGTGTCATCCTTGGGCCTCCATAAGCATGCACACTCAAGAACACTCTCGTACACACACACATAACCATAATAAATCAATCAACCAGTAAAGGCAGTGGGGAGGAGTGAGAGAGGCAAGCTCGGGCCCTCCTGGGAGGATCGTAACCACACTCTTGGAACAAGATGATTATATTTGAATGGAGGAGGGGGCAGATATGCAGGTAGTGAAATATAAAGTTCATGGATGTTACTAGAAATCTGTTTGGGAACAGGTGATGCCTTCCCTTACCAGAATGCAAGGAGAGTGGTATGCTGGGGGAGGTGGGCATGACATGACCAATTTGGTATCAGTGTGGTCCAGCCTGACTCAGGGTTCTGGAGCTCAAGAGAGGGAACAAATTGTCATCACATACAAAAGTTTTTAAGACGAGAAGTCAATGGATTCATTCAAAAATGATACACAGGATGAAACAGACCATGGCAAGGACATGGGAGCAGTACAAAGTAAAACACAAAGACAGAGCAGGTGTGACCAACAAGAATGTATTTGATGGCAGGGGACATAAAGGCGCATAGTGGCTAAGAAACCAAGGAAGATTCTATGAACAAGATAGCAAGGCTGAGAGTACAAATGATGTCTGAGAAGGTTCCACGATGCTTAGAAAGTCAGCTTTGGATGACTCATGACACACATCAGCTGGTCAGACACTGAAAGCTTTGATGATGAATGGGAAGCCGTCTGACTGTGAGTGGAAGGGACAGAAGAGCAATTATGAAAGGGGCAACAGACTGTTATGTTAATGTAATATTAAAACAAATTCAAGGCAAGTGTGGACTCTGGAAAAAATTTCTAAAAGAGAAGTCTGAATGATTGGTAGAAGAATAGCAAAACAATGTGAAGTTAATTTTTATTCTGTGCAAAGATTCCATGAAAGGCAGCAAAGTCCATTAAAAGGTGGGTCTATACAGAGAAAACTCAAAATCCTGCACTGAAGATATGCTCACATACATAAGTAGCCAGAATAGGCACATTCAGAGGAATGGTCTCTGTACCCAGTGGCCAGAAAACTCAGAGGCTTTAGGTGATGGGTGGGATGTGGAGAGAGAACCGCACCCTTGGGAACACAGACTGCCCAAGCTATTCTGTAGTGCAACCAGACACTACTTTGTCAAATAGAGTATACAAAAAAAGAAATCCATATCCAGAAAGCTCAATGGGTTGGAATGAGGCTGTTCACAGGGGCTCTCTAGCGATAGGACAGCTTGTAAGTAGTGAATACAGAGGGGTCAAACTACATGACTATATGAATGAAGGGTGGGGACAGAGCACCCACGAGAAGTGAAGGGCCAGATGTAATAGCAACAGGACTAGATCATAAGTTAGTGCTGAGTGAGCAAAGTAGGAGCAGAACAAACCCTGAAGCCCACTATTATTTAAGATTGATATATATGCACTCAGAACCAAAACACGCTGCTTAGATACTCTGGTAAAAAAAAAAGGATTTAAAAAAATAAAATAAAATAGTTGCCTGGGTGAGGAAATGAAATGAGGATAAAGACAAGGAATAAAAGTGGAAAAAAAGGATGTGAGGAAAGAATAGAGAGACAGAGAGAGAGTGTGTGTGAGAGAGAGAGAGCTATGAACTTAATTTACTGTTAACTAAGATCCCACCAGTCCATTGCAATAGCACAAGTACTTAAAAGAATGAGGAAGTCTCCCCTTGAACTACCCCACCTTTTACATTTAATATTTGGAAATCCGAGACAAGTATCACAGGTGGGTATGGGTATGGTTACTTTAAGTTTCTTCAGGTGGAACATGCCATGTTTGTGAAAGACTGCTAGATTCTTCACAGCACTTGACTTTGTGATTTCCACAGATATGAGCTGGTTAACCATAAATTATTAAACCAATACTGCCAGTCTTTATCTTGAATACTGCTAATCTGAATTGGAAATAAGCCACCCTTATTAACATGTGACATCTTAAACATTCTGATACTAATCAGGGGTTTGGTGCTTGTTGTTTTGGAAAACACAGGGCCATTTCTGAAATCATTTGGTATAAATTTAGAGAGCCATACCTATGTCTTGAAAACTAGAAGAGCCAATATATTCAAAGACACCATTTGTTATGAAGAGCATTCCTCAACTATGGCAAAGCACAGAGCACGTGCTGTGTGCAGTAATTACTTATTGATCACTGACGAGTTGGCTGATGGCTGTTGGTCAGCTACAGCCTGTCCTTATGCCTGGATGCTTCTTTTCTGCATACAGGAGCACATTCTCTCTCTCTCTCTCTCTCTCTCTCTCTCTCTCTCTCTCTCTCTCTCTCTCTCTCTCCTGTCTCTTTTTCCCTCTTTCTTTCTCTCTCTCTCTCCCACCTGCTCAAGAGCCTTTTTTCTCTCTCCCACTTCTCCTCCTTCTTTTGCCCCCTCCTTCTTTTCATTTGTTTTGTTTTGTTTATTTTTGGCTTTTTGAGACAGTCTCAAACTTGGCAACCTGGAACTCGCTGCAAAGATCAGGTTATTCTTTGAACCTGAAGCAACTTTCTCGCATTAGTCTGGGATAGCACAAGCAAATAAACCAAAGTCTACTTTTTAAATTCTTCTCATTTGCAAGAAGCACTGAATTCCTTCACTTAACCCCTCCTATATCTAAAGTCTTCCCTCCTTTTTTCTTCTCCTCCTTCTCCTCCCCTACCTCTTTTTAAATACAAGGTATGCTCAGCTGAAGAAGGCCAGATAAAAGCAAGTCTCAATAGCAGGACAGTGGAACAGCTCCTCTTTCAGTGTAAGTGACAGTAACTCTTTAACTTGGAGACTTAAAGGGCCAATTCCCTCAGGCCTTGGATTTGCATAAATTTGACCTTTAAAGAATACATCTGGTTAAGCAGGAACGTGGTGCTGGCAGGTAAAGATTGTCATGATGAGACTAAGGGCAGCACAGCCTCTCCTTGTCCTATTCCAGATCCACGCAAAGCCACCTGTGACCCACCCTCAGCCAGGGAGATCTTTCACAAAGGGAGAGCTGTGGATTCCACACAGCAAACAAGACTCAAGCATCCAATTTTGCTCTTGTTCAACAAACAAAAGGACAATGATAGTTCAAACTGTTTTAGGACTCTAATTCTTAGTGATTTGCTCTTGACTCAGTTATAAAAGAAAATCATCACAGGTCCATCATTTCGGTTCAAGGTCCAAGTCAACTCAAACCTTTCACTTACTGTCAAGATACAGCTACCTCTGGACTGAGCAATGACTAAAATCAAGGAAGAAAAGGAAGTGGTAAGAGGTGAGAAGCAGAAGAGGGGAAGTAGCCAGAGATGTGGAAATGCATCACAATGAGCGACAGCATGGGTCCAAGGTTTGTGACAGCCTCAAGCCGAAGATCTAAGCCTGAATTTACTCCAGCCCATCATAGCACTGCAACCCGGTTTTCATACCCTCTCCCTTTTCCTCATGTGAAGCAGGAGAATATAATCTCTGATGGAGGCACCTACTCTTCCCCCTGCAATGTTTTCTGCATACATTACAAATTACCACAGACATTGACCGAAAAACAAGCCACTTTTCTTTTTATCTTATAGTTTTAGAGTTGGAAAAAAGTCCTGAAAAATCAAGGTAGTATGAATAGAGCTGCATTCCTTCTAGTCAAAAAATTTCTTTCCCTCAATTTCCCCAGATTCCTCATGCCCGTGGCTCCTGCCCCACATCACTCAATCATCACCCAGACCTTGCATCTGCATCCATCCTGAGCACTTCGCTCAATCCCCATATCACCTGACCTCTGAGTCTGTCCTGACCTCTGAGTCCAGCCTGACTTCGTGTCTGCAATGACTTCTGCATCTAGCTGCACATTACCCTGACTTCCGTATCTGTCCTGATTGCTTTGCTCGTCCTCACATTACTCTGACTTCCGTGTCCATCCTCTCACCTTTTCCAACTCCACTCTACTGCACTCCCCCCCCCCAATCATATAGGCTTATTCTGATCCCTTGGGACAACATTTCTCCTTTGCACACTGTGCAAAGTGTGGCATGCTCACAGGTTCTAGGATTAGATTACAATCACCTTTTGAGTCATTATTCAGTCTATCATGGGAGCTATTTTTAGCTTCCATTTTTCACATAGGAAACTGGCAGACAGAAGGATTAGGTAGTTTGCCCAAATCTGTGTATTCATCACACTTGGGTCTCTATGGCTCACCATGCCTGGCATAAGGAGACAGACACTGGACCAACCCTTACTGTGGTTGTGGAAGGTGGAAGGACAGCTTTATAGCAGTCACAAGAGCCAATCTGCTCCTGGCCTCCCAAGGGTCACTGCCCACATGCAATAGAAAAGCACTCTAGTGTTAATGGACTTCAGGATTTGGGGAAAAAGACCCAGTAAGATCTCGTTCCTCTCCGTACAGCTGTGTCTTGAGCTGGGGACTGGCTCTCATCGGCTGCACCATGATGGAATGAATACCGCAAACTTAAAGAGGATGACATTAATCAAAGGGATTATGTCAGTCACCAAGGCAAGGTCCGTGTCAGTGTCAGAAACCAGGCACATATTCATTACATAGAAGATAGTTGGTTACCAATGCTGATGTTGAGAGACAAGGTACTTTGGCATCCCAGGCAGACACTTACCAATACAGGTCCCCTGCCGGTGGTAGAAGCCATTGCCACAGGTGCTCTCACAGCTGCCGTCTCTCAGCACTTGCAGCGGATCTCTGCAGGCCAGACAGTGCTTCTCTGTGGGTCCCCAGCAGCCTGCACAGGATTCATGACAGACTGCAGACAAACAGCAAAGTCAGTAAAATGACTGTCCATCGCGTGCCTTCAATAGTTTACAATTTAGAAGAAGGATCTGGGATGGCTAAATTGCTATGTAGCCATGGCCACCTCAGGAGAAACACATCCCGCTCTCATGCACTATCTCCGTATCAGAAGAACAACTCTTGTAAATTATTGCCAAGAGGTTTGGAATGGGAAATTGACAGGTTTTAAATAATAAACGTCACAGAGAAGGAAATAGAAAAAGTTCAGGCAAAAGATGGACTGCGTGATGGAATAAATGGCCCCTGGCCCTGCCTATTTATAATCACACAACAGTGTGTATAGATACAGCATGCTTACCTCCACCACTATTGGGATCAGCTGAGGTGGGGGGAAGGGGGGTGCCACTCATTCTAGTCTGTGGTTAGACTTTTCAAAGATTTAGTGCTTATTGGTTTCTCCCTTACCCACTCTCCCTGCCCTTTATTCCTCTTCCTCCATCCATGCCTCACCCCGCATCTACCACACTCTTCTATTTTCCGTCATAGCTCTTGTTTCTGTTCCCGCCTCTAGCATCTATCATACATGCATATCTCCAGGATTACCATCGCCTGCTTTTCTTTTATACCTTCAGTTTCTAAGTGTAGCTTGTGACTGGACTAAAGTTGTCTTCTAACGATTCTAAAATTTTCTTCTCGCCCAGAATTTGATTGTTACTATTATTGATTATTCATGCTTGCTCTTTACCTTAGCCCTTCTGCAAAGAGGCTGGTATTTTCAGATTTGGTTAATGGTCTGTAGAGCTACCCCCCACTTATGCTTGGTTAACACAGCCTCATTTTTAAAGTGTTTGTTTCACGATGGCGTACAATCTATTCTGCAGAGGCATTGATTCTGATCAAACAAAATTGGCTGGTGGGGGAATAAATGCATTTGCTTTTCACTGGTGATCTGATAATCATACCGTAGCAATTAAATTAAGTATTTATTTGGGAGCAGAAGAAAGGACACCAAACTTTAGAATCCAATCCCTTTCTTTCAGTTCTAAATTGCACGAGAATGTCTTAATTTCAGACGATTTTTTTCTCCCCAGCAGATTTAAAGATAATTACAAATTGTGTTAACTGCCAGGAAGACTTCAATAGAGTGTGAGTGGTGGGGGTGTTGGAACCCACTTCTATAAAGCTGAGGGAAGAGGAGCAGCCAGCCATGAGGAGCACGAGCGAACAGCACAGGTCTCGCGCTTGAGCAGGGAAGGGGCACTGCGGCTGTCATTGTAGCTGGAGCTTCCAGGCCACCATGGGCAGAGAGGTATCATTTTATGGCTGAAGTCTGGTCAAACTGGGACCTGGAGAGCATGAGACAGACCTGGGATTTTTGGCTGATTTCAATGGGAATCACGAAAGGGCTCATGCAAGGTTAATACTTTTCTTTGGCTACCATGAAGAGAGGGCACAAGGCTGTGCAGATAAATAGGGCAGTTGTCATGGAGTGCACTGTGTGGTACAGGAAGAGGCGATGATGTACCATCCAGCGAGTGACAGTGATAGCTTGGACCACAGGATAGAAAGGAAAGATGGAGCAGAACAAAGGTTTTTCTATTGTTATCTTGTTCTTTCTGGATAAGCTTCATGAAGGTAGAGCCCATTTCTAGTTGGTTAACTTTTTGAACACACCCATGGTGTTTTACAAACATCTCTTTAGTGACTTTATTTATGTTTACCTCCCTTATTAGTATCTTACAAAAGTTACATAAGAGTAGTCTTCATCCTTAGAATGACACTCTAATGCTTATAAATATAGATGTTGAGACAAGGATCATTCAGACTCCACCTTAACACACAGGAAATAGGTTGCTGGTTCAACTACCCCTGGTCACTGACTGTTTCATTCACTTTGAAACTGATTCGGAGATACTATCTAACCCACAAACCAAACAAGGCCAATCTCATTTTCAAGAAGGTGTATCAGTGAGGGACATCAATTCTCATTAGAAGTGGTCGGTACATGTCAGGTGCTGCAGTGAGCTGTGGGGATTTCCCACCTAGTCTCATGCAAGTCCCATTACCTGAGGCCTGTTAGAGCAATTCCTGACACTCTCTTCCTAAGCCCTCTGGGGCACTATACAAATATCAGTGGGGGAGCAGGTGGTAAAGGAAGGATAAATGGAAAGTGAGGTGATCCACAGAGCAGATAACTACAGTCAAAGTCAAGTGGTCCATGGGAGGGTCTGAGACCTTATCCTATGGAAGAGCCTAAAGCAGGGCAGTGGAGTGACTAAAGTTGTCTGAGTGCTTTGTAGTAGAGTGGTCCTAAGTGCTTCATGACCTTCAGGAGCAATTACTTGCATAATGGGGACTGTGTTGTGGTTACTTTAAGACTCCAGCGCACATTTATATCCAGTCGTTAGTCAGGATTCATTAAATGCATATGATGCACAAAAAAATTGCTATGCAAATAGCCTCCTTCTGCTTGGAAACAGCTAACCACCAGGTACAGTTTCCAGATGTGATAAACTTGAAATGCAAAATTTCCTTTGTTTTCCAATTGCTCACATTTTTATTTATGAAATCGCTCTGTTGCCATGTTGACAGGAATCACTGCCAGACCATCCAAAGTGGCCTCTGGCTTCAAGCTCCAGGCAATGATCTTCCTTCTATAATCAACGTCAAAATTGCTAAACAGCTCAAGTAAAGTAAAATTTTTAGAAGAGCCTCCCTCCAGTCCATGACTGGCAGAAGCTCGCTGGGGTCTTTATCCCTTTCTTTTTTAGTGAAGCGCTCAAGAGAAGGAGGGGTCACTGGGCTTGAAAATCCTGCTGGATTTGTTTCTTCTGGTCACCACTGCAGATGAACTGTAGGGTCTTATTGAAGTTACTAGGGTCTCATGCAAAACTCTAATGCGTAGACACCCACTATGCCAGGTGGAAGGTTATTTTCTCCATCTTCCAGGCCTGTGGGAAGTGCAGTTCTTTCTGCATCTTGTCTCCCACTTGCTCACAAGTGGGATTTCAATTGTGAATTCTGCCAGCATGGTGACTATTTCTGCATGAACAACTTTTCTGTATTCTTAGCTTTCCATTCAGCATGAACTGGACAGTCATCTTGGACTACAAACCAAAGAACCCTCCTCTATGCATACCACTTCATGGAGTCCATCAGCAAACAACACACTATTCACAACAAAACTATACAGCCACTTTTATCAAACATGGCTACTACCCAAGGGACAGCAGGGAAGAAAATACCCTGAATGATCTCAGAATTTTATTCAGGAACTGCCAAAGGTTTAGTGTTCGATAATTAAGAGACAACTGACTCAGTTCTAAGATGTGAAGACACTGAAGCTGAGAAACTAGAGGTTTGGGGGGACCACTCTATAAACTAACTCTATAGGCTGTGATAAGAATGCACACTATAAAATCTGTGTACGCATAGTAGCTGCTTGAAGAAAATCTCTTTGTTTTCTCTTGGCTTGGAAAGATGGTGCTCCAGATTCCAGTGTAAATTACCAGCAACCTTTAATGGTTCTGTGTGGCAGGTATCTTGTCACCTTCCAGCTCCTCCACCCAGACCTAGGTCATGATGTTGGTGATGTTCTTCATCAGATCCTTAGTGCAATTGTTCATATCATCAGTTCTCAATGATCTGGCTGGACATGGTCTGACATTTGTCTTATATCCGCTGCAAGAATGTCTCTACCATCAGGGTGATATCCTGCATTGGGGTCCATCTTGGCCATCTCCCCGGTGCCCACCTTGGCAGCAATGTCTCAGATCAACACCTACACTACAGTTTGTCAGTGCAGATATGAAATTTATTTTTCAAATGCTGGTGCCCATATCTATGATGATGTACACTCATGAGGCTTGATCTCCAAACGTGAAACCAGGCCTTGCTGGTCTCCTCTGCATTCCATCTCAGACAAAGGACATGATCTGTGGCCATGGAGGAGATTCTGTTTCAACAGAGATGACACTAAGCTATCGTTTCTTTGGATGCACACACCTGCTGCACTCTGTACCTGATGTCTGATTTCTGACACTGAACACGTGCTACCACCAATTACCTCTTCCTGCAGGCTTATTTTACATGGAGCTTTTATTCCATTAGTGCTATTACACAAAGTAAAAGGTCACTCGCTCACTGCATTTCCATCATAATGTCACTTAGTGGTACATTCAGATCATGAAGGGTTTGAGTTGTATATTGTGAATATTGTGGTGATAGAATTTTGAAAGGATGTCTTTTTTGAAAGCTGTCTTCTTGGATCACGAACAGTAGATAATTTATCTGGGATGACCTCTGACTTTCCTAGAACATAGTAGGTAGGACATGTGTTGCTTGCCAAGCAATTCATTTTAAAAATGAAAAGGAATGAACTGTTCTTCTTTTTCCAGCTCCATTATGAAACCTATACTAAAGAGACTTCAGTACTTGATGAGATAGAAATGCTCATTTTACAACATTTTTTTCACATGTGTGTGTCTGTCTGTCTGTCTGTCTGTCTGTCTGTCTGTCTGTCTGTCTGTGTTTGTGTCTTTGTGTCTGTGAAGATCCAGGGGTGACTATGGAAATCATCCAGGATTGCTCTAACTCCTTTCCTTATTGATTTGCTCTACAGTTTCCCAGGCTCTGCCTTCCAGGACTGGAAATAAAGATTGCCACCATATCCACCTGGCCTTTTTATGTATATCTGGAGTTCTGAACTCAGGTATTTTTGCTTGATGGGCAAAGGCTTTAAACCCTACATTATTTCCCCAATCTTTCAAGACTTTTTAAGCCCCTGCTTCTTTAAGAACAAAATGTGGTGCATCTTCATGGAAATGTTAAAACCACTTCCGACAGGCAACTTCCCATTTTGCAGGAAGCCATTCCAGACCCTAGACAGACGATCAGATGCTCATGGATCACTCATCAGCCCACATTTTCCCCTTGGGGAAAAGGCAGTCCTTGCTTGCCATTTCCATGACTTCAAGAAGTGATGTATCAAGGAATGAGCACTTGCTCATAGATCATCTTAGATTCATCAGAGGCTGAGCTCCAAATTCAAACCACCATCAAACTTGGACTTAGGGCTACACAGCATAGGTGTGGTGCTGGAGAGAAGAAGGCAGATAAGTGAGCCAATGTGCCGTGTATCAGCCAGGCTGCTTCATTAGGTTTCCTTCCTCTGTGTGGTAAAGCCAGGAGTTTACTCTTATCTCACAAAAATTTGGAAGTACTTGCCAAAACTTGAAATATTGTTAGGTACATTTTTCAATAAAAGCTTTTTCTCCAGATTAGTCCAAGCTAGCCTCAAACATCCTATGTAGCCAAGGATGACCCTAAACTTGTGATCCTCCTGCTTGTAGCTCCCAATTGCTATGATTACAGCATGTGCCACCACACCTGGTTTATGCAGTGCTGGGAATAGAACCCAGGGCTTCACACATACCAAGCAAGAACTCCACCAACCCAGCTACATCCCCAAGTCCATTAAAAAATTCTTCTTGAATGAAAAGCGTGCCTGTCTCAAATTCAATGTCATGGTTCCGTGGTTTTCTCATCTGATAAGTGGTAATATTTGTTGAACCAAATTCATAAGGCCAGGAGAAGTTGACAAGATGAGAGAAGCAAAGAATATTGTAGGTGATCACAGGAGGGACCTAAGGGAAGGTCTTGCCTCCTCCACTGGTGTCAAAAGCAAAGTGATTTTGAAGAGAACAAATGAAAGGGCACCTGGAGACAGAAGAAAAAAAAGACTCTTCAAAAGGGAGGGGAGGGAAGTTCATTTCAACAGCTGTGTAAAAGGGGCCAAGACTTTTTAGACACCCCACACTCCACGCTTTTTCTTTGCCATGTCTACCAAACAACAAGATCCTTTGGGAAATCAATGGAAAAAGCTTGGTGAGATTCAGTACCTAGATGACCACTCTCCACTCTATTATAACCAAGGCTGGTTTCCTAAGAAACCACACACATTTAAAGTCAGAAGTTCAGGACATCTAAACAGTCACCATATGTGATCCTTCTATTCTAATTGTATGTCTTTCCATCAGCACCCTGAAATAGCAATGTCTGGATTCCATGTGGTTTGAAAACCCACAGGTATGTGATAGGTTCATAAATAAAAAATATATAAGCACATAAAGAAAAAAAACCCTCAACCTCACCAGCGATATGCAAACAAAACAGGAGGGCAACGATTAGGTATAATGGATAGGAGCGACAGGCAGGAATGTGTGCAATGTGCTAAATATTAACATGCATATGAAACAAACCAAACACACACATCCAGACATACACATGATCACATTCAAATAGTTACCTGTGAGGAGCCAGGAAGAAATAGTGCAGAAATAGGGTGTGCGGACAAAAGAAAAGCAGATGGACAGACAGACAATCATGGAATGAGCCTGACACAGGCCAGAGATTAAAAAAAAAAAAGCTGTGAAGTCATAGCCCAATAAGTAAAACAAGTAAACCAGAATCCCAATAAGTAAAAGAAAAATAGAAACAAGATTCCTTTTAGCACAAGTCAATTTATGAAATGCTGTGCCTATTAGATTAGGCAGTAATTTTCTAATAGTACTGAACCCAGGGCCTCATGCATGCAAGGCAAGCACTTTGCCACTGTATTAGCCCCAGCCCTAACATAACATTTTAAAAAGGCAACAATGCTGATATGCATCTGAAAGCTTAACAAGACACATATTTACCTACATCCAGTAATTGTAGGTCTAAGACTTTAATAGAAAATATTTTACCACATTTTTACTAATAATGTTCATATCGTTGCTATTTATGAGAATGATTAATTAGGAACAAATATCAAAACACAGAGGCTGTCTAAATTATAGACAAAAGACAAAAAATTACCCCACAGCTTTAAAAGCATATGTAGATGGCTAAGAAATGGCATAAGAAAAGCCACAAAATTGTATATAGAAAGTGATTTTTATATTGAGGGATATACATATTATATGCAGAGACAAGTTCATAAATTAGAAGACAAATGCAAAATGCTAACAGAAGTGACTTAGGGAGTTTGAGTTTGCTATTTTAGTTGACTTTTTTATTTTACCTTACCCTTTATTGCCTTTATCAAATTATATTTTGATATGAACAGGGATTTATTGGTACTTAAGAGAAAAAAATATTAAAGGAGAGAGGCTATAATCCCTTCCCCAAGGCAAGTAATAGGTAAATAGCTAGTTAATCTATTCACCGTGCTTGTAATACAGCAGAAGGATTTACTGGTATCGGTAACATACAATATTTGAATTTTTAGCCGCGTGTCCGTAGATAGAATTTGGACTGAAGGGAGGACTTCCCTTCAAATGGAATCTTGAGAAAGAGCCACATGGAAAGAGGCATTTTTTCTTCAGGCAGGCTGGCTTTTTACTGGTTCAAAACCAGAAGTTAAGCATAGGCATTCAACTCCCTAGGAATGCTCTTAAAATCAGCCCCTTCTATCTCCTGCCCCACACCTATACTCTAGAGTCAGCAACATAACTGTGTCAAATGCATTGACTGCTAGACTTAGCCTCTCAGCTTCCTTTCATCCATGTGAATATGGGCAACTACCAGCTACTGGGCACCTTTGGGTTTCTTCCTCAACCCTGCTCTGGCCCCGGACCTCATCCCAGGTTCCTGGCTACCATTCACTCAGTAGCTAGTGCCGCTCTAGCAATGCCTTTTTGCCTATGGACACTGAAAGCCCAAGACCATGCCAAGCCAAGCCTTGAAGGTGACATGTTCTTGGACTTCCAGGCTACACCCAGCATAGCTGCTCTAAGCTCAGTTTCAATAAGACAGAGCTGCTGTGAGTCTTGTGGGCCTCAGAGAAGGGAGAGAGGGTGGAGCAGGGACAGTGCTGGAGTGGCACATAGGGAAGAAAGAAAGTGGATGCCATGCAGTCTAAAATAACAGAATATAGGCAACAGGCCAGTGAGCTAGAGGATGGCAAGTTTGTGAGCCCTCATGGAAGTGTGTAGGACCAGAGCAGGGGTGGGGGTTTCCGATGTGCCTGGAAGAATGGCATCTGGAAAATGAATGCTCTTACATTTGTGGTGGCCTTTCTCTGCTGCTCTGTGATACTGGAAAAGGTGCCAACAGGTGACTAACGCAGACAGTCTACCACCACAACCAAGGTCCTGGGCAAAACATCGCCAGGAACCTTATCCTTCTTTTACCACCGTTCTTGAACAGAGATGTCCAAAGAGAAGAAAGAAGAGCCTGGTGTGCCACTGCTGCTTGCTACACAGTCCAGTTTACTCAAGAAACCACTTCCAGAATGGTGATCCTGTTCTCCCACCCTTCCTTTGATGTGGCTTGAAACACTCCCTGGGCACTACCCAAGTCGCAAAGATGACAAAGCACCCAAAAGTCAAGATACATGAAGGAAAGGAAAGGAAAGAAAACGTGGGTAGGAAAAAGCAGAAATTCTTCAATCTTTCTGAGTCCACGCCTAGCCAGGAATTGCTGACAAGGAGTAAATAACAGAAGCTAAGTGGAAGGCGGGTTACCTGCAAGCCACTGTCTGGGCATGTCTGTGCATTCTAGTCCTTTCTTCCCCGAGTAATAGAACGTTACATTTTTCTCCCATCAAAAATTATTCCAGGCTGGGGATATGACTATGTGGTTAAGGTCATTGCCTTACAAGCAGAAGGACCTGAGTCTAGACTCTCCCCTCCCCACCAAATCTCATGTTTAAAAAAAAGGAGGGCAGGTGGATATGTCCGAAGCCTGTAATTCTGCCCCAGACTATGTCTGGAAAGCCCTAGAGCAAAGATATAAAGTAGAAGAGCAATCCAGGATGATTTCTAATGTCATCCTTGGGTCTTGTCATAGTTAGATACAGGTGCAAACTTGATGGTTGAGGGCTCATGCTCCGGGCATATTTGTAGAGAATTAGTATTACAGTCAAGCCCAGAGCAAACCTGCAGGAGCCTGTAGTTTATGAAAAAGGCCCAGCCCACGGTAGATGGGAGTAAGTCCCTGAGCAAGTAAACAAGATATTGGGAACTGTTTGAAAAAGTTAGCATCCTTCTGCATACTTGGTCAGATATGCTGGTCTGGCAAGTAAGAATTGTCCCTCTCTCAATTGTTATTTGCTAAAGGCATTGCCAGTTCCCTTGGCCCCTGGTGTTGATGTGAGCTCTCCTGAGAAGCTAGACAAGGAACTGTAAGCAGGCATGAGAAAATAAAACCCCTTGTTCCCTGTTTTGCTGTGATTTTATCAGCAACATGCAGAGTTACTATAACATGCCTTCATGGGTATACATACACTTTTATACACACACTCATATACACATGCACACCTACCCAAATGCAAAACACACACACACACACACACACACACACATGCAATAAAAATATTCCACAGTACTTTCATGTGCTAAACAGAGTGTAAAATCAACAAAGCTAAGAGAACCCTCCCTCAATAACCAGTCACTTCCATCATATTCATTTTGAAAACTGACTTCATACCACTGACATCATCAATTCATGTAATAATAACTATCAGAAATAAACTTGTTTACTTGTTTAGGGGCACTCTTTTTCCATTGAGAGAGCAAATCTCTTACTGCAGGAGAGTGCCTGTCTGGTCCAGTTTCCCTGGTGCCTGATGAAAGGCCTGGCACACGGAAGAGTCTAGACAAGTATTTATGGCATGAGCCAGAGGGAAGGGACAGGAATATCACCTGAAGCACGCAATCCTCTTTTATAGACAATCAGTGAAAGAAGGAAGAGAACATACTGCTGTAGAATGAAAAAGAAGGTCTGAACAACAAAGAGGGCTCAAAGAGCAAAACACAAAGAGGGATGCAAAAGCACAGGGGCTTCTGCCGAGCATGTGCTGGTGCAATGAAATTGGTGTGGATGATCAGATCCCGGGGTGTGCTGCATGAGCCATGGGAGACTCCATTTTGACCATAACTAGCTCATTGGAGTAAGAAGAGTTCGTGTCTTGCTAGGGTTTCAGAATTTTAGGCCTACATCTACTTTGTGGAGACATAGGCCTACAGCACAGAGAGGTAGGATAAGTCACACACCCAACTCAAGCTAAGACCCATTCAACTTTCTCTGCTTGAAACCAGGCTCCAAGCTGTCAGCTCTGGACTTCCCACAAGGCCTAGCTAGCCACACTCCTCAACCTGACTTTGGACCAATAATTACTCTATTGTTAGCTAAAATCCAAATAATTAGGAATCTCATTGTCTCATCCAAAGGCTTAAAGAAAATAAAAGAATTTTAATGTGTGAGGAATATATCCAGCCAATCTCTGTACTATATTTACTTATTCACGACATATAAAGGTATATTTCATTTTAATTAGACATTAATGGTACAAAAATGCTTATTTGTTGATGCAAGTCATTTGGTCTCATCTCCTTAAGTTGAAAAAATGTCATAACTTCCTTTTGTCATGCGCAGACTACGCATACACAATAGACTTTCACTTCTCAGAATTTGTTCTAGTGCACATCATGGTAACTGCTTGAAGTAGATAATGCTATCTTCATCTTATAGTGAAGCCAATGAGACTCAAGGATTTTTCCAAAGCCTTAGAGCAGCAAGTGGTAAAAAGGAGATTCAAAACAATCCCTTCCAACAATCCTGTAAAGTGTCCAATTGCTCAATTCTTGGGATTCAGTGTCTAAGATCACATGGTACTCAGATCTAGAATGCTCTTCACAAATATTGCTCATCTTGTTTTGCTTGGTTGCTTGTTTTTGGCAACTCCATAAATAACAACTAATAGGCTCTGATTGCCAGCTCAGTATAAAGGCTGAGTTAATTTATCTTTTATTCTCAGAACCTAGAGCAGTGGTCAAATGGGAATGAACAGGAGACTGAGAGATAGGGGACAGAGAAAGACAATGGAAAGTAGAAACTCCCACACCACAGACTGAGTTCACCCCCTCGATCCTCACAGCAAGGTGACCACTTCGCTGTCTAGGGTTATGCACAGCCCACTGAAGCATGGAGCTATGGTGGCAGAAAAGGTAACACGATAAGAAGTCAGTTATCTGGCTCCAGAACTCCAAGCATGTAATTACTGGGTTTCCCTCCTAACTCTGGGCCTGCAGAAGGAAGGCAGAGCTTACCACAAGGGGCACAAACTACACCTTAGTGCCTTCCAGAACAACCTAAGTAAGTTTTCAGCAAACAAAACATTGATATACATGTAGAAAATGAGCAAAATTCTATTCTTTTCCTCTTCGAGGTCTATAGTCTTTAAACTTACTCATCTGAAATTAATCATGCATGTTTTACGTTGTTGGTTGTGTTAGCTTCTTCTCTCTATAATTTGTGTTATAGTTCAATTATTTTAACAGAGTAAAAGAGAGTTTGACAGAAAGAGGGACCAACAAAGCAAGAAAGAATATTGTAGGGCCATGGAGAGTTCAGCCTGGAGCCAGACTCAGATGGAAAACCAGAATTCTAAGAGGAAGCACTGGAAACACCACTCTGACAGCAAGAACAGGAGAAAGGCAGGGCAGCAGAGCCCAGGAGGAGGCACACAGGAGGATGCCCGCATGCAGTGCTGTGGGAAAAGGAGGCTAAAGGGGCCTCCACATATGGATCAGGCTTCACCGCCATGCTACAGGTGGCTGTAAGATAGGGCTTCTAATCTCTGGAAATGGATCGGAAGAGGCCAGACAGCAGACCAAAGTAGAAACCCAGTCCTAGAACTTGAGGTATGTGGAGTTAATAAGGATGGGATGGGAGGGGCACAAGGGGATGTTGAACTAGATCCAGATGGTGGCAAAGGGCATCTAGAGTTGAAGGCAGAAACCTAAGCACTTGAACTAAACACAGCATTTGGCACTAACGGGGTGACTGACCTGCAGCACTGCCTGATGGGAGAAGAGGCCACCTACGTGTCACCTGTCTTCAGTTTAAGCTACTATAAAAACTGTGTGGTTAAATATACTGTGGATTTGTAGCTGGGATCCACACATGAGAGAGAACAGACTCCAATTAATTTTCTGAGGCTGGATTACTGCACTTAGCACATTTTTCAGTTTCATCTACTTTCCTACAAATTTCATAATTTTATTTTTTGAGGTCCCAGTTCTCCCTTAGGGACTATTCATATAATGGCTGTGGGGAGGGAGTCACTTTCTTCAGTGTTCAAGCCATTGAAAAGTAGACCATGCTCATGCAAGCAATCTAATTCAACTCAGCGGGGCACACACACACACACACACACACACACATGCACAAACATCGAAGTATGAAGGAGACTTGGTTGGAAAATAGGTGAGCTTCAGTAGAAGAGACGAGACATGAAAGAGTGTAATAAGAGTGAGAAAATGAAAATTCAGTATATGTGAGTATGAATCTATCAAAATTTTTTTTTAAAAAAGCAGTGTTGAGACTTAGGGTAAACTGACCAAATCATCAAACTCCAGAACTGGGGAAACTATAGGAAATGTAATTGAAACTGGTATGTGGTGCATAGCATAGTCTATAATTACATGATCTATACAACAAGAATATCCACACATGCATACGTTTGTGGACATAGGTGTGTGTGTGTGTGTGTGTGTGTGTGTGTGTGTGTGTGTGTACCATCTACCTCCAGAGAAAGAAAAAATGGTAAGTATACCTCAGAGTGAGATTCTCTGGAAGGACTTGGGGTTGTTTTCAGCCCTCCCTTCCACTCACTTGGTTATGCTCTCTGTCCAAGAACTATGCTTATGTGCCACTTGGCTCTGCCCCATAATGTTCACTCTATACTATATTTAACATAGTGAGCGTGAATATTAATCAGGGGATTTCTGTTCATTAGTTTCCGTGGCAGAGTGTTCACTTTCTTTTGGTTTTGATGGGTCAATAAAGTGGAGAATTATCCCGGTCATAGCATAAATGACTACGCCAAAAGAAATCAATCCAGAAAATCCTGTCGTTATCATGAAAGAGGCAGGTTTCTTGTTGAGAAATTGAGCACGTTACTAGAAGAGCAGAGGCTGACTGACCGACTTCCAAGGTCAGTGGTAAAAAGTCAACACACATGGTACAAGCACAGATATTGCAAAGGAAAATAAATTTCCAATGCTGAGAAAGCTCATTCGTAAAGATGACTTGGGGAGCCTCAGTACCATATATGAAAATCAATCACAAATCTAGCTTTAATTCTTAAGATCACTCCTCCCACTCCAGCTACTTCTTTTTCTCCTCTTGCTTGGTTTTTTTTTCTCCTTATTTTATGCATAAAAAATGCAACCAGCCTGAACTAAAGCAAATTGGTTTAATTCCCTGGAGGGAGCACGAACACATTTTCCCAGTCACTTTCTACTACGGGCATTCGGATGTGGGTTTGTGGATTGAATATGAAGCAGGCAGCTATATAAACCAGTAATCAAATGAAACATTACCCATTTCAAAATGCCTTAAACCAGCATTAGCATCGCCAATTAAAATATCGACCTGGGAAAGTGGGAGAGAGAGAGAGAGAAGAAAAAGAAAAAGAAGTGGGAAAGAAGAAGAGAGGAGAGAGAGAGAAAGAAAGAAAGAGAGAGAGAGAAAGAAAGAGAGAAAGAAAGAGAGAAAGAGAGAAAGAAAGAGAGAAAGAAACAAAGAGAGAAAGAAACAAAGAAACAAAGAAACAAAGAGAGAGAAAGAAAGAAAGAAAGAAAGAAAGAAAGAAAGAAAGAAAGAGAGAAAGAGAGAAAGAGAGAAAGAAAGAGAAAGAGAAAGAGAGAAAGAGAGAAAGAAAGAAAGAAAGAAAGAAAGAAAGAAAGAAAGAAAGAAAGAAAGAAAGAAAGAAAGAAAGAAAGAAAGAAAGAAAGGGGAGGGGAAGGGAAGGAAGGGAAGAAAGGGGAGGGGAAGGGAAGGAAGGGAAGAAAGGGGAGGGGAAGGGAAGGAAGGGAAGGGAAGAAAAGGGAAAGGGAGAAGGGGGAGGGCAGGGAGGCATTGGGGGTTTCTTCCTTTCTGCCATAAACCTATGAATGCTAAAATTATTGATACATATGTCATGTCTGGCTTTGAAAAAGTTTTTCCCCATTTTATTTTTTTTCTACTTTGAGTATTCATCCTAGCGTCTCTCTCTTCTCCCTCCTCCCTTCATCTTTCCCTCGCAGTCCTCCCTATATGCTTCATGGACCCCAGAGTTCACTCTGGCTTGTCTACTCCTGTGGGGGCCCAAGCCTCCATGGCATATCAAGCTACCTTCTTCAGGTCACCCCACTGAGGTGTACATTTCCCTCACTCATTCAGCTTTAGACCCAAAGGTTTCCACTGTAAGTTCGTATTCTAGGTTATAGCAAGAGCTACTTACAGAGCAGTTTGATGTCTTCCTACTATGGGTTATTGGCTATCTTCCCTGTTGATCTATGAAAAAGTTTTAAATGAAGATATAAGAGGAAAGGTTATTTGTGAAGGAAAGACAAAAGTCAGAGATAAAGTCTGTCTCAGGAGGAAGGATATTTTGATGTCTCCAGATCCCAAAGCTATGTGGCAGTCAATAATGTAATAGGCAAATAAGCCAGGACTGAGCTGTCATGCCATGGGATGGCAGTAGGGTCTGTCTGCAGGTGAAGGGAGAAAACTAGTGTCTGATAAGTGTTGACAGGGAGTCCAGACTGAGGGTGTTTGGTTAGCATGGAGACGAGTTAAAGAAACCCTATGTGTGGGGTTGTCAGATGCATGGATTGAAGAAGCTCCAAATTATGCTGGTATGCTATGACAGAGGATGCTGGTTCCCTCTGATCCAGGACACTGGTCAGAATCAAAGCCCGTGTGATTGTGGAAATGGACTTAAAAGGAAAAGACTAGAACTGATTATACCACAGAGACATGAAGACAGTATGGAGATTATCCAACAGCCCAGCATCATGCTTTGGTATCTTGAAGGCCTGGATACTTAGAGTTCAGCTTGGGAACTCTTTGAGATCCATTAGCATGTCTTTTATTTTTCTGTTTTTCCTGCATCATAGGCTATACAGGATACTTAATATTTGTTGAGCAAGTGTAGGATGAATGAATGAAAGATTTTACTACCTCTCCATGGTCCTTGAATGACTAGGGTCTTCATAGAAATCTCAGCTGAGAGAGAGAGAGAGAGAGAGAGAGACTCTACACTATAAAACTATTATATTTACTGTTTTTCTTAGAACAGGCTCAAAGGAAGAATGCATAAAGTCTTACAAGTGTCTAATAGCTGGGTAATTTTAGTTAACTGCTGAAATTTCAATTTGGTGAAATTATTTAGTATTTCTTCCTCCTTTCTTTTGTCCCATCAAAAAGCTTTCCTTGAAAGGGATTATGTTGCAGTTCAACTGCATGGTTGCTGATAAATGACCATCAAACGGCTTAGGGGAACAAGGGTTTATTCTCTCTAGGCTTGGTTACAGTTTTCAGTCCAGCTTGACAGGGGAGCATGCACAACACCAGGGCCTAGGGAACTGGCCACATCATCACCACATAACGGCTGAGGGATGGACAATCCTTACTTGCTAGACCAGCATGTCTGGCCAAGTGAACAGAAGGATGCCAACTCTCTCAACCAGCTCTCTGGATTTATTCCAAGGCCTAGTCCCACCACTATGGGCTGAGCCTTCCCCAGAAGCTAGACAATCTCCTGCAGGTTTGCTCTGGGGTTAACCGCTAATTCTCTACAAATGTTCCCAGAGCTCAAACCCTCAACAGTCAAGTTGACACCTGTGCCTAACCATGACAGATTAATTCCTCCTAGATTGTACTACCATTTGTCTACCTCCACCTCCATCTCCTGTGACATGCTCTTATAAGCTCTTACACATAATTTTTTTCTTTTCTCCTCCCCTCCCTTGCCCTCCCCTTCTCCCTTTCCCTTTTCTTCCCTTCCCTTCCTTCCCTTCCCCTCCCCTTTCTTCCCTTCCTTCCCTTCCCCTCCCCTTTCTT